>OX439391.1:10544570-10928641 GCA_949319315.1 Zelleria hepariella | reverse complement strand
GTAGCTTCTTTTTAGAAATATACGTATTTGCATGAATCATAAAAACTTTTTTAGTAAAAACTTCATGGTTGGTTTTTCTTTTTAATAGACATTATTTTGACAGTTGGGAAAGAGAACGCACGAGTGCGGGAAAGGTAAAAAAAAAGCACGCGTGTGTAATAGCCCACATCCCGAACGCTATACGTCCCTGCAATACGCCACTTTTTGAGCAACTGTATTAAAATAGTACATTACTGCCGCGATCTGTAATGAGTGCGTTTCTGGCGCGCTTTTGATGGCCGACAGAGCGCAGCGTAGCGCAGCTCAAGGCCCTCACAGTGCGGTCAGCATTGCAGCCCTTGATGGACAAGCTGAAATGAAGGCCGAGACCGAAGGTCGAGGCCTTTATAGCGCGGCCAGCAAGGGCTGCAATGATGACCAAACTTGAGGGCCGAGAGCGTAGCTAAGCTAAGCTCGAGGCAATCATAGCGTGGCCAGAAGCGCGCTCATTGCAGACCAAGGCTTGTATAGTGCTTTACTCAAACAATGCGAGTAATTAAAATATTAATTAGAATAGTAATTAACATAGTAATTTAATTAGCTTACCATTTGTCGTAGATTAAGTACTTTTTGTCGATTTTCCATTCCGTAAACTTTTTGTTGGTAAGCTTGCTTGTATTTTTCTTTTGACTTCGGTGGCAATAAATTTCCAATTACTAATTTCGCTTGATTTTGAATGTCCGGCGGTGTTAAACACATTAAATCCGAGGATTCGTCGCTTTGAGAGTTCACTTTTTCAACAAAAACACAGAAAAAAATCACTTCGAACAACGCGCGAAAAGTCGAAAACAATATGGCCGCGCTTTTTTTTTCTGTGCAATGTGTCGACTGCCAGTACCCATACAGCCTAATTCTAAATAAATACTTTTTGCACCTGATGTTTGAGTTCTATTTATGAAACAAAACTCGACATTAATGTTTTTCTGGCCGCAAAACACAAGACATTAATGAAATTCCATACAACTTTTCTGGCGCCTAATCCAAGTAGCCCGCAAGTCCGACTTTGCTCAAAGAAGGTTGTCGAATTAATGTCCACATTACGAGCTTTTTTGAGTAAAGTATATTTCATACATCATCTGTCCTACAACTGTCTATCTACTAATACCTACGTATTATTAGATAGGTAGACAGTTCAAAAGCTTTGAGGTAAAACTTTAAAGATCATGCCATGTTGCGTAGTTCTTCTATCTGATCTCTTTCTGCACCTATCTGAACAGACACCATTGGCCCACCTTGAGCTTGACTGATCGGCACACTATCATAATAATAAAAAGCTGACTCTACCTATTATAGACGTTTTTTGCGCGAAGCTCGAATCTAGGCTGCTGAGAAATAAAATTAAAATAATATATGGATCGCGCATTCCGATGACTGGGTTCTGTGACGGATACATGAACCGCTATTTTGGGCTTTCCGATACTTGCGGCAATAATTAATATTTTTAAATAAATACTCTGTCTGCTTACCAATAGAGTCCAATAGTATAAAACTGAGTCTACCTTTTATAGAAATCTTTATTCCATAAAATAATATACGCGGGTAAAAAGCTGCTAATCATGATAGGTAGATTGTACACAGCGACACCAAGCCAAGCCATGGTAGCTCTTGCACAGCATGCACAGCATAAACTAAGTGATTCAACCGAACAAACCCCATTTTGAATCAACATCGAAATGTGTCGCCTGCATGAAGATGCATGAAGATCTTTTTACTCGAGATGACTTGATGTGAGTGAAAACATCGAGTAAAAAGATAACTAAAACAGTTCTCATTGAGAAACATTATTTATGATTCATAACTATTATATTCAGCAATATCAATGGATGACGACCGTGTAAAAACCAAATTGCATACAGTGCTTTCCGGTTTCGCTAGCAATCTCTATGCTGCGAACATTATTTACGACAAGGCAAAAGCAATAAACTTATCAGTACTTACTGCATTTACAACTTAGCATACAATGCCAATGTCTTCCTTTGATATACCCTTGTTTTTTTGCGATCATAGTAGGTAGATGTTCGATCGACATCCCTTTTAAATATTTACTCTCTTGACCACTGATGGGTAGGTTCTACGGAGAGCAAGACAGCAAAGCAATTTTTTCTAAATAATTTGTTTGGAAAGTCATTGTAAATAATGCACTATCCTATCATAAAATGTGATGATAATTAAGAGGAAAAACGAAATTTCATCTTGCGTGCTAATCTCGATTCGTACCTCACCTTAACAAATGTACTTTACGGCAGTAGCTGTAACATTAATACAAAACAGTAACAACATTGTTCGTTGTGTAAAAGCGGTAAAACATTTAAGGAAATGGTTTATATCGGGAGGGAATACTCTACAATGCGTATTCACGGGTGAATGAATACTTACCTATCTAAGTAGCAGTGCAATGGACATGACGAACACAAGGTCAGAACAATAATTATGAACGACAAATTACTGAACCGTGGACAACAAAATATTGTAGAATACACATTTAGTGCTATAGAATCCACCCATCCGTCTGTCTATTCAGTCAGCCCATCTTAATAAACAAAGTTGTGTTAGTTACACCATTTATAACTCGAGAACGGGTCTACGGATTTTTATGATTTTAGATTTGTTGGATTTCTGTCCGCCCCGAATAGCAGAATAAACATTAAAACAACGGAAAAACTCAAGAGAAAAAAAATAAGTCGCGGGCAAAAGCTAGTAAATAATAGACATAACCTCGCGAACATCTGGAGAGCCTGGATCTTTTGCCAATCTCGTCCTTAGGTATTGCCGAGACGTTTGCCGATATATTTAGATTTCGTATCGAGCAGCCAAGATTTGTAAGATTTTTTATTTGATCTTCGCTGTATTACAGTGATAAGGCGTAATATTTAAGTTGCTAAGTCACTTTTATATCAAACCTGAAGACAATAAACATCTCTGTCTAGCTGGCCTAGCACAAGAATGGTGTAGGCCATATCTATAGGTTTTTACCTAAAATAAGTGGGAGAGATAACGTAAACCACATAATCCTGCTCGCGTAGCTTAAAGCTGGGTTAGGCAGGATAAGGGGGTTATTATAGGTAACTACTACTATACATATTTATCTCTTTTGTTTGACGTAGAGCCGGATAGACAGAGGTTATAAACCCATGGATACGCTCTAACCCAGCCTTATGCTAAACCCCGCTGCTGTGCTATCTCCGGCATGTTTTGCTTGCCCCATAGAGTTCGACGTTCCTTAGTTAGAGCGGCCTCATCGGAATTCGGTAACCATGTGGACTTGCGGTCTCTACCGTTGTAATTAACAGCACCCAAGCCGCTTTGATTGGACGAGCTAACCGGTCCGTCTGGTGACGATCGTTTCCCGACACGCCGCCGCGAGTTGCGACAGAGTAAGAAAAGTGAAAATGCGCGGATTTGAGGCCGCTCAAATACCACGTTGAGTGAACACAAACACAACAAATGCCACAGCAGAATGCAACTCGTACACTCATCGGTGTAACTTATCTTCTCAGATAGAGCCGGCTCTACATAACGATGTGATATGTCTTTACCCGACTACGCGAAGCAAAAAGGAGGGTTATGATTTTAGCAGCGTATGTATGTATGTGTGTATGTATGTGGGTATGTATGTGGGTATGTTTGTGTGTTCATCTGTTCCCTCGTAGAGCCTAAGCTACTCGGACGATTTCAACAAATAAGGTGTTGTTGGATTCGTCTCAATCGTCCAGGTAACATAGAATAGTTTAATTTTGAAAAAAAACCAAGATGGCGGCTGTGCTGCGCCCTAAAGTGGTGGAAAATAAAAATTATCGAATACCATCGTCATGGATATCAAATAAAAGGGCTTTAAAAGACCTTTTCAAAAATGTATAACACATGTACCGTCAACATAACAAATAGAACAAAAAATACCAAAATGTGTATTTTTTTGCCGTTCTTGGTTCTATTCTGGATGATCGTCCAAAATGATTTACTAAAAAGCTCAAAAAAAATAGAAGTTATAAACTTCAATTTTTTAAAAACCAGACTACTAAAAGGCTTAAAACAAAAAATAGAAGTTAAAAACTACTGAAAGGCTTAAAACAAGACCTGCTCATCCTTAAAATAGACTCATAGATAATTAATCGTAGTCGGAGGACACCACATTCGCATTTGATAAACCGATGCTCTCCGACTACGATTAATTATCTATGAGTCTATTTTAAGGATAAGCAGGTCTTGTTTTAAGCCTTTCAGTAGTTTTTAACTTCTATTTTTTCCCACTTGTTTAACCCCCGACCCAGATAGTTACCACGAAAACCCTCCTTCTTGATTGCCTATGACTTCTATTTCGCGGGTTTATTTTGTGAAATAGCGGCAATGGTAGGCCACGTTACACAATACACCGAACTGATGCGACCCGTGTGTAGAAATTCGCACCTCATTACACAAAATATAGTGACGGTTACGAAAAATTACACATCTAGTAAATAAGCGGATTGTGCCGGCTACTTATACAATTACGGGCCGATGTAAACGTGCGCTTAGGTTCCGTGGTATTACGTAGCTTTAGCAATGTTTACACTAGGCTAGGCGTAATTTCCTTCTTCCCTTTCCAAATAGTAGGATGGAAAAGGTAGAAAAGTCTTTATCGATGTTTGCTGATCTTCGTGTTCTATGGAGAGTTTGAAGAGTTTTTCCAATCCAATACTCATAATCATACAATACATGTATAATGTTGTCGACTCTCCTAGTACTTTTATCCGACTTAAGAAACTGGTACCCCGTCCTAGTGTGCCGCCAATGAAAATCGTATCTTCTTTTTGGATGCGTTTTTTGCTAAAAAGAGCATTTAAATGTGAATCCCTAGGCTTAACTGTGTTTAGGACATAATGTCTAGATTCCAAGTCCTAGAACCTACAAAATAAATCCCGCCACCGCCAAAAGTGGCCGTTTTTGGCGACGGCGGGATTTATTCATAGGTTCTAGGATCTGGAATCTTTTTTTTTTTCGTTGGCGGCGCTAGTATGCCTTGAAAGAAGATGCTTATACTTTCTTTCAATACTTTTGATGCATTGCCATTTCCGTCAATATCTCGCTTTCCAACTGAGTTTCGCCCATCAATCCAGTTCTTGTTGCATCTTCTGTGCGCGCTTTATGTCTCACAAAAATTAAACAAATCCTGAAATCAGCCTATCGTCCAATCACTCCGGCGTCTAAAAAGCTTTTTAATGAAATCGAAATGGCTCTATCCATTGAGTTAAAAAAGAAGTAGGTCGATTTATAGTCACTCACTAGAGCTACTCGTATTTGAGTTAAATGGAGTGGCTCCTTCTGTGGACGTTCTTGGTGTTTAAGGATGTAGGGAAATGCGAGCTTGGGTTCCGTATTATTACGCTGCATCTTGTTTGTAGGCGACAACTTTCGCTGAGTGGTGCGGCGCGAATGGGAACTAGGTGGACTGTATGCGGCGGATCAGGCGGACACCGGTGGTACTCGTCGGCTGCACAAAGGTTAAGAAATTACCTAGGTTTCTCACCTGCGTATGTCGAGGGACGATCCTTTGACTGGTAAGGTGAGGGCGGCGGCGATAGCAGTGGATGGCAGCGGCGGTGCGATATCTTGCGGCTCTTGATATATTTTTAGTTATTTATTTTTCTTCTCACATAGCCTTTTTGACGTGATTGTTAGGTATTGCGACAGTTCTAATATTGACTTTTCTACTGACACTTTTAATTTTGACATTTGTCTTTGCCACGATTTTGAGGCCAGCCCCGAAATGAGGTGGATTGACCCGCGGCATCCACAAGAAAGAAACCAAGGTTTCTTTCCGCTCCAAGACAGCCACGAGCCCGTTCCGATTCCAACCATTATTCCGCCAGCACCAGAATCACATAATCCCTAAACGGGCGTAAACATGGCCCCAGCCTTGAAAGGATGCGGTCCTTTCAACATTTTGAATTTTGACTAATTGAACCTTGTTATTACCACCCTGATCACATACGAGTCAACAGATCAAAATAAAAAGTTATTCGCATGTTACCGAAAACGAAACTAAGTTATAACAATACCCTATCTTATCCTCCTCAGAAAAACAAGGAAACAGAAAAAACAAACAACATTCAAAATATCTTAGCTTCAGGTTAGAATTAAAAATAAAATTTCTTGTCAAGTTACTTCTCGTAAAACGAAACTTAATACAAAGTTACCTTAGTAAAGTTATTCGAATAAACGACCTAGAACCTACATAGTCTGTGTATTCTAAAATCAACTGAATTCGCACAAAGCGTAAATTAAACAAAACTTAAAATAATATGCCTTTTCCCTACTACGGCAAAAAAATAATAAAGATAAATAAGTGACATAAATAAACGAGTGAAGCCAAAAGGCGATAGATTGTAAAACGCAAAAAATGCATAGAAATCAGTGGTTCTATTCAACCAATTTATCCCACAGGGCTTCATCGTTACAGTGGGAGACTCACTTTAACCTAGATGTGAAATTCTATGGAGGATGTTGCCGTAAGGTGTTTGTGTGTTGACCTATACACGGCCCCATAAAGTTCCTCTCCAATAATCCTCTTCTAGAGTGATAACCAAATCTTTGTAAACAGGATGCCCTGAATCGACCGGTAAGTTCACGTGAAGCTACGGTAGCTCGCTCAGAATCGTACCAGTTGTCAGCGGCATTACTTGTTTGCGCACTAGTGCGAGATCTAATTTCAGTGGCATTTGCAGTAGCTACGGTAGCTGATTCTTGAGGCTGGTTTGATGGCGCTACTTTGAAAGCAGTAATCGTATGAAGCGATATACTATCCGGAGCCTTGGCCAATGGTTTCACATCTCTTTCTGTTCCAACCTGCGTAACAGCCATTGCAGTGACTGTACTATGATACGTTTGAGTGGTATCCTTGCTAAAGTGCAGTAGCGTATGGTGTCCAGCCTTGCACTTACGGCATGTCATTGTTGAGCGACAGTAGAATGTTGTATGCCGACTACTTAAGCAGTTGACGCACAGGCGGTTATCCTTAACGAATTTAAACTTATCTAAGGGTGACAATTTCTGGAATCTGCTACATCCAAACATATGTGCATGCGCACTTGATTCGCATAGTTTGCACTGTTTTATGCTTTGCGTTCGCGTTCTCCAGATCTGCTGAGTTTTGCCTAATCGATGTGGATCTGGCATCAGATGTCCATTCACACTTCGACCATCGGGTGTGGACGAATCATAATGGCAATCGTCAGCGAAAGTATGTGTATCATCGGTCGTGCGCTCTAAGATCTTGACCTCTTGATGGACAAACTTGAGAAAGTCGTCACAGGTTGGCATGTCTGCTTTGCCTCTAATCGATGACTCAAAGCTTCGTGCTGTATTTGAATCTATAAGTTGTAGTCCAAGATGCACAAAGATAAAATCGCTTAGATCTTCGATCTTGAGCTGTTTTAAAGCAGCTATAATGGCTGCATATTTGCCTATAAATTCATCCAGATTCTTTGCAGAAGCGTCATTAATATTCTTGAAGGATAGTAACTGTTTTAAATAGGTACTGGCCAATGCCCTGTCATCCTTGTATTTGTCTACCAGTGCGTCCCAAATCCGGTTATAATTTTCCCCAGCAGGCACCACACCGGCGCAGATGTTCCTGGCCTTGCCCGTGAGGTGACTGATCAGGTAATGAATACGCTCGGAGTCATTGAGCTCCCTATTGTCGTGAATCACCCGTTTGAAGGTTTCAAAGAAAAACGGAAAATTTTCTATTTCTCCGTCGAACGCTGGTAATTCAATGCTGGGAATTTTTATTCTTTGTCCAGAGCTATATAAAGCGGATGCGACAGCTGAGGATGTTTGGTCTGCTGACGGGTTTGTCTTGGCCTCATAACGATGTGCCGCTTCCTTAATGTAGAAGAATAACTCGTCGTAGGCACTTACAGACTGATAATTTACGGTAAAGTCGGGATTTATCTCCAAGTTCAATAGGTTGATGTCATCTACGATTTGCACGTATTCCGCCCGTAGGTTGTCACTATGCCGGGCTTGCGATAAAAATACTTGTTGCGTTCTTTCATCGCTAAGCTTACCTATCAATCTAAAAAAGTTTGAAATTTGTGAGAAATATAACTCCCGTTTTGCTTCGAGAAGCTTAAGCTTTCTCTCCGCAGACATTGTCAATCAGGGATCTGAGTACACTAATTATCAAATTGAATAATCACTTTGAAATGCGGTAATATACACAAATAAGCTCTGCAAGCAGAGCGGCGAAGCGATTGTTTATGTAAGACTAAATTAAGTAGAATAGCCACTACAAGACGGCGCGAGAAAAACAAAAGCTACTTTACTTAAATAAGTAAAATAGCAACCGAACTCGAGGGCTATGCGGTAATTGTGCGTTGCGAACAAAAATTATCCCTAGGGATGCGTGACTATGTGGAGGCGGTATACCAAGGTTCAACTAGGTCGATATTTCAAGAAATATCCAAAATCCGGCTCGAAGGACCAAAATATGGTGCGGCGCGAATGGGAACTAGGTGGACTGTATGCGGCGGATCAGGCGGACACCGGTGGTACTCGTCGGCTGCACAAAGGTTAAGAAATTACCTAGGTTTCTCACCTGCGTATGTCGAGGGACGATCCTTTGACTGGTAAGGTGAGGGCGGCGGCGATAGCAGTGGATGGCAGCGGCGGTGCGATATCTTGCGGCTCTTGATATATTTTTAGTTATTTATTTTTCTTCTCACATAGCCTTTTTGACGTGATTGTTAGGTATTGCGACAGTTCTAATATTGACTTTTCTACTGACACTTTTAATTTTGACATTTGTCTTTGCCACGATTTTGAGGCCAGCCCCGAAATGAGGTGGATTGACCCGCGGCATCCACAAGAAAGAAACCAAGGTTTCTTTCCGCTCCAAGACAGCCACGAGCCCGTTCCGATTCCAACCATTATTCCGCCAGCACCAGAATCACATAATCCCTAAACGGGCGTAAACACTGAGCGCTCTTACCTCACGTAATATGATAGCATTCCTGAAATCAGGTAAGTACTTATTTGAGTAACTACGTACTCGGTTCATTCATGTTACTGCTCACGCCCTTTCTGATTCCATGCTTTGACACGGAACTACCTTGCTCACTTAGGAATTTCCTCTTAAAAAAGAGAGTCTTGTCCAAGTATGTAGTCTTCCGAAACAAGACACTTGAAACGAAGCTCAGTCAAGAGACATGTCATGCCCCAGGCTGAATTTCCCACAATTTGAAAACCGGTTAGACTACACCTATTTTACTACAATAACTACACACATATGGCATTCAAATAGTAATTTACATACACGAGTAGCTCGACGAGGACATGAATACCAGAGATTTCTATTCAACCATAAATTCTAAAATATAGAAATTACCTTCGTAGGTATTGACTACTTGTATTATGTGATATTTGTGACTACCCAAGAGTCTGTGAAAGACAATCCTAAATCCACGCAATAAGGTCGCTATAACCTTCACGTGGCATGTTAGCACGTGGGGATTGGTACACAGCGCAGGCAAAACCTGTATGCCTGATTAACCATGCAACAATTTCATCCTCACTATAAACAATGTTGGTTTTCTAACGCATTGCCCTCAAGCAAATATGTGTCAGTCAATGCCACTGCAGACAAGATGGAATATCGTGGCTTTTCAATTTTCTTCTTCGTATCGATAAACTCGCAACTCTCTCGTCGTACTCATCGGTCCTAGAAACATCTGCATCAGCATCCGTTCAGTGGAATTCCGTTAAATAAACAGTCGAAGTGAGTTCGTGAAATCCTAGGTGGTCTACTACACAGTCTACAGGTATAGTTGGTAGCGCAATTGATAGGTAATTGGTTTAGGTGATTGAGTGGGCGGCGAGGCGAAAGCAATCCGAAGTTACTCTTGCTTGAGGTGTAGATCGCGTGAGAGAGCCGACTTTGAGTGATGAGAGGCCGCGAGATGCCGCACTGGGCCTCAATTCTGTAACGCAATGGTGTTTCAATAGGTTCCCAATTGCTGGGACAAAATCGGATTTTCCTCGCTTTTCTCCTACAATCACCGAACTAATTGTTTAGAATTTGAATATTCTATATTGTCGTAGAAAAAAATTACAAGGACAGACAGTATCAACAAATATTTATTGAAGCCTACAACTGGGAACCTATCGAGGCACAACTGCGTTACAGACTTGCTTGAGGCCCTGATGTTCCATTTTAATGAAGCCACTCGCAATGCGGGTCAACCGTTGCACGGCCTGCTATAACTGATAACTAATGATGCAACGTTACCTGAAATTACACTTGATTGATTTTAGATATAGGAAGCCATTAGAGCCGTAAAATGTTTACTGCGTGCTCTTGTAGCGCTGTCTAATCGAGTGTGCTAGTTACGCTGATGAATCCCCATCAAAGCATGGAGGAAATGGCCGATCGTCATGACGCCGCAACTGTTATTAACTGATAATGTTGCCTTTTCAGTAATTTACATGAATATTAGGGCACCCATTTGATCTGGCGTGCCTTTCGACACTGGATCATTAAGTATTAGCGCTAATGTAGTGTTTTGTATACGTCGGATAACATTAGTGCGTTGTAGGCCGAGCGAGGTGCGCGGAGGCCTTGCGGTCAACCCAGATGAGCAGCCTCTCCCATTACGGCATCGAGATCCACTGTACTGTTACTTATCCGCATGGAGACTGCGGTCACACATGTAGGTCGTGCACCTGAACCAGAAATTCATACATGGCTTTTGTAAATTCCATTACTAATGGACTGTAGCGCTCTCAGCGTTTATGCTCGCTCTCAGCGTTTATGCCTCATTTGTACGCAACCGCTCGCCCGACTCTTATCTATTGTCTGCCATCTACGATCGCGGCACTATCAACTGACTGGATGCTAACCCAGTGGCCTGACACACTGATATAACGCGCCATTCGCTTGTGAACTCTAATATGACAAATAAATCACGACGGGGTTTGTAAATGTCAGGTCGCTCAAAGGTTCCCGGTACCTACGACTACGATTTACGTAACGAGTGTCTTCGTGTCTTCGTGTTATGGATTTAGTGCCCACCCGACGTGGCTTTTACGCAGAAAAAATCGGTCATATAAATCCAGGAACCTTACCCATTCGTCATGTCTGTCAAGGACTATAATACTGGTTGTAGCGAGCTACTTATTGATTGCGCACGCACGTTGTGTCCCCTCGTTATTTGCGGCGCTATTTCTATTCTAGAGTCTACTTGCGCATTGAAAGCAGTGAAACTTTAAAGTAAAGCTTTCTTCGCGTTAGCGATAATGCCGTCACTCAAGAAAGTCAGTAAATTATGTTTTGCATCCCCTCGTTAACTGCAGCGTTATTTCTATCTAGACCACGATGTAGAGTCTGCACATTGAAAGTTACAAAAAAAATAAGAAATTTTAGGACCGCTCAGTAGGTAGTTCGGTACAACTAGCCTCGCGTTTGTAATGATGCCGTCGCTCAAGAAATTTAATACCTGACTGTTAATTAATTTAATGATAGACCGTTGAAGAATGAACCCCAAACTAATGATGACCCTTACTCCTCCATTTACACACACGTGCTTCATCCGGGGGGCTTAGTCACGATCATCGACGCACTTATAAAGACGATCACCATTGAAGACGCGTGTGATCCGACTACCAATAGGATGTGATCTTTGGCGGAGGGCGGCAGTCCCATGGCTTCAACTTTTAGTGTCGAAGTCGTACTTACATAGCGTCTCATTTGTCTGATAACTCAATTAATTAGGTGCCAAGACAAACTAATACGAGGTTGACCTTATATAGTCGCCTTTATTTAAACAGTTAGTCGGTCGAAAATGGAACCGCGGTCGGCAAAGCACACAGAATTCTCAAATAGTTCATTCGATTATTAGCAGCAATTTATTCCATTGTTCTGAAACAAATGCATCGAAGCCTCATGAATATTCATGCTTCATGTGAGCGGTGCAGTTAAACTGTTGTTTTCAACAATGATGTTTGATACAACAATGTATGAAAAAAATAAAGGTTACATGCCAAGTAGGGTAGACAAAGTTTACTAGTTCGCATGTAGCTACAAATAAGGAATAGGTAGACACGACAACGCGACGCTTTACCCCTTTTTGTTCGATAGTCGCACTTATACGCGTTAGGAGCTTCCAGTACCTACCTATACCATCCGACCAAGCTGTCAGGATGGTATAGGTGCTCTCCATCTAAAACAATGTCCCAGGCACTGCAGCGACGAGTGCTCTCTTCGCCCATCTAGTGTGAGTTAAGGTGCCAGTGGACGCTGTATAAACCATCTTATTAATGGTTTGTACAGCCTTAGTTTATGAGCTTCCGTCCGTGAGCGCGTTGTGTCGCTGATCATACTTACTTACCTTTTCCGGAATTCAATAATTTTATTGCTTTTATTTTAGTTTTTCTCATTTACACAGGAAAATATTTGTAAATGAGACAAATTGCCACAACTTGCTCTTGTAAATAAAACACTCTCCCACACTCTTTGTGGGTCTCCGCCACACTCTATTTTTTTCAGTTTTTACCCTATAGGTACTGCCTAAAAACAGCAGGGTAGTGAAGTCAAAGTCAAAGTCACTTCGTTATAACAACAAGCAAGAACCATAAACATAGTAATAGATTTGTATCGTACAAATCACTTAATATGTGCGTGTGCCTAGCCTAGCCCAATCGATTGAGCTCGTCATCCATAATCCGCATAATCTAACGAACGGCTGCATTCGAAATGGATAGCCCGCTGCGATCCAATCATGCGTGCCATAAATAAATCATCGCGTGGGGTGGGAGTTAGTTATTGTCTAACAAAACAAACACGACAGAAGTACTTGCGGGATGAGAATGGGATGCGTCCTTTTGGAACTGAGACACGCGCGGTAAGCAAACTCGCGTCGAAGCAACCTTGTCAAAGTAAAATTCGAGTATATTTCGATTGACTTCGACAAGGTTCTATCCCATTCTCATCGCGCGCCGATTATACTTCAAATGAAATTAGAAACACCAGCCACCTTAGCATGCATGCTCGAGAAAGGCTTTAGTCGACGCGGAAATGTCAGTTTCTCGAGATTGAGATAGATTTTCTATTTTATTCTAGTCAAAGTAGTCGTGGTAGTGGTCCTATTATAGGTATGTAAAGCTATCAATGGCTGGTGAGGCCTCGCCACTCCGCCTGGTCAGAAGTCCAACGCATCGGGGTATTCATCGAGTTCTTGTACTCTTACCCTTCGCTGCATTACCATGCCATATATCATATATCAATAGGTTTCCATTGATATATGATATATGGCATGGTAATCGCTCAACGTAAAAAGTAGTTAGCTAACAAAGGGAACAGCTGAAACCGTCCATTGGTTGCTCCATTTCTGTGCTGCTAGTTTAGACGCGGTAAAAGCAAGTAAAAGTGAAATTAGTCGCTTTATCGACCAAACAGCTGTTGTAGCGCCTACGGCGTACTCAACGCCAAATTGCGACCCTGTAGGCATAATGAAGTCAATAATGGGACCTTGTGTTGGAAAAAGGCCGATATTGCCGCTAAAGAAAGAAAACTGCCTATGTGCGTGTTGGCAACAAGAAAGTCAAATGGGGCTAGGTTCTCCACCGATGGACACCCAAATCATAAAATGCCCTAGTATTATTATTCAAAAATGTTAATACCCCCGACATTTAAGCTTCAAATAAGATTAGAATAGAAAAGACATTTAATTTTATAAACGGCACAATACTCAAAACAAAACATTAAAAGACAATATCAAAACATAAAATTAAAACAAGAACAAGCATATCTTATAAACGACTAAACCGATTTTGATAAAACATATCTAAGAATACTCGCTAGAAAACCTGTTTTCAAATTTAAAGAAACCAAATCTTACCACAGACAGACACCCATACATATAGAACACACACACAGACAAACAGACATACCCACATGGCGGTCAAACTTATAACACCCCACTTTATGGGTCGGGGGTTAAAAGTGGGCGGAACCCTAAGAAAAAGTCCCCTGTGATTAGCACGATAGGTTTTGAAGGTTTCTAGGTTGTTTAACTTATTTCACACTGCCTCAGAACGGAAGCAAGTAGCATTATGGTTTTCTAATTACCACAATCATGCATGACTCATATCTTTCAGTTCATCGATATTCATTCATTTTTGCATACAATGGCTTTCGATTTATGGTTCATTTCTTTATTATGGTGCCTGCCAAAACGTCTATAGCCTAACTTAATATATAGCCTAACATTAATATATAACTATAGCCTAACCTAACTTTGTATTTTACCAGCCGTACCTAAGTAATAACAAATTCAATATCCGCTCTGCAATCTCAAACATTCTCAAAGAACGGATGGTGGGTGAAGTGACAACTTGGACGCGATGTAATTATTTGATAGAGTGAGGTTGCACGGCAAATAAACAATCGTTTTGGTACCGTCGGCCTCGTCAGCTAAGCCCAAGATTTCCTCACGATGTTTACCTCCACAATCGTTGAGTGGTATCGTTGGTGTATGTAACTCAAGTACTCTACAGGGTGCACTCTAAGTCGATAGCGGAACTTTAAGTAGGCAGTCTACTGATCAATACAAACAACTTGTACTAGGTGGCGACAATAATGGAGCGAAAAAAAAATCAGCTGTTTCATACATTTGGCGCAGTACTGAGTCGACCTTTTGTCTGGAACAACAGATATTTTTTTCACTCCATTTTTTTCGCCACCCAGCACAATTTGTTTGTATTGATCAGTAGATAGCCCACTTAAAGTTCCGCTATCGACTTAGAGTGCACCCTGTAGATTATTGAGACCACCAGGCTGTAACCAATCTCCCTGGGCCAGACGCAAATACCAAATAAAACAAATAGCCGTTGTTTTTTTTTCCAATTTCTGACTGTGTCCTTAAATGAAAGTCGTTTGTATTTTATTAATTGACGGCAAGCTATGGGGAGTTCGCAGCACCCTGTATCCTACGCTGTTAAGAGAATATAACAGTAGGTATAGTTTTCTCCATACAAACCTAGTCCCTGATTTCCTTCCTGCACTAGAGCATAAATGTTTGGTATTTTGGGACATGTCCAGTTGTCCACCCTTGTCGTGTTGGACCGTTTATTTTTTATTGTTAAGAGAAGCTAAGACCTTCGAAAAATACAAAAAACTTCGTATTTAAAAGTGGTGACAAAAGACGTCTGGTAAACTGATTTAAAGAATGATATCGATGATGAAAAAATTTTGAAATCGGACCAGTTTTGAGAGAGAAAAATGGGGAATACGATACCTCGATTTTGTAGATTTTCTTCAGGTTGTTCCTTTCGCTCAGTATATTTTGAGGGGTAGAGCGCACGCGAGACAGCAACAGAGTTGTCAACTTCCTATGCTCTGTACTAACTAACGCTCTTAAATACCTGCCCCATGATTCACCTGCCATGAACCCCACCCAAAACTTATCGAGGTAGAGCATCGTGAATACAAAGGAAATGGCCACTTGATACATATAACTTTTATTGACAGCCATACAGCCATTCAATTTATGAGATAAACTCACCTATTGTTGTTATTAATTGTCTCTAATAGCGTTTTGCAGCATTATTTTCATGAAAATCAACAAGTCTTAACCCTCAAGCATGTGTGTAGAGCAAGTGTAGAGTATTACTTACCTAAAAATGTACCAAAAAGGTAAGGTTCTGGCACCCATAGCCTACCTAGAAGTTTGAAAAAGTTGCGTTTTATAAATGGCGCCAAGATTATTCACCTCCTACGAACCCCGCACAAAAGCTATCGTGGAAAGGCATCGTGAACAGAAGCGTAATGAAATTGTGTGTCGGCTAAAAGGCGCACCCTCCCGACTCCCCGAGGCACGAACAAGGTTGCGCCGTCATTTCCCCGTGGATTAATGGTGTACAACACCGCAGACACATCGACCAAACTAACCTGGCTATTTAGTAGGCAAACACGTATTGGATTACGTTAGTACTGCGTAATAGAACAGGCAAGCGGAAAATGGTAATGTTTTAGAGTTCAGTAGTGTATGATATTAAAATGAAAGCCTTAGAAAATAACTCTTGTGTCGGTCTGTAGATACGGCGCATCTACGTCTGAAACAACAGTATATTTTATTTGTTATGGACACAACCGAAGAATATCGCAATTGAAACGAAGTTATCTGCTGGGGCCTTTAAGGGCAAATAAAAAAAAAACATTTACAGTGTGGTGAGGTTTTTTTAACTTCTGGCAACTGGCATTACGTTCTATGGTTTAGGTTTATTGAAATGTAAAGAGCAAACATAATGAAATTTTGTACAACCAAATTACTACGAACTGGCATAAATAAAATCAAATAGACCCAATTTAACTTTTAGTTTTTTTTTTCTTCGTAAAAATCAACCAGACTCAAGTAAACATACAGTTGAAACGGTGCCAAAAAGGTACCTACAACGAAGGTTCTGACTTCTTGATTCCCATACAAAACATTCAAAAGTTTTCTAAATGTAGAGTTTGCAAGTTGACTTTGTGGTGGAAACTCTTCCGTGAAATTGATTATACCTTTCTTTTGTTTTAATTGATGAGTAATTCATTTGAGATTTTACCATGATTGTACCTTTTACAGGACGTATATTTTATAACATTTACCTTATTTTAAATTCGAGAGAATTACCTGTGTAATGTAGGCACTCATATTCACAAATAGGTATATTATCTTTTATTAACAGTAATAAAACGAAAGAAAAACTGTCGACGGATGCAAAGCAGACTATAAAACCTGTATAGAACCTATAAACTGCATTCGCAGAAAGTAAATGCAATGCGAAACAATATTGATTGTTAGTACTCCATCTGTTGTTTTTAATATTTCGTAACACTGTGCAATAACGAGTTCAATGTAACAATAACAATCACTTTGTCAAGTATTTATTAATGTTGGTACCAGATCACAAAATAAATTCCATGAAAATGTAACTCTATAATACAAACATAAAGTTAAATAAATTCAACAATTTTACAGATACATACAAATGTAGAGCCTGAGAGGTAGACAGAACCTTTAAATGAAGAAAAGAACAAATTTTCATCTTTTTCCGCGATTCCATGGTGACACATTCCCGGCGAGCAGAAGAGAACAGATTCCGGAATGCATAATGTTTCGTAGTTTGAAACCTCTTTACCGCCAAAAAGAGTTGGCAGGCCAGTTGAAGTATAAAATGTACGTGCCTCGAAACATTATTCAAACAACCTTTTGCAATGAACTTTCATTTATTTAGGTGATGCCAAAGTAGCAGTCACATTAGTCGGACCTAAATAAACTAGTGGTTCGCCCCGAACTTTGAACTCGCGACCCCATATCTCAGCAACCCCTCGACCGATTTAGCTCATGTTCGAACTTAAAAATTCTCTTTACCATATTTACCTGCGTACCAAATTTCGTGACGATCCGACTAAATTTACTCAAGTTATCGTCGAACGAACATTCATACATACATACATAAATACAAACGCCGGATTGTTCAAGTAGACTCGGAGAACTTCGCTCGCTTCGCTCGCTCGTTCAAATATATCAATACCTGCGGATATTGATATACAGGGTGGATTTTTGAGACGGGGCAGTAAGGGCTTATCCGTTATAGTTACAGGAAAACGTTCTTAGAAGACCTTCCATAACTTTTTGAGATATTATGAACTGCATTCACAGATTTTGGAAAAATATGTACGGAAAAATGTATGAGTTTTAGCGAAAACACTAAAATAACATTTTTTTTTTTTATGCCAATCGATCCACTCTCATGTAGAGATCAAAAGACTCTAAGAAGCCAACTGAGGTTTGAGTACTAGAGCTAGAACGGTTAATGTACTGCCCTTACTGCCCCGTCTCAAAAATCCACCCTGTATAGGCGTACGCGCCCCGCTTTCCGCTAAATATCAAGCTGTTGCCATTGCCATCAAAGGGGGCGCACGAAAACAAATGTCACTGACTTACGAGTACCTATGAATTTCGTGACCCAAAAACACATTCTAGCGGAGGGGAACTCTCTTATAATGCGTATTTTACGATCGAACATCAAACAAACCGACAACTATTAGTTGTTAAAGTTTCATTTTAATGGTTGATCAAAAGAAATGAGGCTAAAACGCTTAGGATCTAAAGTAAATACCTAGGTACCTAACCAAGAAACGAATGAGCAATTTTAAGGGCAGGTGACGATTGTTTTAGGGCCTTCACACCACCTCGCGCACAAAACAGTTTTCCATTCTGGCAGATTGTGCGACTTCATCTCAAGCTCGCATATGCTTATTCCGATACTGTTCGCTTCCCGTTGCGATCGAACAGTGCGTGCCCTCTCTTCCGTGTTCCATTAGACACAATCAGCGCTATTATGGAACTCAAATAAACTAGTGGTTCGCCCCGAACTATGAACTCGCGACCCCATATCTCAGTAACCCCTCGACCGATTTGGCTCATGTTCGAACTTAAAAATTCTCTTGGCCTCATTTACCTGCCTACCAAATTTCATAACGATCCGACTAAATTTACTCAAGTTATCGTCCAACGAACATTCATACATACATACATACATACATACATACATACAAACGCCGGATTGTTCCAGTAGACTCGGAGAACTTCGCTCGCTCGTTCAATAACTAGTGGTTCGCCCCGAACTTTGAACTCGCGACCCTATATCTCAGCAACCCCTCGACCGATTTGGCTCATGTTCGAACTTAAAAATTCTCTTTGCCTCATTTATCCGCCTACCAAATTTCATGACGATCCGACTACATTTACTCAAGTTATCGTCGAACGAACATTCATACATACATACATACATACATACATACATACATACATACAAACGCCGGATTGTTCCAGTAGACTCGGAGAACTTCGCTCGCTTCGCTCGCTCGTTAAATAAAAACTTAATCCTCGTATCATTGTCGACAGATGGATGGCGCCGATAAGTCTGGCGATCCACGCGCCGGGGTCCGACCTGGCCGCCACTGTGAACAGCATCCGGTACCTGCGTGACTGCCTCGGCACCGACCTGGTGCGCCAGTTCGTCAGCTTCCACATCTTCTTCTCGCATAAACATATTCCTCCTAAGGTAAGGAGCCCCAGTGGTCCATAGAGGGAGGCATCTGGAAGATCCATGAGGCCGACGAGGAAGTGGCGGAGTGGATCGCTGGATCTTTCATTAGTTGTATAACGTGCCATACATAATTAGGTTGTAAGATTGTAGTGGGCTCCTTAGCCGCAGCCACATACGAAACAAGGACTCTGTATCTCTCTCTCTATATCTTCTATCAATTCGTAAAGTACGGTTACCTATCGCGAATTTTTTTTCAGTATTATTTTATCGTTACCATTATAAGAACGCTATTCTTTACTCAACGAACTTTGAATTGGACTGGCCGAAAAATTGCAGCGAGAATGGTGCGAGTAAGCTCATCTCATATCCAGTTAACTAACATAACAATACTAACAATCATGGTGTTGTTATTAACTAAGAATCCTTTTCTCTTTACATTTCAGATCCCTGATCCCGATGTTTTCTTGGCTGAACCTTACAACTGCACCCTAAAGGCTCCATACGACAATGTACAGTCCAACGCCACTTATATAAAGAAGCAAAACATGCTGTATCCAGTTAATGTGGCCAGGAATGTCGCCAGAGACGCGGCACTCTCACACTTCGTCCTGGTGTCAGATATAGAGCTGTACCCGAGCCCCAACCTAGTGCCTCGATTCCTCAACATGATCGCCAGGAATGCACCTCCGTTGAGCACCTCAACGAGGCCGAAGATATTTCCGATCAGCATCTTTGAAGTGGATGGAAAACACATGGTTAGTATTTTACGTCATGACGTCAAAATTCTGTAATCCGAACCTTGTTAAAGTCAACCGAAAATATACTTTATTTTACTTTGACAAGGTAGCTTCGACGCGAGTTTGCTTACCGCGCGCGTCTCAGTTTCAAAAGGTCGCATCCCATTCTCATACCGCACTACCAAACCACACTACCGGTGTGGTGTGGTGGGGTTTGTCTACATTACCTGACCACTGACCAGTGGTGTCAATCAAGGGACGTGATAATCGTGATATCCTTTATTGTTCGTAGGTATCTCATGTCATCTTGATAAACAAAGTATTGTTAAATTCCAGGCGCCGACAACGAAGACGCAGCTAAAGGCCATGCTAGCCGCCAAAACTGCCATACCGTTCCACAAGTTCGTGTGTCCCAACTGCCACAACATACCTCAGGGACAACAATGGATGAACGCGAACGAGACCAACCGTAAGTATTGTTCCATGTGTCCTAGCTTAAGATACCGTTTCCATGGGAACCTGCTGGATTGGCGCGATGGCCTCCGACGCAGTAGCAATTAATCTCCTCCCTGGTGGTGTCGTGAGCTATTTATGCCGTCTGCAGGCCCGCTGGCCGTCGTATGGGGCATTCTAATTGCGTATTATGGTTCAACGACCGCACCTTACCCGTGAGCTCTTGCTCTCGGCTCCACATCTTTGCAACAATTTGCAATATCGCAAAATGTCTGCTTCTCTGCGCTCTGGAGCTTAAATTGATATGGGAAGCGTCGTGGAAGCTTCTAAGCCGTATTAAGTATGCAATTAATGGGTTCGCGGACTCGTGTGAGAGGCTTAGGGTAAGATTGCTTTATCGAAAGAGAAGTCAGGCCTTTACTCCGTATCAACTTATTTTTTCAATCATCTCTTCTTGTCATATGTTTCTTGCACTTAAACGCATACTTACCTACACAATATTGCAGTAAAATTACGTCTGCTTCTACAGAATTAACTTAAATTAGTTCCTGAAAAAGATGGCGGAAATGGTAGCTCAGCCGAGCTAACATTGCAGCCATAAACTCGGCTTTTCTCTACGCTATCTATCATACTTATCATGCTATATCTCTACGGCCCCGTATGCAGGCCCCGTATGGGAATGCGAAGTGTGGTCAGACCAGCTGCACGATGGTCTGACGATATCAAAGCCACGATAGCCACAGATCGGCTAAGATGAAATAACAAACATAAGGCATAGCAGCAGTGGAGGAATAAAATCTGAAGAAGAATTCTACGGCAAGAGTATATAAAAGTCAGGTCTAATCACCAGTCGAATCAACCATTCTCACTTTTCTTCTTCTTCTTCTTCTTTTGTCCCTTTACTCCTCCGTGGAGTCTGGGGCTGACACAAGGCGCTTTCCATCTAACTCTGTTCATGGCCAGCTCTGACCAAGTTGCCGAAACCAAGTCTTCTCTCTGAGGCGAAAGAGAAGGGAGCAACTTGGTCAGAGCTGCCCCCCTAGCCATTCTCACTTTTCAGCGATCACAAATGCTAGGTAGGTAATCGTGTGAGGTAGTGGCCACCCCTGGTGTCAGAGTTTTTAGACCGCCCAAATCATGAGTAGTCTTTTCACACGGCTTTTCGTGGGTGGCCTTAGCTTTGCAGCTGGACTCACCTTGGATACCTTGGATAAACAAGTCAACGGTTCGTTTCAGAGATGGACGTGTTCCACGTGGGCAAGCGACGCGGCAAGTTCGTGCATTGGGAGCCGATCTTCATCGGGACCCACTACGACCCCTACTACGATGAGCGGCTCAGCTGGGACGGCAAGCAGGACAAAATGCCGCATGTGGGTGTTTTCAATCATCTACCTGAAAGAAAGAAAGAAAGAAATGGTCTTTATTGAAAAAAAAAATCAAACATTAATAAGTACAAGTAGAGCATGGATACCGGTTTTCGGTAATACCGAAAAACCGGGATCCCGGACTAAATATCTACATTTGAAAAACCGGTATTGTATTATCTTAATACCGGAATTTCGGTATTTTCGGTATTACAGATAAAACTCTGAAACAAGTGTGGAATATAAAAAATTTCGCGCGCATGCGATGCGTCGAGTGCGCCGTGCGGAATAGTGATGTGAACCGAACGAACAGCGAAACTACTTTTTCACTTCATTGCTCTGCGACTTCATCTTTCACCTCATTCCATTTTGGTACATGAAAAAGTGCACGACTTTGTTATTGTTTTTGTATGAGTGAATGGTAGAACCGAAAAACACTACATTTCGCTCCACCACCAATACCTAAATATTGTGTTTGGACGTATCTACGAAGCCCAACGAGCGCGAACTGGCTAATAAAAAACATATCTCGTCAGCGACATCCAGTTACAAATTTGGAACTACAACTCATGAGCTGTCAGAAAATTGCCCATTACGATTTATTGAACGAGCGAGCGAAGCGAGCGAAGTTCTCCGAGTCTACTGGAACAATCCGGCGTTTGTATGTATGTATGTATGTTTGTATGTATGAATGTTCGTTCGACGATAACTTGAGTAAATTTGGTCGGATCGTTATGAAATTTGGTAGGCGGGTAATCGAAATTAAAATAATTTTTAAGTTCGAACATGAGCCAAATCGGTCGAGGGGTTGCCGAGATATGGGGTTGTATAGTTTATATGCAAAACGCGCGCGCGCCTGCGCTAATGGCGTAAGCAAAGTTACACACCTGGGGTCGCGAGTTCATAGTTCGGAGCGAAACACTAGTTAATGCGGATTGCGGACGGTCCTTTTAATGTTTTTGTAGTACAGCAAAGAATATTCTGATTCTGCTACTTTTTTTCCGAGTGCGCGGACAGTTTGTGAGTGAGTGAGTGTGTGTATTTGTTTTCACGCTAGAACTGCAGGACAAATTTGCCTGAAGGAATGGAGATAGCTTAGAAACCAGACTAACATAGACAATAAATTACGAACTAAATTCGTCTGGTAATGTCGATAACGAAAAAAAACAGTCTACGCGGACGAAGTCGCAGGCAAAAGCTAGTATAAATTAATATTATCGGTCAATTAAATAAACTCACTTATTTTTAATTTTCTATTTGTCTATTTTATAACAATTTAATATTTTTTAATATAACAAAAATTTAATACCGAAAAATACCGAAAAACCGGTATCCCGGTATTTAAAATCTTGATACCGAATGAATACCGGTATTGGGAAAAGGCTCCGGTATTCCATGCTCTAAGTACAAGTAGACATTAAGTAAATTACCCCTAGAGTAAACAAATAATAATAATAATCGTACATAACACAAAATTCGGCAATAGGTGCCGTGCTCAGCATTTGTCGTCGGAAACAAAAAGTAGGTAGGTACCTACTAAATATGTTTTCCGATCGATTTTCAGCATGTGCCCTACAGTAGTGCTGTGGTAGTGCTAAACTTGGTTGAACAGAGAGCGCATAGCGCGGAAACTTAAACAATTACTAAATATCTATCTGTCTATCTTCTCCAACCTATCGCCACGCAAGAGACTCGGCTGAGACGATGCCGCAAGTATTTTTTTTTCTTTTCACAACTTTTCGTCTCACAGAGTGAGAAGATGATTTATGTTAGATGCAAGAAAAACGATAGACAAGACAACAGCTAGGTACATGCATAAAGGTTAGCTGAGTTTCCTTTTTCTTTGCTTTGACAGATGTGTCAAAGGAGTTGTTTTATTTCTTTTTCGCGTTACGTTCAAACTTCTAAGCGCGCAAAATGCAGATAGTTTAAAATAAGATTTTCCACGATCGTATGTTTATAGTAACAGCATACTTTCCGAGCCTGGGAGATGAAAATAATATTTTATTATGCATTTGTGGTATGTGAGCTCTACCGGAATATTCGAGACTCTCCAAGAAAAAGACGCAATATGTTAACCCGTAGCTCAAAGTGATAAAAACAACTCGCCCCTAACTAGACTCTTTGTCCTCCCCAGGGCTACGTCCTATGCGTGATGGACTACGACTTCATGATCCTGAACAACGCGTTCCTGTGCCACAAGCCCGGCATCAAGCATTACGTGAAGAATGCAAAGCGTGACGTCATCGCGCGGCGCCAGTCCAAGTTCATCAAGAGCGAGATCATGCCAGAGCTGAAAAAGCTCTATGGTACGAGGAATGGATGCGCCCTGTGACGACCGAGACTTGTCAAGTTGGTCCTTAGAATTGGTATCAGTGAAGGATTGAGCCGAAGGCATCACTGATACACTGAAATGTAAGTGTGGGCGTTTTGGTTTGGAAGGTCGGTGGTATCGTAGGAGTGTCAGAGATTTGTAAGAAGCCCAAGTATTGTTTGGAAGAACTGGCAGCAGAAATATTGAACTGGCCGCTATGAGATTTACCAACGCTAGCGATGCGCGATTATGAATGATTTGGAAAGTCGAATGATCTTAAAACACTTATGTTCATAATGGACTTCAAAATTAGCGATACACTAATCCTGATAATCGAATGAAACCACTAATTAGTAGTCGCTAATATCAAAAAACCTTTTTTTGTACTGGCTGCATAGAAAGAAGTGTCGCTAATTTACGGGCTGCCAACCTAAGCGGCTACGACGGATAACCATACTGACAACATAACAAATATAATGGGAAATTAGTTTCTTTCTTTTTACGGAAGTTGCCAACCTAAACCTATCCACGGATGACAGTACTGACAACTTGACAGACATAAGCGAATGAAATTAGCTAATAAAAACCGAATCGTTCCGATTCGCGGCGGAAATGCCCGAGTTGGCCAAATCATTCATCGGCATTGAATGATTCCCGAGTTGACCCGAGTCGAGACGGAAACGAACGACCGACTCGACAACTAATAGTAGTGGTTGGTTAGACTGTTAGTTTTAGCTACTAATCTAAACGTATCATTCGACCGAGTCGAATGATTGCCAGAGTCGAATGATTTCATTAGTATCATTCATAATCGCGCATCGCTAACCAACGCTATGATATTTATTTACTAAGAATCAATTTTAAAAAAACAGTGTTGACTTTGCAGTGCAGTGCCCGTGCATTGGTGGCTATCACCAACCACCAATCTTCGCAATGAATTGAAATTGTATCGAATATATTTGGGTACCAATATAATTGGAGGGCTAAACAATGTCTCTCAAGAGTCTACAACATAGGTACCTAGGTAGGTTTTTTTTGCCGATTTCTCGAAAGGTCCGAAAAATCACACCTCTTTGGCTTCGAAACCACGTGGGGAGCGATGGCACGTGGGGGTTACCCTTGAATTGAAAAAGTTTTAAAATTAATTTCTCTTTGAATTCGCATAATAATGCTTTGATTTTAAATACTTTGTAATGTTTATTCAAAGGTAAGGCTGTTTTTATTCAATAAAAACACAAAATGCGTCTTAATTTGTAAAATATAATATTTTGAAAATTGCGCCATATCGCGGCCGTATTGGAAAAATGCGTCAAGGGTAGAGGGCCGTATTGCGATCGGATTTTGTTTCTTGAGCTGAATGCAGAAACAATACGCGAGATCGTCTTTTCGTAGATTTTGAATTTCGATTGAATTTTCTACATTCTGCGCGGAAGCAAGATTTTGCTATTGATGTTATAATACTCGTACATTGTACCTACTGGCGATGAAAGTGCCCGCTCGGTCTTTTGGGCTCTTTTGGGTCGTTGTTTCGATAAAATGTGATGTAAGTAGAATGTCAAAAAATATAAATTAGATATGTCATGGCACATTTTTGATCGCGTTTGAATTGTTTGGGTTCCACAGGGTAATCGCCTCCTATTTTGAGGACTTCTGATATGATGAGGTACCATGGAGTGCCATGAGAGAATTAGTGTTTTTAAAAGTCCCCAAAACTGTTTGAAACTTAGCATATTTCGTAGATTTAATGCCAGTGAGTATAAATTGTGTAAAAACTCCCAAAATCTTAACAATTAAGTAAATATAACCTCATGAAGATAAGTCCATAGCGTTAGATTGTAATGCTGAAAATACCGAGCTTAAATTTTAATAGTTTGGAGTTAAGTACTTATATTTTTCGAATGCCCAGAGAAAAATGTAAGGGCTTGTTTCTTTTCTTTAAAAATGGTCCGTATCTAAAGTCTAAGTCATGAAAGCTGTAATATATTGTTTATATTTTTGTATTAATTTGTATGAGGGTATTTTACATATACTACCAATTACAAAAGTCTTATGTATTCACCAAATAATTATATAACGATTAGTTTCTTGTGTAAGAGCTAGATATTTAGCTCTAATAAAAGTGCCTAAAATGTAGGGAGACTAAAGCAAGATTAAAACCCCATAAATTATTAATTAAAAAAATACTTTCGCAATGCTTTATTTCAACACGTGGGCAAGCTAATTAAAATATGCTGCGCTGCGAAATATAAAAAAATGGGCCCATATTGGCCTCTATGGCCAGCCTTGTTGTTTTTACTATCTACTAAAGACGATAGACTATAGGTACAGTCGGCCACACGCTAGGATACACCTTTTTGTTTGATTGGCGCCCTTATGCCGCGCGCGGTAAGAGCTGCCATGGGGTATCTGTGACTGTGGCCGACCGTACCTACTAGATACAGGCAGATATAAAACGCTGCTCAACATTTTCATAACAGCTAAGAGAATATTAAAATATAATTAGTATCTACATAGCGATAACTGGTTAGATAGTTTTTGATACAATGTGATCCGCATAAGTCAATACATATCCGTAGGTAAATCTTTAAGATTATTTATTTACTACTTACGCTATATTCCTGTAACGCATTTTTTATATAATGCTATATACTCGTATGTATGTATAGCATTTTCAATAGTAAGTAAGCTACTTAATATGCCTAGATATAAAGACATGCATACATGAAAAATTGGCGGGATACTGTCAGATATTGTAAGAACTTTGAGCTGAAATCTCGCCTGAATTTCGTACGTACATTATACCAAGCCTGCTGCAAAAATAAAAGTTATTAGTTAATCACTATGTTACATGCTTATTTTTAGGTTTTTGCAGCTGACTGTCTCAAGGTAACTTTTTTAACTGACTGACTGGCACCAACATTTCAACGCAAAGCGTCACGAAATGTTTTTTGCAAGGTCTGAAGACTCTGAAAACCATCAAAATGTTGTGTGTAAGGCCTTATTGTATTGTATGGTGATATAAATTAGATATAGCATCGCAGTTAAGTACAAGTGTTTAAGCTCACCACGTTCTAAGTAATTATTAAGTTAACTAAGTAAATAGCGGTAAGTTTTATTATTTTCATGTTTTACTAGATTTAATCAATCTTTGTTGTACAGTTTGTAATGTTTGATGCTTATCCACTTTGAGATTTATTTGTATGATTTTGTTTTTAGTTTAATCTGTAAGTGTTAGGCCTTTCGCTGCTGTGTTTATAAAGTTTCAAACTAAAATCAATGTGAGACTCCTGCCATACATAATTTACCTTAGCACATCCCATACCTACATCTTTAGAAGTACAGCCCCGAACAGTTTTTCTTTGTTTTTATGTGACTACCGATATACAGAGTGTCCCAAAAAATACTGTCAAGCGGAAGTCCAGAGATAGAGCAAGGGTACCCGAATCACCCCCATGTATGTTCATAGATTTTTTTACGTTTACAATTTATGAGGCTTTTAAGGTATTTTTGTAAAGAATTAACTAGCATTGGTTTTATTTTTTTACTTATTTTTATTTAACCAATATTTTTATTCTTTATTGGGGTCTCAGATAACTTGTTTATCGCCAAAAAATATACTCACTACTTATCAGCTTTAAACTTTTAGAAGATACAGCAATTTTGATCCAAAGTTCAAAAATGCCATTTTAGATAAAACACGTCCGAATAAGTTGGTACGAGAGAAAAAAAAAGTAGGGGTCTTAAGGATTTTTTATTGATTTGCAAAAATTCCTAGAACTTCCCTTCCTTCAGAATGGCACAAAAAATCTGTTACTTTATGGGCCTTTTATTCGAGTTATTATAATAGTTTGATTTTATAATCGAGTTATTATAATTGGTTGATTATTAAAAACACTGCAGTAAGCCAGTGATCGAAGGGCTTTATAGTTTAGATAACGGGTTATGGTTTTGGAAAAAAGCATGTGGTGAGCTTTCACTAAACGTAAGCATATACCTACCTACTATATTTAAACGAATAGAAAAATCAATTACACAATCATGCTATTATTTAGGATATGATTGATTGATGTGTACCTACCAAAATAATTATGCAAACATTTTACATAAATGTTTAAAACATTTTACATTTTATACATAAAGATTTGCTGTCATTGCTGGAAGTTATTCGGTCTAGAAACGAAATAAATGAAATTGTCTCATAATTTCTGCTGTTTTAGTCATCCATCACCTATGGTTTTATATCCTCCTTGCTGGCACAAAATATTTTACCATCCGGTATTCGATGAAAGGGACATTTTATATCTCGCTCCCGGTAGACATGCAGGTGCATGTTTCATAAAAATACAATTCATACAGCGAGCGGAAGATAACAAATTCATTACATTGAGTTGTCGGATAGTAAGCTAACCTTTTTGCTCACCTATTTTATGTCCAATCGGCTACTCAATGTACATCGAATTAATGAGGATCATTGAGACATTGGACTTCCAAGTATGAAGGCGGATGGAAAACAAGATTTTAAGGATATATTTTGCTCTTTGAATGACTCAAATCCATCGAGAAATTACAAAGTGAGAGATGTTTAAAGTTACGCTCTGTTTCAAAACGCGCCCCGCTGGCTTTGGAATTTCGGAATCTCGTAATATCGGAAAGCGTTGGGTGCTAGCTAGTGTCTGTCTGTGCTATAGCTCTTAAACGGGTGAACCGATTTGGATGCGGTTATTTTTTTCATTCGAAAGCAGGTTTTTTAGCAATGTTTCTTAGCTCTCAGACTAACGAGACGAAAATCTTGCGGCGGCCGCGCGTTTACAATGAATGTCATTTAACATTTTATGACATTTTATATTACAAAAAATAAAACTCTATGAAATCAGTAGGTAAATAAATCTCCATACGAGACTGCGTCGGATTTGCCAGACGGTACGGATGACCGCTGAATATAAACGAGTTATAGCGACGAGGGAACACACAAAACTTATGATTTTGCTACGTCTGGCATGTGAAAAGGAAATCAATATTTAAAACAGGAAGTCTAGACCATACTGAAGTGACAAAATTTAGAGAAAACAGAAAAACCAAGGCGCTGGGCTTAGTAAATTTGCCCGCGCGCAAAAAAAATGCACAAAATCGATTCCTGTATCAAATACACTAAAAAAATCGAAAATGTTCATATAATTATCAAACCCTAGAATTAGGTGAGAGCTATCTGAAACATCCAGTTTTGTGTTAAAATAAATAAAATATTCTTCTTAGCGTGTCGATGGCAAACCGATAGAGTCTACGAGTTATGTATGGCCAAGTTTTCCATAACGCTCACTGCCTTATCTCTTGCCGTCATAAGATCCTCCTGGATGCAGGTGTTAGAGCTTGCAGGGTATGATGAAATGTGGGCCTATCGCTTAAAAATCCTGCATCTTGTCCACCTACAATTAAATATTGATTAAATTCAACACTTCAACCTTGACATTAGTTTGTTGTTTAATGTTATTTAAGGCTGCTGATTTAATTATGAATTGCAAGACCTTGAAAAGATTCGACATATTTTGACCATAGTAGCCACGTAGTAGCAGATGGACAACTTTCATATGAACAAATAATTATAAATCTAGACACTCGGTTTTGAGAGCGGTGGTGGTCTAGTGGGTAGGACAGTGGACTCTGAAGCAAGAGGTACCCGGTTCGATTCCCAGTGCGGGCAAGTATCTATGACTTTGTTTAATTTCAAAGTTACGTACATTTGTGAATTTGTAGTAGCAATACCACTCGCTAACACCGTATTGCTCCACACGTATTGACCTGTCTTTCCTGTGGGCTAGGTCGACTAAGCTGTCAGGATGGTATAGGTGCTGGGCAAGCCTACTCCATCTAAAACAATGTCCCAGGCACTTCAGCGCCGAGTGGTCTCTTCACCCATCTAGTGTGAGTGAAGGTGCCACTGGACTCTGTATAAATCATCTCATTACGTAGATGCAAAGGCCTTAGTTTAGTTTTTAGACACTCGGTTTATAAGTTCACCAACAAACGTATATTGCCTTCTGACGAAGAATTTATCTTCATAATATATTCCAAAAGACCTCTTCGACACCAGGGGGGTTACCCTGGACGCTATTGCGATCAAATTGAAAAAGTTTAAAAACTAATTTCTCTTTGAATTCGCATAGTAATGCTTTGATTTTAAATACTTTGTATTGTTTATTCAAAGGTAAGGCTGTTTTATTCAATAAAAACACAAAATGCGTCTTAATTTGTAAAATATTAAATTTAGTAATTTGCGCCATATTGCGGCCGTATTGGAAAAATGCGTCAAGGGTAGAGGGGCTGAACCTACCTGGAGCTCTCGCAGGTCCCTTTCTACCGCGTCTTCCCAGCAATATTTAGGACCTACCTACATTAGTCTATCTAGGACTCTGATTCATATCATAATATCATACACATAGTTTTTAGTAACATCATGTCCTTATCTGACAAGTCCCTCTACCCTACTAATTATTAATTTTAAAACTTTTTCAATTTGATCGCAATAGCGTCAAGGGTAGGGTAACTCGCACCTTGGGACCACCCAAGAACGGAACAAGAACTACGGAAATGTATGCGTTGCAATCACGCTACAATGAATCTGCTCGCGTAGCATGAGGCGGTGTTAGAGAGGTGTTAGGGTGTTAGGACTCTGTCCATCCCGTTCTACTTCAAACTAAGGAGTGAGATACATATAGTTTTAAACCTATAGATAGTCTCTAACACCGCCTCATGCTACGCGAGCTGGTAAGCTATTGTTTTCTTAAGTTGCAGAAAACCTAACTATGTAACGGCTAGTAAATAAATAATTAATCTTCAGTCAATTAGTAATGGTTAGCTCGTCGTTAAAGCAAGCAATTAATTTCTAGTGACTTGATAGACTATAAGTGTGTTGCAATGTTTTGAATATGGATTACATGAAATTGTTGTTTCATATTGTGAGACATTATAACAATGTAATGAATGAAAACCACACGTACTATGCTAAATAGCGGACCAATTAACAATTTAGGCGGTCTAGTCGTTTAATTTTAAAAAATACCTACACGGCAACGATTGGGGTCCATGGACCCCTTAGAAGTTGGTGGAATCAGTGTCGGGAGGTCCGTGGATAGTGTAAAAAAATCTTACAATGATAAAAAAAAACTTACGTATACAGATTTATTGGAAATTCGACCTATTCCCGTTAGGAGGTTATAGAGGGCACTATCCATTATCTAAGACTTTATTGTACCTATCTACTGACAATTTGTAGAGTACCTAGCCCTGTAGATACGTTAAGTAAGACCCGCCAATAACAAACAAAATAAATGAAATAGACTTCCTCCATACTACAAACAAAAGCACGTATCTATCATTGTAGAGACAGCGTCAGGTACTATTTCTATGGTAGCTCTTATCACGCGTGGAATACGTACGAGTACAAGCGTATTGAATGTATATCTCTGGGTGTCACACACACAGTACCTTTAACACCATCAACGTGTTAATAGCCCCAATTAGGTAATAGACAAAAACATGTCACGTTTATAATGTAAATTAACATAATAATACATGTATGTAGAGATACTTACAAGAATACATAATGTAATAATCGTGCCGTCTCAATCAAGTCATCGCCGAAATCCCCATGTGTCACCTGCGACAGGGGTTACTCAGAAGCACGGACCTGAAAAAAAAACTTTTTATTGGATCAGTTCATCGACGAAAATACCGAAACCTTTTAGGTGTCACCTACAAAATATTAAAATATCGACACCATTCCGTCTAAGATAAAAGTTCTTCTGAGAATAAACAGTACTATGTTGAAGATATTTTCCTTGAAAAAAAATAGGCGGCGCACTGTTTTTCAAGCAAAATATCTTGCAATCTGGGCCCTTAGCCTGTAACACAATGGTGCCAAAATGGGCCAAAATAAGGCGGTCAGGTGACGACTTCAATTACGATTTGCTAACGCTGTCTGTCCTTTTAATGTTTTTGTAGTACAGCAAAGAATATTTTGATTCTAATTCTAGAGGATTAGTTCTCTGGTTGTAGGAGAGAAACGAGGAGAGCCCGGTTTTGTCCTTCTGCCGGGACGCCATTGACCCGCCATTGCGTTACAGGCTAAGGGCCCTGTTATGCATATCAACACGAAACTGGCTGTGTGTGTTAGATAGGTCTCACCTAATTCTAGGGTTTGATATGTTAACATTTTCGATTTTTTCAGTGTATTTGATACAGGAATCGATTTTGTGCTATGCCCAGCGCCTTAAGATAGGTCCTACTTACTGGCTGAAATGTCTAGAAAAAATAACGCTTCATTCTGAAAATAGTTTTCTTTGTTTTTAAAAAAGGTTAGGTTTTTAAAAAAAAATAAGGTCAGTCCTTAAAGAAGGATGATTGTTTGGGTTGAGTAAGTATCTAAACTTTTTCTGTGTATGTATGGAGGTAGAGAGGTTCGGTTGTGATGCACTGCACACTGGGCTTTGGCTGGAGTTTGCAGTAGAGGGGGCTCATCTCATGATTATAGGCCTTTCAGTTCAAGAGTGTCTACCCCTGATGTAACCCGAGGTGTGGTCGCGCAGGTGGGCCCAGGTTTCACAATAAGTTCGTCTCCAAGGTCGAATCTTCTCACCGAGACTACCGACCGCATCGCCATTCAACAGTCGTGCGAAGCTTGTGCGAACGTGTTTGGTTTTAACTCAGATTTAAGGAATACTTAGTGAGGTCATGAGGACCTTTGTGCTTTTGGCGTGCGTTTGTGCGATCGGTAAGTACTAACGTACAAGATTTAGGCCAGTAGGTATCTAATTATGGGAGATCCATGTTCCATGTAATTATGGGAGATCCATGTTCTTTGATGATGGTAATTTTGGGGACCGGTTTTTACATCAGAAGAACATTAGTAAAACCGGACCCTATTTTTGTGACCTTTCCCCCTCTGACTATAAATAGTAGTTTGAAGTCTTTCATGTAACGGACTGTTTCAAGAGTTGTCTCTATCTTTTCTGATAGAGACTTTTTGGTTTCTCTAAGTGTCGTAGTTCTATAAACTGTAAGATTAATTGATAAATTTGGGGATAATCGAATTGAATCTCAATAACCCTGATAATGATGATGAACCATGAAGACAATAGCTTAATTAAACTACACGCGTTCCTTTGATTGTTTGCACGAGTCCTCTCATTTATGTAGCTCTATAAGTCTACCTTTTCAAATCTATATCGTTCATTCTTGTACTGCCTAATTGTACACACGCTAAGATACCCCTATGGCGCCCTTACGCCGCGCGTGGTAAGAGCTACCATAGGGTATCCTAGACTGTGGCCGACCGTACCATGTTTAAGGCTTTAATAAGGGCGCCACCAATGATATAAAAATCGTGGCTTTTTTTATGGCCCCCTTTTTGAAAAAGTTAAACAACAGAGTTTTCTATATTACTAATATAGCAATTTTTAGAACCTACAACCTGCAATCTAGGAACAACAACCTAGGCTACAATTTCGTTTAAGTATGCCAAAAACGGCCGTTTCTGACAAAAGTTAAATTGTAGCCTAGATTCCTGGGTCTCGGCTCTGGGCTGATGGTTCTAAAAATTGCTATTAGTAATATAGAAAACTCTGTTGTTTAACTTTTTCAAAAAGGGGGTTATAAAAAAAGCCATGATTTTTTATCATTGGTGGCGCTAGTTAGCCCATATTAAAGCCTTAAATACGGATGGCAAGGGATCGCGAGGGATTGCGAGGGGAAAAAAGCCTATAACTAACAGTGGGCAGAGGTGGGCTGATGATGACAATGATGTTGACGATCTTAGACGCACAGATTTAACTTAGACGTAGAAACGTGGAGTATCAATTAAATTAATGGGAACTCACCAACATGCCTTTGTTTGTGCTACAGCGCAAGCGCAGTTCGGCAACTCTCGGTATTCCGCTCAGCCAACGCCCAGGCCACAGTTTGGGAACCAGCAACGGAACCAATTTCAACAGAGCTCCTTCGGGAGCCAACAAAGCGCTTTCGGGAGTCAACAAAGTGCCTTTGGAAGCCAACAAAGTGCTTTTGGAAGCCAACAGAGCTCTTTTGGAAGCCAAAGTCAAACTCAGCAGCAACAAGCTCCCAGGAGTCAAGGTGCAGGTTCCTGTAGGGAAAAGAACGAGAGATATCCAGTGTCTGGCAGCTGCGATAGATACGTTGAATGCATTGTAAGTATCGTATGCCAGAGAAAAAGGTTTGGTTAACAAAAGTAAAATGATACCTTCTTGGCGTTATCTTCTGAAATGTCTTCCTGGCTGAAATAAAAAAAAATATCCAACTAAAGAAAAATAAGTTTAGTTTTCCTTTTTGTTGCAAATGGCGATTGAGTTGATTTTTCTAGACATTTCAGCCAGTTTATCGTATTGGTTGTCCTTAGAAAATTGGTTTTAACCTCCGATTGCGTGTTTGGTGGCCATCACATAAAAAAATAATTATAAAAAAAATATATTCGGCCTTTTTTGTCATATTATGCTATTGTATTTTTTTTGTTCGACTTAGTTCTTGGAATAAATAATAAATTTTGGAGACCATAATAATTATAAGCCTTTATTTTATAGATTAACTCAGGTTGTTAAAATATCTTCTAAAAAGTCTCCCTGGATGAAAGTAAAAAGAAAAAAGTTAATATTTCCTTTTTGTTGCAAATGGCGATTGAGTTGATTTTTCTAGACATTTCAGCCAGTTTATCGTATCGAAAAGAGGTTTTAACCTCCATTTGCGTGTTTGGTGGCCATCAAATAAAATAAATAAATATAAATAAATCTATTTGTCCATTTTTCTTTGTCATTTGCTATTGTATTTTTTTGTTGTTCGACCTAGTTCTTTGAAATAATATATTTTTTAAACCATAATATGGGCCTTTATTCATAGATTATCACAGGTTGTTTTTAAAATAGATTTATATTCAAACAGAATGGCACAGCAGAGGAGAAGCTATGCCCCGACGGTCTCCGATACAACCCCGATGTGAACTTCAACGTCTACCCTTGCCAATACCCTAACCAAGTGCCCTGCCTCGAACGGTCGTCGTTACGTAAGTTACCTACCATCTACTTACCCAAATGTTTCCAAAAATTATCAAAATCGTAATAAGCGCGACATTTCGTCCCCTACCTAGCGGCCAACAACTCTATCTATGCTACAGTTACAGAGGACTCTATCTATTTTGACGCGTTTTTTGTGTCATTGTCATAGGGGTACATTCCACTTAATTCCATAGATTAAAATGTAAAATAACTGTCAAAATGGTCCTGTTCGGTTTTTGTCAAGATTGCCCTTTTGAAATCATTAGTTTACCACCTCTTATTACACTGAACGATACCCTATGCATCCAAGTCGATGCCATAACGGTGTGCAAGACTTTCTAAACTTTACCCGAATTATTGCACATACTTGACCGTAGGTACAGGTCTTACATCCACTGTTTTTTGTGCAATCCTCAAATGTCAAATATGTTTACGCTACGCATCTCCAGCACCTAACTACTGTGAATCCGATTGCTATTGCATGTAGTAGGTCTAAATTTAACAACTGGTTTTAGAAACAAAAGCTAAACACGAGCAACTCAAGAATATTTTTCTTGTGGCTGATTGTGACTCTACATGAGTAATCGTCTCGAGTCAGCAAACTATAAAATAAACTTTTTGATTTTACGCCTACATTTTGGTACTCTATTACTTTTCTACAGTATCGATACAGAAAAAAATGCAAACGTCAAAGTTACACCAACATTGTGCAACATGGTGCAACCCATGGTAGAGCCTAATCGTAATATTTTATCACTCTTGATCGACGTATTTTATACATTAAGTATTCGTTCCAATCTCAGATTTTATTTGGCCTAGTCAGGGTCAGAGACTATTAAGATTTATGAGAGCTAGCCGAGCTGTCAAATCATAGAAAACCTCAAAAATGACTGCAACGTTGACATTACGAAATGCATGGCATAATAAGTCAAAGCATAAAAACCACAGGTTTGTTCATTTGTTTGTCCCATGAAAATTAAGTCACGAGCAACAACTAGCTTACTTTTATCTTGACTTTGTCCATTTCCCGTCACCCCAGAGCCGGCGCAACCGACAGCGGAATGCGAGCACCAGTTCGGCTACCTGCGGCTGGGCGACGCTCGCAACTGCAGCGGCTTCCGCAGCTGCGTCAACGGGGTGGCCTTCGACTTTGTCTGTCCCGAGGGATTGGCGTTCAGCTCCGAGAGCTACCGCTGCGAGTGGCCCGATGAGGTCGCCGACTGCGACGCTGAGGGTAAGGAACTAAGGAAACCTTAGAAAAACTCAGGAAACATAACGACCCTTCAACTTCGTATGAGAGAACTACCGCTGTGTGGCCAGATGAGGTCGCTGACTGGTCGCTCGTGACGGTATGGGAGCCTTCGACTTCGTTGATCCTGAGGGACTGACCTACAGCTCCGAGAGCTACCGCTGCGAATGGCCCGATGAGGTCGCTGACTGCAATGCTAAGGACAAGGACACCTCATGAAATCTAAAGTTCTTAGATAAGAAGATTGATCAACTATTTAGAATCGGTCTGGTAAGGGATTTTCAGGCATCTTTATGACGACTGAGCTACATCTTGGTCCTATGTTGGCTTTTATGAATGTACCTTACTTCACCAGCAGTTCGACAGAAATAGGCTTTTTGTTCATAGTAGTACAGTAGGATTACTTGCGGCTACGTATTTAAAGCCCCGTTTTCCCATTTCAGCTTTCCTCGGGTTCCGCTGCCCTGAAGTCCCGACCTCCAAGGAGTTAGGCCCCCCAGCCGGCTTCAGATATTACAGGTAAATGTCCACTTTATCTTCCATTGCTTTACATTTGAGAAGCTTAGCGTCAACCAAAGATCCTTTCATGCATTTTCATATCCTGAGACTCGACCACATCCACAGAATTACACGACGATCAGTCTTAAGGTGGCCCGTGTCTCTAACATAGATTTGCAGTACCTAGGACTATTCTATTGTGAGTTGTGCCAGAAAGTTATCCCATCAACAGCCACAAATTCCGTAAGTAACCATCTGTTGTCTCGAAATGATGTCAGACTCTGATCTACAGACACATACATGCCTAATCTGACAAAACAACAAACATTTAGTTAGAAATGCTATTAAAGACTCATCGAGAACAGGTTATCTTAGTTCATGTTAATGACTGCCACGGTGCCGGTGTCAGGTTGCTTCTCTGCTTCTGAGCAAATGTCAGGAGATGTACAGCAAAATAAGTACGACAGAAATACTACACATACCCATTTGAGGCAATGATCTCCGGACTTGTTGGTGTAAAAGTTGTCATAAGAAAGAGTCATCCTTCTGTAATATTCGTCTGTTGATAAAGTGACCTTGCCGTGACGTAACATCAAAGATGTTGGAACTTAAATGCCGAAGGTTTGCATAATGCAATAATATTATCTATGACTGGACCTTACGGGTGATTTATGTTATGTATGTGTTTACTTTTTTGTCTAGACTTAGGTGTTGTAACTTTCTTAGGACACAGGAAAGAATTACTACCTACTTATATCTTTGTCATCTCTATGTTATGATGACGATTTGAAGTCAAAGCCTTATGACCTTCATCTGTGTTATGTAGATTCAGTGTGTAGATAAGGGATTCATTACCTATTGAAATTAGAAACTATTGCTCGAATGTCTTTTCATCGATGAGGTTTTACCGACAGTGTTCAATTCAACGACTTGCTTCAAGCCTTACCTAATGATACCTACTGTAAAAAATATCGCTAATATTAACTGTAAGATATTAGCCAAATCTATTTCCTGGAAACAAATGGATCGTATAATGTAACACCTATTTCTGAAAACAAATGGAGACCATCATATAAGCTTTGTGTGTGAATGTCACACAAATGAATGTGAGCGCTGATTTTCCGGGAAATTCAAAATTTTCACAGTTTTTTACATTTTGTAGCTAAACTGAGCTGTTTTTGTTCAGCGATTTTTCGTTCGCGGCAATAAAACAGTATTTTTTTCATTAATTGTAAACCACAGAACAACAATAATTCAGCCGATTTTGTGTTCTGGTCTACGAAGCAGTGGCACTGCCCAAAAAACTTGTTGATGACCAGAACACATGAATTATTGTTGTTCTGTTGTTTACAATAATGAAAAAAATACTATGTTATTGCCGCGAACGAAAAACGCTGAACAAAAATAGCTCAGTTTAGCTACAAAATGCAAAAACCTGTGGAAATTTTGAATTTCCCGCCTCGTTGCTATCGTCCCATATTAATCCCTTCCAGGTCCGACACCAACTGCCAGAAGTACTTCATCTGCATCGAGGGCCGGCCCCGAGCCCTGTCCTGCGGCGGCGACTCCGCCTTCGATGAGCTAACTTCCTCCTGCGTCTCCGCTGATGAGGTCTCCGCGTGCCCCCAGGAGCTCAGAGCTCAGGCGCAAAGGTAATATAATAATAATCGTTTATTTAATAATAATAATAATCGTTTATTTCATAACAAAAGGTTTACAATTTCGGAATAGGGCAAGAACTTCCTATGATAATACCTATAGATACCTATCAAGAAGCTCCGCTCTTCCGCACTTGAACATATAGGTATTTATCTTTCTAATCTTGTTCTCTCTTTGACCGAGCGAACGAAGTGAGCATATTAGTGCCTCCGTATCAGCTTGGGTAAAAATGCTTTCGTGTGTCCGAATTTCTGTTCTCCTCTACAGGTCGCATTTCTCAACTGATTCTTGTGAAATTTTGTGAGCAGGTTTTTCGAAATTCCACACGCAAATGTCATTATTGAACTTCGTTGTTTGCCAGCCGATTTGGCTCAAATTTTTTATAAAAATAGATAGGTAATTCTTTAAAAAACTATTGATGAAAGTAACAGTTGGAACACGTGATACTTGAATATTTTGTGATGGGCAATCAACGTGACCGTAAATGTTGCCAAATCTTGTCTTAATCCTGTCCTCTTCAACAGGTCTCGCGATGAGGAGCAGCAGAGACTGGCGAAACAACTGCAGTTTGACGCGCGTTCGGCTGCGCAGCCGCCGCAGAAGAGGCGATTCTAGTCAACACCGTCTACGTCTTGTTACACTGTTATGTTACCTACTTACCTTTAATTAAGTGGAGTGCGTGAGACCTGACGAATATTTTATATGACAGCACCCCTGAAGGAATAGATGCATACTGCATAGCGCTGAGATCTGACAAATATTTATATGACAAAATTCCCGAAAGAATATCGGTATGGCCCTTCAATCGATTGGGGAATGACTGGCTAAAATATTGTAGACAGATTTTCCAGAGAACATCCCAAATCATTATGAAATATATTTCATACCTCACGCTCGCGAGTCTATGCTTTGAAAATATACTGTTTTGTGACTGTGAATAGATACAATAAAAACATTTTAGTTACCAATTTTTTGGTCTTGTTATTATTTATTAATGACTCCTAACATCTTCATCAAAGAAAGCCACAACGATGAAGTAAGATATTGTGGTCTCTTAATTACTTAGATCGAGTTTTTTTTTGCAAAATTATATTGGTATAAATGAATATTGGTCTTTTCAAATTCATCATTCATCTTCTGGAGTCGAAAAGCGAAGCAGCACAATGTTCCAGTACCTGTGCCTAGCAACGGTCGCTGTAGCCCTTTGTAAGTAACTGCCAAAGATCCTACCTACTATCTTGACACCTACTGTCCGGCCCGAAGGACCACTGGTACCAAACCACTATGTCAGTCTACAATTTTCGCGATACCATCGTTTCGAAACCACATCGGGCTAGCTAATATCCGGCTCAAAGGACCAATAAGTTGATGAAACCTCTTCGTCCAGCGAACGGAAAAAAACTTTCCGGCTCGAAGGACCAATAATATGTTTATAAAACCACAAAGTTCTACTTAGGGAACACCGTCTATACATAGATGCGATATTATGCCACTCCTGTATTTCAGGCAATGGTGAGGACGTCGCCCCCGACCCTATACCCGAGCCTGTACGGAACCCGATCTGCTCACACCGGAGCGCCTACTACGTCGTCGATAACAGCTGCGATTCCTACATCGAGTGCAAAGTTCGAAAATATATTTGCGTGTAAAAAGCGAGGGAGGGATGAGACCGTTAGGAACAGCAGCAATCCTAATAGCACGCCATATCTCACATGGATACAATATCTCTCCCCCACAATAGAGCGGAAGGGACACAGACACTTATTGTTATGGCGGCTCATGCTAAGTCAGCTGGATAATTAACAAGCAAGAAATCCTGTGAGGCAGAAGATTGATTGTGTTAGCACATTGGTATCTGTGCTGTGCCTTGTGCAGACTTTGAGCCTAACGAGAAACGTCTGCATTGCAGAATGCAGACGTTTCTCGTTAGGCTCAAAGTTGCAAGGAAAAAGCAGCTCTTTCTCCTGCTACTCTGAACCTATAAAACCACTGCCTGCCAGAATAACAGTCTACCTAACAGGTCACCGTTTCTGATCGCAGGACTACATCGCCCACGAGATGATGTGCCCGGATGGGCTTCATTTCAACCCTGCCGCTGCCTGGCCGAACTACCCTTGCAGTTACCCGACGGACGTCTCTTGTGAAGGCCGCGGGGCTCCGCGTGAGTGTACATTTTCATGTATTCCCTCTTGCTATTATATTCTACTCTACGTTATCATTAGGTTGTGTCTCATATCTAATCCTGAATTCAGACCACAAGTCTTCACCAAAGAAGTATGACCAAAGAGTATCCTAATTAAACCCCAATGTATGATTTGAATAAGTAAAGCACTGTCAATTCCCCATTAACGGTGAACGGAATAATGACACCCGATGGGCGTCTCGTACAAAAGACTTGTTCATCATCGTAATTCAGTGCCTAGAACAAAATTACACGTTAATCGATGTGGTTCTTCACGACAGACGCATAAAAGTGAAGGACACCAATGGGGCATCCATCACCAACATTATCTCCATTCACAGAGCCAGCGATCGCCACCGAGGAGTGTCCGCACCTCTACGGCTTCTTCCCATCCGCTGCGGCTGCGGCCGACGAGTGTGGGCAGTACCGCATGTGCGTGGAAGGCCGTGCCATCGACATGGTCTGCCCGCCCGGCCTCGCCTACAACCCTGAGCAGGCCAGGTGCGACTGGCCCGACCAGGTCGCCTCCTGTAACGCTGAGAGTAAGAGCTTTAGAGACCTTAGTCGCTAGAGTCAGTCTTCCGCCACAACCGCATGTGCTTGGAGAGCCGTGCCATGACATTGTTTGCCCTCCAGATGCGACTGGCCTGACCGGGATGCCTACTGCAACGCTGAGAGATACCTCTGTCGTCTCCCTTCTATAGTGCTAGAGTCAGCCTTCCGCCACTATCGCATGTGCGTGGAAGGCCTCGCCATCGACATGGTCTGCCCGCCCGGGCTCGCCTACAACCCTGAGCAGGCCAGTGCGAATTGCCCGACCGGGTCGCCTCCTGCAATGCTGAAAGTAAAGGCTTTCGAGATATCTCGTCACTCTCTTTCTGTTACTCGGAAGGCCGAGTTTGAATGTTGCATGAGTGGTGGGTCAGCTTTCCTCGTCTTCTATGTTCACTAGGATACGTCTTCATCAGTCCATCTAGATTCAAGTCCAATGTGTCTGAGTGACGCCATTAATTTATGTTCTCGTCCATTGTAGGTACCAGAAATCTACTAGTACAGAGCAAGTTCGACAGCGATATTCCAATTGGCCTATTCACTAACGACATTGGCTATAGTGGTGACCCAGACCCGAAGAACCAATTCGCTTCGATAACCACAGCTGTCCACGTTTTTGATTTCGTTAGCGAATTGTTGAGTTGTTAGTAACGCCTGCGGTTCTGTTGCAGGCTTCCTCGGCTTCAAGTGCCCTGCAGTGACGTCCGGCGAGAACGGCGAGATGAGCGACCTAGTTGTCAACTACAAGTAAAGTTTTTTTTTTGCAAGGGCTTCCTCGCGATGTTTTGTTTCATATCTAGCGAGTGGTATTGCTACGACATAATTAACTTTGAAGGTAAACTATTCGTAGATTTGCTACCACCCTGACCTGAGACATGTTCCACTTACCGGGCTAAATCTACCCACTCTCGCTCTATAGAAATCTAGTCTCACATCACTGCCACTTTACCCAAACGCTAGCCTTCGCTATCGCTGTTGCCACACTTTTTTTTAACATCTCCCATCTGTCTCCAGGTTTGAAGGCAACTGCTACGCGTTCTTCTCCTGCGAGCGCGGCCACGCGCGCCTCCTCACCTGCGACCCAGGCCTGGCCTTCGACCCGAGCACTGGCCACTGCAACGATGCTGAGAAAGTGAGCTGCGCCAACTGACAACGTCCTCCTGATGCTGTCTCATTTGATCTGTGTTCTAAATAGTCACAAAAATGTGTTTTAAACAGTTCGAAATCCTAAAGATGTGATTTCATTCCAAACTTTGCTAGAAAGTAATGTCATCCTAACTTTGCCTTCGACCCGAGCAGTGGCCACTGCAACGACGCTGAGAAAGTGGGCTGCGCCAACTGACATCGCCGTTCTGTTAATTTCTAATTTGATATGTGTTCTAAATAGTCACAAAGATTCGTAATAAAGATGCGAATTCATTCAAATATTTGGTTTTTTTAAGCTTGAACGTCAATCAATAAAAACATAACCTTTTGGACAGTCGGGTAAAAAGTATCGAGATCGAGCTAATCCAAAAGCAGTAGAACAAAATATAGTTGGAAATCACATTTTAGAAGTTGATTATTATTACAACCTAATGTAAATACCTACCTACTCAAATATTTGCAATGCCCTTACGGGGTACATAATGTGATACTTTAATTATTATGTAATGTAATACCATTATGACGCAAATAAATTAACTATTAACTATGAACTAGGTACCGAGCAGCGAGATATAAAATAAACGTCGATATGGCCGTTCATGCTAGCCCATAGTTCCCTTTTGGGGAAATCCATTGCACAAATATCCCATGAATTGCAATACAAAGATATCATAAATTCTAATATTTTTGAGTGACATTCAGTCATGAGAGTTATATTGGCTGGTTAGGTATATTCATCTTACGAGATGATGATGATAATGACTTTTCCAAGCAAGGTCGTTTTCACCGAGACCGCAAATTAATTTAATGTTTTTTTAACTATACTAACTGTATCAACCACGTATCAACCCGTTATTTATTGATAAATCGACGTTATAAATTGGTAAACTTCTTGAGACAACATCAGTGTTAAAATCTAAAGCATCAGCGAAAGTCGAACCAAGCAGCAAGAGTTGACTAGTTGAACAGGGTCACGATGGTTAAGTTAAAAGTGTTGCTTAATTTGGCGATTGTGCTGTATTTTGGTAAGTCCTCCAATGTAATAAATAACCCTTATTATTTATGTAAACAACGCTGTCGAAGATTGCAAGACCACACCACTGTACTCGACTATAACTTAATTTTCTAGCTGCAGCACATGATGTCCCACTGCGAGCGTCCCAACCTATCTTCGGAGTACCCAGACCTATGCCTCGACCAAGCTTCGTTCGACCTGTTACTGTGGCAACCACCGAGACCCCTATAATCGAGGAACTTCCACAAACTACCTTAGCGCCTAAACCCATAATTATCCGAAGCCCTGAATATGCGCAGCCTTCCAGCATTTATCCCCATCAAAGAGTAAACTTACACCCGAACTACGCGCCTCCAGCAGGGGCTGCCCCAAGGCCTTACACTAAGCCAATAAGTGTTACGACATTACCTCCTCCGACTGAGGGTCCAGTGGAACAATTTGCTGCTCCTGTTAATGACGAACTCCCAGCTGAAGATACTCAAATTGTATCATCTACCATACTCCCGGTGGAACCAGAAGTGGTTATAACTGAAATTACTCTACCACCTGAAACTGAAGCACCAGTAGTGACGGAACCCAATCCTGGAACAACTATCCTGGAATCGCAGTCGATCGTCATCAAACCACGTCCTACAGTGTCTGATGGTTTAGAATGGGGCGGACGACTGCGAACTTTGGAAGAACTGGCACCTACGCCTCCTGCAGGGGTTGCCCCAAGGCCTTACCATAAGCCAATAAGTGTTACTACATTACCTCTTCCGACTGAAGCTCCAGTGGAACAATTTGCTGCTGATGTTAATGGAGAACTCCCAGCTGAAGATACTCAAGTTGTATCATCTACCATGCTCCCGGAGGAACCAGAAGTGGTCATAACTGAAATGACTCTACCACCTGAAACTGAAACACCAGTAGTGACAGAACCCAATCCTGGAAAAACTATCCTGGAATCGCAGTCGATCGTCATCAAACCACGTCCTACAGTGTCTGGTTTAGATTGGGGCAGAAGTCAGTCAACTTTGGAAGAACTGGCACCTGCGCCTGTACCAACTGCTTTCCCGATCAAAGCTCCTCCGAAACCTAGACCCACGTATCCCGTAAAGTCTAAAAGTGTGAGGCCAAAGCAATTATTGAAGCCGGTCACTGCGACAAAGCTACTGCCGGATCCGAGGACTGCCACCCTATCAAGAACAAGATGCGCCGCTGAAAATGGATATTTCCCGATAGGTCAAGACTGCGATGCTTACATTGAGTGCAAGGTGAGACAGCAAACAAGGATATTTTTCGTCCTTTTGCGATTCCTTAAATAAATTGAAAACATTTTATCTGCAGAAAAACATACCGACAGAGTTTATCTGCCCCGACGGTCTTCATTTCAACCCTGAAGCTGTATGGCCAAATTATCCATGCGGTTACCCATTCGAGGTCCAATGCGTTGGAAGAACTATGGAACGTAAGAAAACTTGCCTTTAAAATTTTCATATATTTTACGAAAAAAGCAGGGTCCTTGTATGCGGATGCCGGGAAACCGTTAGAGGTGGTGCGAGGGGAAAAAGGCCTACCCAGCAGTAGTGAGAGTGGTGCATTTTAAGCTCAACGAATCGCCAATCCGCAGTGGGCACACGTGCTGATTGATGATGATGACGATGACGAAAAGCAAAGATGGACTGATGATGCTATTATTGTCTTACAGATGAGCCTCATCCAACTGAGGAGTGTCCCCGGCAGTACGGGTTCTTCCCGATGGACACTACCGACTGCAGCAAGTACATCATGTGTCAGGAGGGTAGAGCTACCATCATGAACTGCCCGCCTGGACTCGCGTTCAGCGTGGCTGTTGACGGTTGCGACTGGCCGGAAAATGTGCCGACGTGCAATCCTGGAGGTTGGTATCTACTATCACACAATACCCACACAGAACCCACAGAACTTATACCTATCTGTGACTGCCACGAATAACAAAAAAATATGACGGTCGTAATTCAAAAAACCGACAAAAAAAATCTTAGGGCCAGCCCCACGTTGGGCGCCAATATTGAAACAAAACCTCCAAAATCCATCCACGAGGGATGGTTATGTAAACGAGTCGGTAGGTGCACCGACGTGATAGACTAAATTAAATTGATATCGCTAGCTGATGAGTTGATGAGCTAGCGATATCAATTTAATTTATTCTATCAAGTCGGTATTATAATTCTGCCAGGTGATGACCTGGCAGAATTTTACCCCCTAGTGAACTTTTGAGCTTTCTTACAAATAGGTACCTACCCACAAACTCGATCAATCTGACTAGTTATGCCTAACTTACTCATGATTTTCTATTCGTTTCAGTTTTCCAGGGCTTCCAGTGCCCTGAACCTCCACTAGACGAGGATGGCAGGCCTAGCGATCTCATCACACACTACAAGTGAGTGAGATATTACTGTGTAGCCACATTGACCAAACAATCACTTAGTTGGAGAAGACAACCACTCTTTAGATCTAAGTACAAAGAAAGGGAGCGTGTCGCCTCTATTATCTAAAAATTCCACTCAGGCCCGGTTTCTGAGTTGAGAATTTTGATAAGCAAATGGGTAAGTATCGTCCTGTCTCTGCAGATTTCTCGCAAAAGAGCGTGACTGAGCGATACGTAAGTATGTGCTTAGTGAAATTCTCAACTCAGAAACCGGGCCTCAACCTCCGAGCGTCAAAAACTCAAAACACTCGAAGTAAAGACGTTCGATTTTGAGTTTTTCGAAATGGCGTGCATTCGGCATCGAGTGTTTCGGCATTGAAATATTTCGCTTTTGCGTTTTTCGAAATGGCGTTCATTCGGAATGGAGTTATTCGAAAAAACGCATTTCGAGATTGAGTTATCGACTCTTAGATACTAGTGGTTCGCCCCGAACTTTGAACTCGCGACCCCAGTTACAAATATATATGTAACTTTGCTAATGCCATTCACCCAGGCGCGCGCGCGCTTTGCATATAAACTGTGCAACCCCATTACGTGCAGCATGGTAAGCCCGAGATAGGCCCTTCTCTATGCAAAACTGTCAACTTGTCGGTCTGGCTCTACCCCAACATGGCGATGGAGACAAAAATACAAAATTTTTATTAAAAATGGCAATATCTACTTTCTGCTCGACATGACCCTAATGTATTGCCATCTCGAGTCCCGCCTGCCATGCTCGCACAATAGACATGGCACGTCTGTCACTCGAGTTCGAGAGAGTGTCAAAACGACCATGCTAAGCATACATATCTCGTCAACCCCTCGACCGATTTAGCTCATGTTCGAACTTAAAATTTTTTTTAATTTCATTTACCCGCCTACCAAATTTCATAACGATCCGACCAAATTTACTCAAGTTATCGTCGAACGAACATTCATACATACAAACATACATACAAACAAACATACAAACATACATACAAACATACATACAAACATACATACAAACATACATACAAACATACATACAAACATACATACAAACATACATACAAACATACATACAAACATACAAACAAACGCCGGATTGTTCAAGCAGACTCGGAGAACTTCGCTCGCTTCGCTCGCTCGTTCAAATATAGGCGGGTCTATCATCGAGCCATCATGAACCTACACCTACATGTATGATCGCTCAGTGTGCTAAGCTCCACGTTCTCGCCCTACAACTTTTCGGACAATATTCGAGGGATCATAGGGAGTGCTGGTGAAAAAATGAGGGCAGTGCGCTTATTCTGTAAACCAAACCGCACAGTTGCTAATCGCGAAAACTGGATTATTTGCGGGAAAACGGCTCCTAGCGTAAACAAGATCTGGAAGTACGGTCGCCCACAGTCACAGATACCTACCCCATGGCAGTTTTTACCGCCCGCGGCATAAGGGCGCCAATCGAACAAAAAGGGGTATCCTAGCGTGTGGCCGCCTGTACCTATTTATATTTTCCCACAAGTAAACCTGTTTTGAGGACAATTTTATTTTATTCTAGGGCTTGGTTACGATTACGACACCTTTGAGCCAATTTTGAGGACAAGCAACTGAGCGGTTTTTTTTACAGAATAAGCACACATGTGTTAAAAAACAGGGCCCTTAGCCTGTAACGCAATGGCGGGTCAATGGCGTCCCGGCAGAAGGACAAAACCGGTCTCTCCTAGTTTTTCTCTTACAACCAGAGAACTAATCCTCTAGAATTAGAATCAAAATATTCTTTGCTGTACTACAAAAACATTAAAAGGACAGACAGCGTTAGCAAATCGTAATTGAAGTCGTCACCTGACAGCCCATTTTGGCACCATTGTGTTACAGGCTAAGGGCCCAGGAGTTAGCACAGGGCATAAGCTGGCGTCTTTTGGTTGGGTCGCTGAACTAGCCAAAATAAATGAATGAATAAAAAACATGTTCCCCTTGATCAGATATGGCGACAGCTGCAAGAGCTACGTGGCCTGCCAGCGCGGACGGCCGCGGCTGTTGAGCTGTGATGAAGGACTCTCCTTCGACAACATGTCGGCCCGCTGTATCGACTCAGACTACGTCAAGAACTGTGAATTATGAGGCGGCGTGATCTTGTCGATGTTGTTTGAACACAGATATTTTTTTCAAATGAGAACTTTTTCCTAATGTGCTATAAGAGCGTTTCTCTTTTTTTTTACCACAACACGTTTGACTCATGTCCGGTGGGTTAGAAGACGTATAACTTTGTTGTTATATAAAAATTGCTGATACTTTTGTGCTTATATGCTTCTTTAATTATCATATTAATCAGAAAAAAATATGACACTATGTTAATAGACTGAATATCTAGTTAAAAATCAATTAATTACTAACCATGGAAATGCCCAATGTATGAAAAGTCAAATGTCCCACCTAACAAATTGTTCATTGAAACCAATGACATTCCAATACAAATGGACAAACTGTTCCGTACAATAACCAAGTCGAAACATGGCACACGCTAATTTCACCCTATTATGCTTCGACTGACTTTTTGTTTCTACATTGCTGCTGACACTTCAAGCCCTCAAAATGTATTGTGTAACTAAGCGGAAATGTAAACCAATCACGCAGTTTGAAGCTACGTAAGTTGATTTTTGAAGTTTATTTGAATAAAGATAGCAGTGGAGTAGCAATAGCCTATTTTAGTTTTTTGTTATGGGGAAAAAAATCTGTGCCATGTTGCGGATATTATTTTAAACAGTTTATGAAAAATGGGCAGGTAAGTATAATTTGTAAATAGCTTTTTTCCTGAAACATATGAACCCCTAAATGTGATTTCCAAAATTCCAACAAATGTTGTTCTACGACTTTTCGAATAGCTCGATAGCTTCTAGGAAAATAATAACAGCGAAGTTTAAAAAACCATACAAATCTACTTATTTATCCAGCCCATAAATAAAGCCCACTGCTGGGCATAGGCCTCTTCCTTTTCACGCCAACCCCCTCGGTCTAATGCCAATCTCGTCCATTGTCCTCCCGCTGTTTTGACAATGTCATCGAGCTTTTGGTCTACACACCGACTCTCGACCCATTCTAGGCCACCATTCCGTGACGCCCTAGTCCACCGTTGGTACTCCCGCCTAGCCAGATATCTTCGACTTTGGTCTTCTGCCGAATGAAGAGGATGAAGTATTTGTGTATCAGTGTGGCGGGGCCTGGGGCCTGAGTCTGTAACGCAACGGTGCCAAAAAGGGCTCCCAGTTGACAGCAACAATTACGATTTATTCATGCTGTGTCGGTCCTTTTTTTTGTTGCAAGTACAGGAAATATTATTCTGATTCTAATTCTAGAGGATTAGTTCGCTGGTTGTAGGATAAAAACGAGGAAACCCCTGTTTTTTCTTTCTACTTATACTGGGACGCCATCGACACGCCATTGTGTTAGTTAAGCCCCTGGTAGTTTTTTATATTATTTTAACTAAAGCCTATCCCATCATCTAACTCCGTAAACTGGCAGGTCGAACTGTCATGTTAGTGAAAATGCCTGCCCCTTTTCAACTGACTAAGGATAGAGCAAGAACTGTGCGAACATTTTTTGTCCTTAGAATTTTTACTTTACAAAAGGAGTCTCCATTGTTTTCTTTTCTGACTATGTTCTTGAAGCAACATTTTGTCTATCTCTTTCTGACCCGCGGGAGAGAAAGAAACAGGAACATTTGTTTACAATCAATGGTTTTTATTGAAAATTTAATAGTTTCCTCTTAATATTTGTACCTTTTCTTCTGTTATCATATGTAAATAATATTAATTAACCGATGGTAGGTCACACCATCTTTATTTCGCATCGTCAAGGTGTTATTTCGGCACTTTTTTGTACCACATTTTGGCATGTTGTCAGCTGTGTAGTCATCAAACGTCTAATGAAAATATTGTGCTTACACTGAATTTAAGCACAATATTGCAGTTACCTTTTTCGAGCGCCTATGAGTTGTCTATTTGTATTAGAATGTCATTGATTGAAACTTAAATATTTGTTCAAGACACCGAATAGGCTGTATACCGCGCGCACGGCGCACTGGCCACTTTTAGTTTTTTTGTTTTTATATAAAAAGTAAACTGTCAGATTTTTTACATTACTGATATTGATCGCCGCCTTTGCACACACAACCATTGTATTTCTTTGTCTTCAATTAAATTTATAGATATCGAGAAGCACATCTTTTAATGATATCTAGTCCAAACATTGGACCTTCGTTACCGGATACATTATTCACACACACGCGCCAGCCAGTCGAAGACTTCAAGCCGCGACTTTTCGTCACACAAGAAAAGCCAGCCTATCGTCGAAGACTCGGAGCGGATTTTCACACGTGAAGACAAGAAGAACTACTCGGTCAGGCCTTTCAATACCTTTCACACATCCCTCATCATCCATTCTTCACTAAAGCCGTGGTTTTTCTCCGAAATTCCAGCGATTTTCCTTCCATTTCCCGCGCGCCGCGCCGCGCTCGGTTCTTCCGCGCGCAGAAGCTATCGCTTCCCGCCCGCAACTCATTCTCGCGCTGCACACAAAACCGTAAGTACTCCGGCATCACACAGATACTACAATGTCTTTAGACAGTGACACTGACGCTCATAGTCATGTAGGCGTGAGTAAGGAAAGGGGGAAAAATACTGACATTAAAGAGAAAATCACTAAATTGACCAGGGAACGGGGCACAATTAAACGCAGGCTGATTTTGTTTAATAAACACGTTAGTTCATTAGATAACACACAACTATCTACTCTACAGAAAGCTGATCTTAAGTTGCGCATTCATTCAGCTTCAAGCCTTCTGGTAGATTTTGGTAGAGTTCAGGACAAAATCGAACAGTTAGAGCTAGTACACGAAGATAATAATTTTGCGCAGCTTGTAGAGCGAGAAAAATTTGAAGAGGTTTATTATGGAACCATGGCTCTAGCTGAATGTATGCTCATTGTCGGGGATACTCACACAGAGAACTCCCACACTAAGAACACACCACACAATTCCATGAGCTCTTGCCCAATCAGGTTGCCCACAATTTCATTGCCATCTTTCGACGGCTCCTATGACCAATGGCTCGAATTCAGGGATACATACTTATCGCTAATACATGACTCTGCAGAGATAGGTAATATCCAAAAATTCCATTACCTACGGTCAGCCCTCACAGGAAATGCTGCACAAGTAATAAAATCTCTCGAGTTATCTGCTGAAAACTACGCCATTGCATGGGAACTGTTGAAAAATCGGTTCAATAATAGTCGTTTGCTTATTCACAATCATGTTAAGTCACTTTTTACACTACAGTCCCTCACAAAAGAATCAGCTTCCCAGATCAGAAAGCTCATGGACACCGTCCTACGGAATTTGCGCACACTAAAAACTTTAGGCGAGCCCACTGAGCACTGGGACACATTGATAATTTACATCATCGTTTCAAAGTTAGACTCGGTGACAGAGCTTGAATGGGAGCATTTCAAAGGCACCATTTACCACAAAGCATCTGATCATTCACCATCTAACATTAAATTAAAAGATTTAATGAAGTTCTTGAACGATAGAGCAGATTTGTTGGAGCTAACACACGCAAATAAAAGCACGAAACACGTAAGTGACAGTGATAAAAGGACCACACCTGCCGCCGTCACTACACCACACAAGATACACAGTTATGTTGCTACCAGTCCCGACAAATCATTCACAAATCACACACAAGGTAAACAGAAACACAGATTTTGCTGCGTCAAGTGTGGCGCCAACCACGCCATTTATGCATGCTCAGAGTTTCTCAGCCTTTCAGTCGACGATAGAGTCAAGATCATCGAGGACAAGAAACTTTGCAGCAACTGCTTACGCACGGGTCACACCGTCGCCAATTGCCAATACGGTCCATGCAAACAGTGCTACCAAAAGCACAATAGTTTGATTCATCCACTCAATAACATTAATGAATCTACAGTACACACACTAGAGCCACATACTTCTCCGCGTGACACACACAAAGCTCCAGTTCCAGCTGCTCTACATTCACTCACACATTCACACTGCTCATCACAGAGCACCGAGCACGCGAGGAATGATGATGCACAATCGTTATTGCAGCCTGTCTTGCTCTCTACCGCACTAGTTGAGATAGCAGACAGCAATAATGAGTATCATGTTGCTCGTGCGCTCCTTGACAATGGAAGTCAGCATTGTTTTGTTACTGACTCCTTGTGCACTAAACTTAAAATCCCATTGATACAGTCCACTATCGAAGTCACAGGTGTAGGCCACACATCCACACAGCCTACACAATCATGCACTATCAAAATGCGGTCAACCGCCAGCAAATATCACACAACGTTGCAGTGTTTGACTCTACCTCGCATCACAGCGACATTGCCATCTGTAGGGATTGATGATTTCGAGTCACTACACATACCTGATAACATCAGTCTTGCAGACCCCACATTTGACACACCATCTCAGATTGATGTTTTATTAGGCGCAGGCGTATTCTGGGACCTGCTGCATGAAGGCAGGATCCGTTTGCCTATCGGACCCTTTCTTCAAAACACGAAGTTGGGTTGGATCATTTCAGGCCCGATTCACAGGAATACCTCTTGCACTAATAAGATTCAATGCCACCTATCACAAACTCTCAACACACAGTTGAGAATGAAAGTACCTGAAATAGGTAATTTTCTCAGCAGGGATGATCGTGCATGCGAAATTATGTCTGTTACTGCAGCAACGCGTGTCGGTAACAGTCACTTTCCTGTGCATGGCCCATCAATCAGCAATCCACACTCACACACATACTAGGTAGCTTACACACTAGCTAGAGTATTTTTATACGAGCTCAAAAGCATACCTACATAATACATACATTGTCACTTACAAACCTACATTGTAACTGACTTCACACACTCATCTCTACACTCACATTTTCACTCATCTCAACACAACTTATGTCACTCATTCGTCATACAACATTCACACAATTAATATTTACATAATTTTCTCTCAATTTTCACACATTTGTTCAGTTTAACGAATGCCACGTGCGTGCAATTACTCCTGTATTAAAATAATATTATCACACACACACATATGAAACAGAAGATTGCACACCAGCATAGGCAGTCCTTAAAATGAATGACAATTTTCAATAAGTAATACACATTTTATTGGGAATTTTATAAATTATTATTAGTTCACACAGCATGACAGTATTGAAAACTCCTTTTCCTTCTGACGCGTCTCACATTGGTGGTCTGTAGGAAGCTGGGGTATGGTCTTGTAAAGTTAACTTCCACGGCGCTGTAGCAATAAGATCTACTCACATGAGTCAAGCACGGTTTTATTTCCCATTTATCATTCCCATAACTTGATTGGCCGACCGACTGCTACTTCACAAGCGTGCGAAGAACTTACGACGACGGCTCCTACCTACGCGTCACTTCATCTGGCTTGATACGGAAGAACACACGACTGTCACTATGTCGTACGGCTATCCACACTCGCTGGCAATGACGACGTCTTGAGATTCACCAGCTTAATACAGAAGATCAGGCAACAATCAGCTGATACATCACTAGTATCACTTCATGACTACGGCTCGTTACCAAAGAAGACGACCTATCTCGTACGGCTACCTACAATCGCCGGCAAGGATGGCGTCATGCTTGAGAGTTATCTACCGGCTACCTCAGAGAACCAGACTTCTTTCAACTGATATTCCTGAAACAATGTATACGCAAGTTTCTACAGCTCATACACACAATGAATGTCGAGATCGCGACACGTCAGCTTCGAGCTTCCCGATGAAATGAAATCACAATTTTGAAAGCTACAGCTTTCAAGGCCCGGAGTATGTTCAAGACACCGAATAGGCTGTTATACCGCGCGCACGGCGCACTGGCCACTTTTAGTTTTTTTGTTTTTATATAAAAAGTAAACTGTCAGATTTTTTACATTACTGATATTGATCGCCGCCTTTGCACACACAACCATTGTATTTCTTTGTCTTCAATTAAATTTATAGATATCGAGAAGCACATCTTTTAATGATATCTAGTCCAAACAATATTTTTAAAAAGTTCTATGAAACCATCCCCGTATTTTGGTTTTAAAACGTGTTGAGAAGTATAAAGATCCGCATTTCAATGGCATTTTAAGGGATTTATTCGTGTAACTGAGGGAAAAAATCTATTTTATGTGTGTCCCGAAAAAGTTCCAAACCAGAGGTCAGACTTTGTGACCCACTTTAGAGCCACAAGAGGGTAAAAATTACCATTTTACTAGAACTTTTTCGGATCTGGCCACTCTACAGTATGCCACAGAAAGCCGCGATATTCGTTTATGTGTCAGTGTTGCCACTGGGACAAGGCCATAACGGCGCGACTACCTTGGTCCTCGAAGCAACTTCAACTTTGTGACCAGGATTCTAGGTAAGTTGATTAGAATTTGTCACATGTTTCTATTGTAGCATAATGCTAAACTACCTGACACTAAATTAAGTCATAGTAACAGTGGTTACTTGTCTTGTAGTTCCAATAATATTTTTTTGAAAAAGTAACCGCACTACATTTGACCGTCCATTTTGCAACTTTTCTGTGGTCACGTATGCGACGGAATATTGAGTCACAAAAACTGAACTATTAAGGTACGCTTACATTTTAACAGCTCAAGAAAATGCCTCTAACATCGGCCAAAAAAAACAAGGCGCTAAAATAGAAGCAAAAAACAGAAGAAAGCAAGGAAGCGACCAGATAAAGGCCCAGATATAGGCATAATTTGCGCCGCCAATGAAAAAAAAAATTATATCTTCTTTTTGGATGTGTTTTTTGCTAAAAACGCGTCCAAAAAGAAGATATTTTTTTTTTACAATAATAGGTGTAATTTTTTTTCTAATATTTAAAATATGATGTGTTTTTTTTTCGAATCCGTCATTTATTTAAACTTACTTTCTTTTTGATTAAAATATATTGCGTAGTAGAGATGGAGCCTTATAAGATCTTTTTTGTAACCAACGGCTTCTTTTTTGTAACTGTCCCAAACTTTTGTTTTTAGTAATTCAATTTAAAGTACTAATTTATTAATTTAAGATAATGAAACTTATTTTGAAACTAAAGAAATACTCAACATATTAGGAAAAAATAAGTATTTGTTCATACAATGATTATTTTTGAAGTTATTGAAAACTTTAACATAAATTTTGGTTGAAGGTTACAAAAAATAATCTAAACCCTGATTCTGAAACTATTTTCAAGTTTTCATGATCTTTTTCAGGAAATATGATTAAAATGGTTGATTATCTATTAGATTTAGATCATTCTGATAATAGAAACTGCGACTTTATAGTATTTTTCATACAGAGAAGGAGTCACAAAATTGGAACCCTTAATCTACCTCTATTTAGTAATTATTATTTATTTCCCAAAATCTTTATTAAATTGGAGTCTCTTATGAAAAATCCAATAATATATTAGTTAAGCAATCGGAATTCATACAGAAAAGGATCATATAAAGATATTTTTAATTTCAGCGAACTTTTGAAAGTGTGGTAAAAAATTTGAGAAATGCTCATAAACTCACTCCTCCTACGCAAAACCAAAATGAATTGGTGCCCTAGCTACGTGAAGCGGAAAGCGCGCGGGATGAAAATATTGTCGAAAAATTGATGGCCTCTCTTACTACCTCTACCTACTTACACATTTGTTTACGTCACGACTCGCACCTACGCGCACTAGCACTATTGCCGTTGCAAGTGTTGCAACGGGCGTAGCACAGCCTTCTATAAAGAAGGCTGTGGGCGTAGTCACGTGTATAAACTCTTTTTGTCCTTACTTGACACTGGCAAAAGCGCAAACCGCGCAGTGCCACACATATAAAAATAAAAAACTCTTTTTGCGGAGTAGCGGAGGGCCTATTGAAGACTAGCGTCACGGTGCGATTTCAAGCCGTGAACTTTTTGTGCGGATTTCAGGGGGGTTCACGGCGTGAATGTGTAGAGGGTGCATTGAAAAGTTTAATATTTTTAAGCAGGGCAACATTTTTAAATGCGTTTTATATTGCAAACACATTTTCCTATTGGTGAAATGGAACCAACCAATCACAGGGAAGTGTTTGACGTTTCCACATTTTTTAATGACCCATTATGTACATCGAAAACATACTTTGTGCGAAAGTGGAGCAGGCAGGCGCGCGATTTTTGGAGTCTCGAGAGTTCTGAAATCTATCTTTTATTAAATTTCCGTCCAGATGAGTGAATAAGTGGATTTACAATTGTAACTGCATGAACGTCAATAATGTTTCATGTGAAATACCCACCAGCGTAATGCATGTGACGAGCGTGAGGAGGAAAATATAAGTGACGAGGAGGCGGCCTGCGGTCGGGCGGACAGACACCGCAGCCCTGGCGGGCGACGGGCGAGCTCCGCCCCGGTTGCCTCACGGATCGAACGGTTGCGTAGTCACGACGCAGGGCCACAACTTTTTACGACTCGAATCATCCTAAAATGTTTCACCCGTTATATTTTTCCGAAAGTGAATTTGGCATCAAATAAACAAAATAGAATCGCTGAAATCAACAACTGAGCCCCTGTCGGAGTCCTATGGTGATTACTGTTTCTTAATGCGCACAAGATGGAAGACTCGTACATAATCTCCAACTTCCACTCGCTATGTCGCCTATGCCTCAACAAAAGTTCGATCATGGTGTCAGTTTTCGGAGGAGCACCTGATGATGATGCGAATCTGCCTTTAACCTCAAAGATTGGGGACTGTATAGAGCTACAGGTATGTACTTTAGCATTTTTTATTGGATTCTATTGGTATTCTCTGATTTCTCTGCTAACATTGTAAACAACAACAAATCTTTTATTTTTAGATGGATCCAAATGATGGACTGCCTAGCAGTATTTGCTACAAATGCCTATTTAAGGTGGACAAGTTTGCAAAGTTCAGAGTCCATTGCATTCAAAATGATAACCGTCTCCGAGAAATCACCACCCGTGCCAATGAAATGGATAACTCAAACTCCTCTGAGATGAGCAACTACAACCACGCACAAGATGCTAAACAGAAGGAGGAGTATGTTGTAGAAGACAGTGTTGTGATGGTTGTGGACCCCAGCCTGGACTATGACTCGTCCGAAGAGTCTGACAGTAATGAACAACTAGAGCAAGACATAACTGAAAGAAACAATACGCCAGACGGAGAACCTTCTATGCAAGAATCCTTCTTCAAAAATGTGTCCATGTGTCAGTACTGTGACCAAGCTTTTGTATCTCCAGAGCTATGCACTGAGCATGAGCAAGCTTACCATGATCCCAATCTGCCATACAACTGTATTGAATGCAGCCTTGTTTTTGCAGAGCGCAGTCAATACATTCAACATACAAAACAGGTACATGGAAATGACAAGCCATATCACTGCCCTGAGTGTGACAAATGTTTTAGCCGCCGATCGGACCTACGCAAACATTCTATAGTGCACACAGGCATCAGGCCATACCAGTGTCATTATTGCTTGAAGAATTTCTCCCGAAATACGAACCTTAGTAAACATCTTCGCATCCACGCTGGTCAGAAGCCCCACGTGTGTCCGATGTGTCCACGGAGCTTTGTTGCTAAAGGAGATCTGCAGCGTCATGTTCTTGTGCACTCAGGCATGAAACCTTATGCCTGTCGAAAATGTCCACTAACATTTGGACGACGAGATAAACTAATCAAGCATGAAGTGAGACATGGACCCATGAGCCCAAGGCCCGAATCTGAGAATGATTTGGAATCCAACGACATGGTAGTAAATGTCAATCCTTTTAGTAATCTCATGTCTTCTCCCAATCATCTTGGCTCTGCTACAAGCAATGATTATGACCTGCCTAGAGTCCCAGACCACATTACAGGTGAAAATAGTTTTCGTAATCAACAACCAAAGAAGAATCCTTCAACATCTGCAAGGCCTAACCAAACGTCTCCAACTAAACCAAAGGCTATCTCCAACAAGAATCGACCTAAGAATATCAAGTGTCATCAGTGTCCGAAAAGGTTCTCATCTCTAGACGCATATAAAACACATGTTTCTATAGCCCACATTGGTTCTAGAGTGTTCCAATGCAAGATCTGTTTTAAAAAGTTCAGCAGAAAGAGAGAATTGGATCGGCATGTCCCCATTCACTCGGGAATGAAGCCTTTCTCATGTAACCAATGTGACAAAACATTCACACGGAAGGATAAGCTGGTGAAGCATGAACAGACACATGAATGCTTGGTAGTCAACATGCCATGCATTGAGTGTGGTGCAACTTTTGAGAAGAAACCAGACTTAGTGGCACATATTAAGTCTCATTTCACTGATGATTTCTCGGAGAAAAGCCCTGAGACTGAACCTAAGAAAGATTTTCCATTAACTGATAGTTTTTATGATCTTGAATCATGAGAAACAAGTAACGGTATCGCTTTAGTGAGTGATACCTAATGTTTTTTGCCTAACAGATTTTGAAACAAGTAAACTTGTTATCTATGGTTATTTTATGTTCCTTGACTCATAGATAGATGAATTGGCATTGTAAACTGGCCTAGCTAGAATGTATGTAACATGTTAATTATTTGTATCGTAGCTACTTTGTCAGTAGGTCAATAACGTCCCAGTGTACTTACCTTCGGCAATAGTAGTCAGTGTTGTGAATTTCATTCTGAGAGGTAAATCTCTCAATATTCACAATGCAATGCATTTCTATTGCAATAATATTATTTGATTTGTAATGGACTTCATATTTTCTGTTATTAGAAACATAAATAATTAATATAAAAAGTTAGTAAATATCTAGTAAAACTATGATCTCTTTTAATAAATGTAAGGACATATTATCGATGACTGTTGTATTATGTTGTTGTTTAAGTACAAGGTAATCGCACAATAAGAGTGAATTTAACATTGCTCTCCTTTTTCTCTCACAGTAAAGTTCATGTAAATAAGTTAAACTGTGGAGTAAGATTTTACTATTTGACTGTATCCACTTCATAGAATAATTATTATTATGATAATCTTGTTATTTATTACACATAGACAGGTAAACATTTTGTATGTGTCTAAATGTAATCGAATAGTAGATAGGTAGCTAAAATTGTACAATGTTCATCACACTTAGGAAAGTAATGTTTTTTCTTGAAAAAGCTTTAAAACTAATTGCTAGCATGGTTCTGATCATTTAAGTAACTCTTATCAACACTACAAAACTGTGATTAGCTAAACAAATGTCTGTCTTCAATGGAAAATAATTATCAAAGCAATAAAAGTTATCTCATTATGATTTAGGTATTTTTAATATTTACAAAATAATTATTTAAAAATCAACCAGCTAATGGGTTGGCATGGATAGTGACAGAAGTTATCCTAGCTTCTGAGAGTGGTCTGAATGTCTTGGGATTGACCGGCATCTTCTCTAAATCATCAAGAGCCTCGAAGCCATCAATAACTCTGGAACAGAAAATATAACACAAAAGTTAGTTTTGATGAAAAAGTAGGCTTGGTGCATGAGGCATATACAACACAAACATACTGTGATTTTGCACATGAGATTCTTCACGACATAGTCTACATACCTTCCAAATAAAGTGTACTTGAGATCTAAATGTTGCTGCTCAGCATATGTAAAGAAAAACTGGCTACCGTTTGTGTTTGGTCCATTGTTGGCCATGCTCACCATTCCTCGTGAAGTGTGCTGCAAACAACAGAGTTATGGTTTAGTACTAGTACAAAATACTACTCGTATAACAGTGATGGAAAACATCTTAAGGAAGGCCAAATATCTAAGCACTTTCTACATTGGGATGGACAGAATATCCAACCCAGATAACAGCTTATAAAGATGTGTACCTTTAAGCTTTCATTGAACTCGTCCTCAAATTTCTTGCCCCATATAGAGGTTCCACCTTTTCCTGTGCCTGTAGGATCACCAGTTTGCACGATAAAGCCCTGAAATTGAGTCGTATTATGAAATCACGAATAGAAATTGTAAGTGTTTATTTAGGGTAAAGTATCTTGGTTGGCAAGTCAAGTTATCTTACCTTTATATTTCTGTGGAATAGACTGCCGTTGTAATAATCGCTAGCACACAAAGCTAAGAAGTTTTCGCAGGTTTTTGGGCACTGTTCACAGAAAAGTTCAATTTTAATGTCTCCGACATCTGTGTGCAGTGTAACAGACATGTTTTAACTTTAAAGATGTATTGTAATAAATAATTCTCTAAATATTGATGCGCAGATGGCTCCAATGGCTCTAGATTCTAGAATTTTAATTATTATAACAAATTGAAAACAAAAACATTGAGGTTATGTTTGCCACAGATTAAACGTATACTTTGTTTGACGTTTTGACCACAGATTACTTCGTGCGATTTTTTTTTATATCCGGCTGTAGACTCACGTCGTGAAACCCCGCCGGGTTAGCAAAACAAACTGTCTTGCAGAAGTTTTTTGAAAAAGGAGGAGGTTCTAGGTTTGGCTGCTGTTTGGATGTGTTCGAGTTCGTGGGCTCTTCGAGTTTTCTACAACCCAGTTTTTGTCAAATAAAAACCACCTTAACTAGGTAAAATTGTTTATTGAGATCATTTTAAAAATCTAACTATTCGCTACCACCAGCCCTTTCATTCTGGCCCGCATGGGGTTCATGAGTGTTCTCATCCAAGCCTCGTTCACCGTAGTTGCCTAGCAACCTCTGCCCGGTGGGGTCAAACGGGGACTTGAAATGCATTACCGCCCGGTACTTGACGCCCATGACTTCAATCTCATAGTCTCCTTCTTTCAGGTAATCTTTAGTGACTTCGTTTCCGTCGTTGGTGACGTAGCCGACGCCGATGGGTTTGTCTAGGAAGTAAGCGTAGTCTCCTCTCCGGAGGTAGCCGACTGGCTCCCCGTTTCTGAATATGGCTTCTTGGCCGAATAGCGGTACCTGGAAAGGGGGGTAAAATAAAAATTAAATAATTAAAAACTACGTTATAAAATTAATATTACTATGGCGGTAACGGGTTCACTACGCCTTGCCGAAACACGTTTCACCTAGTTACACTTCACCTATGACGTCTCATCTAACCTACGGTAGAACTAACGTTCAATTCATCTAATGTTTGTTTTAACTATAACCATTTGTTCGAAGCTACACTTCACCTAATTACGATTCAACTAAACACAATTCATCGAAGCATCATTTGTTCGATGCTACAGTTCACCTAATAATAACTAGTGGTTCGCCCCGAACTATACACTTGCTAACACCATTTGCGCAGGCGCGGGCGCGCATTGCATATAAACTTTACAACCCCATATCTCAGCAACCCCTCGACCGATTTGGCTCATGTTCGAACTTAAAAATTCTTTTGATTTCATTTACCCGCCTACCAAATTTAATAACGATCCGACCAAATTTACTCAAGTTATCGTCGAACGAACATACATACATACATACCTACATACAAACATACAAACGCCGGATTGTTCTAGTAGACTCGGAGAACTTCGCTCGCTTCGCTCGCTCGTTCAATTACTCTATACGTACAGTACAACTAAACACCATTCATCGAAGCACTATTACGTCGATTGTTATTAGACAGTTTCGCAGCAGCAAGTCCGACCCAACGACACGACACCTCATCTATTCAAATCGGTTCGAAGGTGGAACATAGGAACGGAAATACATACGTACGTATGTACATGACGGTGAAAAACATAACCCTCCTTTGGGCAGTCGGTTTAAAATTGAAACATGTTACACTAGTGGTTCGCCCCGAACTACGAACTCGCCATGAAAACGCGATGCAGGCGGAACGCGACGCTGGCGGAAAGCGATGGGGCCGCCAAAATTCGATCAAATGACATCTAGATAAAACAAAATTAGACTAAACAATTCCTAGATGAAATAAGCTCTCGGACTAATGACATTCGGTGAAATGAACCAAAGGTGTAATGTCATTCGGTTAAATGAAGTCTAGTTTAAGTGACATTGGATGATACGTCATAGGTGAAGTGTAACAAGGTGAAATGTAATTCGGCAAGACGTAGTGAACCCGGCGGTAACACTTCTTAAGTTTTTGCTACAGTGGCGCCATCTAGTCCCAGCTTTACACAGAGACTTCCTTCCACTGCTGGCTTAGCATGAGCGCCATATTTACATGGATACTATGAACAAAAGACTGGGATGGAGACATCTCTATCCCAGTTTTTTGTTCTACATAATTACAGGATAAATTATAAATAGCTTTATTCCTGAAACACTTCAACTTCTAAATGTGATTTCCAACCACTTTTGTTTTACGACTTTTCGAATAGCACGATACTTTTTATTTATTTAACGTTTCTTATTCTGTAAAGTTTGCATTTGTAAAGTTTGCATCTCTTGCTCCTATTTGTTATCACGCGCCGCAATTTTGTTTTAAATTAAATAAAATTTTCTTTTTCATCAAAGTGGCAGAACAAAAGTTATTGATATTGAAAATCAAATTTAGAAATTGACGTGTTCCAGGAATAAAGCATTTTAAAAATTGCCCTGAACAAACCTCGACATGGCAGCTGAGCCAACTGAAATAGCCCGATAGCTCATTTGATTAGAGCCCTGGCCCGGCACCTAAAAAACGCACAGTCTTACTTTGGCTTTTAAGTGTCTTCCATACCTTGTCCTCCAAAGTGAAGTAGGCATATTTTAAAGTGTCTTCCATACCTTTTACCTCCAAAGTGAAGTAGGCATATTTTAAAGTGTCTTCCATACCTTGTCCTCCAAAGTGAAGTAGGCATATTTCAAAGTGTTTTCCATACCTTGTCCTCCAAAGTGAAATAGGCATATTTTAAGTGTCTTCGATACCTTGTCCTCCAAAGTGAAGTAGTCATATTTTAAAGTGTCTTCCATACCTTGTCCTCCAAAGTGAAGTAGGCATATTTCTTCGTAACACCGCTGACCCTGGCCTGGGTGACGTATTCGTTCCCGATGTACTCGGCTTCTTTGCGACACGTGAAGCCCAGGTTGGCTTCTATCGGGTTATCGTCGGGTCTGAGGTCCGCGTTCCAGAGGTGGTAACCTGTAAATGACGATAAGGATGACATATTTTGGTTATTTATTATCCTGTTTTACACCAGTAAAATTAAATCGGGTTATCGTCGGCTCAGCACTAAAGGGCAACAACTGAAAATCAGTGTTTTACCTTTTGGTAAGTACAGGCACTGAGTTGTGGCCCATTGTATTGCCGGACACACTCGCACACATAACTTATGTCAGTTTTATATTTGTTTTGTTATTATAAGTTAGTCTAAGTTTTATATGTAACTATTAACTTTCATTTTCTGTGTGTGTTTTGTTAATACAATCTTATCTATATATCTAAATGCAACGTGTTACAAAACATACTAAATTTTTTTACAGGGTGTAACCTACTGTCAACAGGATGTCAATACTGTAAGAAAATGTTAGGAAAGAAACATTTTTTTTTGTATAACCCGAAATTTGAAATTTTTATAACTTTTTTGTTTTTGGTAGTAACTCAAATTAAAAAAAAAAGGTTTGCCCATCACCAGGTGCTATCCTATAAAAAGAGTTAGAATCTTTTTTAACACCTTGTATAGTGGGTACGTTATCTCAGGCCTCGTGATACAAGATTGCCTATTTTGCCGATCAAACGCGTTAATAAGCTAGAGGTTTACCACTAAGATCAATATAAGGCTTCCAATAACAGTAATAGTTTCTATCTCTATCTCAAGGTCCCATACCTTTCTCAGCGCTCAAAGAAGTCAGTGCTCTCCATCCAGCGTTCTTCAATCCTTCTGCTCGACTCAGAGCTTTATAAATCTGTATAGCGTTAGACGAAGGTATGTGCAGCTCCCATCCCAACTCGCCGGCCCAACTGACCCGCAGTGCTCGGCAAGTATAGCTCTTATTGTCAGAGGAGTTAGGCGCCTTGGAGACGTGGATGCTGCGATGGGTGTTCAGAGGGAAAGCGTCGTTGGACAGGCCGGCGTCAGTGTAGCGCTGGAGGATTCTTTGGCTGTGGGATTGGAAAGTATTCCTTAGTAATCTAAGAGGAGGATGGTGCAAGTTTGTTCTTACCTAATATTTGAGTAGAGTTTTTTAGCCAGTTAAAACAAAATGGCCGCCTAAATTCGAATGGCTTCTTAGAACCACAAGAATGAAGGTTCGTTTACCTCTCTGCTTATGACCTCGGTCTTTGCACGTTCTGAGGTGTAATAGGGATGGAGATGACGACATAAAAGATCCCACTGGGTCAATGTGTCTTGGGTTATAAATATAAAATATAAGTTCAGCCCGAGAGAGGAGGCCTTTGCCCAGCAGTGACACACGAAAATCCAGGTTAGCAAAAAAAGCCCAGGAAACCAAAGTTTCGAGTGAAGCAAGCTACATACCTGTCCGGGCCCTGAACGCTGAGCACGCAGAGTTGCTTGGTGACGTCAGTGATGGTGGCGCGGAGCTGATGCGTCTGGATCACGCGACGCAGGTGCGCCAGAGTGTGGTTCGCGCTGAAACCGCTCGTCACCACGTAGTAGCCGCGGCCCTGAGTGTAACATGTGCGGTTGTGAAAGTGGAGAGCGAATGCAAAGCAGAATGTTTACGCAACTAACTATCGAAGTGTTTGTTAGATATTCCGTAGAATTTTCTTCCCAATTCTGAAAAGGTTCTGTAAGGCTTTGAATTTACCGGAATCTGATATTTATTTATTTATTTATTTTAATAAGCACACAAAACAGATTACAGTCGGTAGGTACATTTAAAACAAATCATCACTAGCACAGAATATATAAATATACAAGGCACTAGCAGGTTCGGATCTGGACTGTAGTCCAAGGTATGTATACATAGAAGTTATTAAAATTTACTTAATACTAATGTGAACAGTGCTTAAAGAACATTGTTTATAAAGAAAGGTTATACAGCTAAATTATTTTGATTTATTCGAACAACTGCGTGACAAAAAAAAAAATCTAAGCTACTCGTAAGAGTCGTAAGTAACAAACTGCCAAAAATGATTTCCATGGGTTTCTCAGCTCTATGTTGCATACAGCGGGCGATTACAAGCTTTAGGTACGGTACATCTTTTATCCATCATCGTATATTAGTAGTTATCGCATGAAGTTATGGAGCGGGCCATGCTAGGCATCTCACTCCTTGATCGTGTGCGCAACGTCGACATTCGGCAGATAACCAAAGTCGAAGATGTGGGCGCGCGAATCTTAAGATTAAAGTGGAGATGGGCAGGGCATCTGGCTGGCTAGACGGGAGGATGGACGGTGGACTAGGGCAGTCACGGAATGGTGGCCCAGAATGGGTTGACGGTCGATTATCCGGCACCCACAACACAGGCCATGCCTAAGTGTGGGGGCCACCAATGTATCTTCAATATGTTACTTCATTATTTTTAAATAAAGACCTTTTTCATATGTTTTTTTTATTTTTATTGATTGTTACGCCTCTTACCTTGAAAATAGGCTCATGTTGTTGTCCACTGCCGCCGTCGAGGATGCTCACAGTGACGTCAGCTTCTACCCCACCTTTCTCGTTCAAAATCAACGAATAGACGATCCTGCAAGTGTACGAGTTGTGTCATAAGTTTTGTTTCTCAAAGATTTATTGTGAAAGAAATTGGAAACTAAATATCTTTAAATTTGTACGGCGTGTTTACCAATTCATTGTGATTTTAAATTAAATAATTATTTACCAGACACTGCAGCGTCCGAGTTGTCTCTTCATCATCTAGTTTAAGTGAAGGCGCTGCTGGACGCTGTATAAATTACGTCATTACGTAGATACAAAGGCCTACGTGAATCTGGACGCTGTATAAATTACGTCATTACGTAGATACAAAGGCCTACGTGAATCACAATACCTTTGCGAGGGATCACGCGGCGTGATAACTCGAGAGTTTGGGTCCTAAAGTAAAAAACTACTTTGAATTCACCTGTCATCCTTCTTGGTCAAATCGGCTGTGAAAGCGAGGCCCGCGGTTCTCTTCGCGTCAGGTCCAGTCAGGTAGAACTTGCCGTAGTAAGACATGTTGAACAGCGCGGCTGCGTTACGGCAAGCCAGGGCTTCTTGGCCTATCTGTAACACAGTTTTGAACCTTAAAGCGTTTGAAACTAGACCCCTTTTGTCTGTTAAGTTGTGGGGAAAACTGCACCAGTTTCTGTGGCTAATATTCAGCGAACTCCTTCATTTTAGGGTTTCGCAATCTTTATCTCTTTGCGCCTTTTCCTTTTCCATATCTGGGTATTATTATTTCTTCATATACAATACAATTATACACCGAACTAAATCCCATAGAATCCGCATTACGTATAAAATCACAATAAAAACTTGTCCCCGCAGAAACAAACGATATCAGCAATAGAACAATACGAAACATCATTTCGACCATACGTCTAATATTCGAATGTCAACCTTATTGCATTATTGTACAGTTTTACTTTAATTGCATGGACTACGAGCAAATAAGCTCCCAAAGGCAATTTGGGCATCTATTTTTCCAGACACATTTCAGAGTTCTATGTTGTATCTAGTTTTATCCTTGATCGAAGCAATTATATTATACAATGATGATGGGTCGAGGAAATATGTAGGTATTATGCAACATAAATAAATTGCAAAAAAACTAAAGTAGTTCGTACCAGGTCAAAGTGCTTGGAGAAGCCGAAGGTGTGATCTCCCTTGAGCATTTCCTCATATCTGACGTCCATGTTCCGCGGGTAATCGCTAGTACCGCCCCAGTCGTATTGCTGCACGCGGATCTGTGAACAGAACAGTGAAAATTATAATCTGTTTACAACTGACTGACGGCATGTGTGGAAAACACAATAAACGAAAACGGCGACCGAGAACGATCGAAAAAATGTGAACGGAACGGACCAGACAACTTAAGACAACGTATTAAAGGTCCCAAAAAAATTAAGGAAGTATAATCCTGTGACTTTCCTACAGAAATCTTGGTTAAAATCAAGAAACTGACATTTCAGCATAGCCTAAATCCTTTATTAGCCTGCATGCTACGGGAGTAGGTGTTACAGGTACTGGCGACCCTGAGAACACCACGCAGTTGAATAGTTACCTTTTCCCCCGGTCCAAAGAAAGCAGCTCTTTCCCGCCGGTTGGACACTGTTCTTGTCTCGCTCGGGCTTGTTGGTTTAGCGTATCGCTTATTCACCGAGTTAAAGCTGTGTGAGTTTATGTGCATGAGTGCGTTCGAGCCCATTTTTTCACGGCTGCTAGTAAGAATGTACCGTATCTTCCCTTTTTTGTTTTCATCTAAGCGTAAGACAGTAATTACCTTTTCCCCTGGTACGAAGAAGGCGGGCCTTTCCCAACCAGCTCTAGCTTGCATCACAGCTCCATCGTCTACCAGCTCTTGGTGCAAGGCGTCGTGGCTGGCGTCCCTTCCAGCCAGAGGTTCGTCGTGCGGAAACACCACGCTATAGTTCTTGACATAGGCCTCGTGGCTGCTCTCGCGGACCCAGTGAGCGCGAGACATCTGCCCCGGCGTGAAGCGGCGGATGTCGAATGTAAACATGTTGTAGGACGGTCTGGAAAGGGGTTTTAGTGGAAAAAAGAGAAAGAAAAATGTGCATTCAAAACCAAAATGAAGACTAGTGCACGGGTAGTAAAAAGGCTCTGGTAAAGCAGCACCTATGCTGTGATAGAGGGCGACTACGGGAGAGCTTTGTGGGTGCCCACAGTTCTGGTATCCTGAAAGAGCCTTATCCATTACAAAGTATACTTTCGTGAGCGTAAAACAAATTGTCACGAACAAATACCTACCATTTTGAAAGATATTTCTATCTGTTTAAGTGTAGATGGCACAAGGCCGCAAATGTATCTAGATGCAGTCAGGTTTAGATGACTAAAGGCCGCCGTAGATGCCGTAAATCGTATTGAGTAGGGTAGCAAAAGGTAACATAATATTGCTGTTTACTAGTTTTCAGATAGTATTTCGAGAAACTAAACCAAACACGGTCCAAAGATAATAGTGCAACCTTCACAGTTCTAGTCTATCTATATGTACGTTGGAGGTATATTTTTGAAAACAATAAGAATATATAAGAGCAAATAGAGTTGTTTTTTAAACTACAATGAGAACTAGATAAGAGACTATCCTACGTCATATGATGATGAAAATATTGATAAAGGGTTCAAAGATACCGATGACCTTACTTAATTAGACAAACCACAGAAAAACAATGAGAACAAGCATATCGGCATATAGGTAAGATACCGTATTACTGAGACATATTTACTAATATTTAGGTCAAATCCATATGGCGTTAGAAAATAACTCTCAGGCAAATTGATATCCACAAATTATTGAATAAGGGTCCAGAGTTCAGGACGTTTCTGTCATAATAGAAAACATGTGGTCGTTCCACTTTAACTTAACTCATTGAATACGAGATAGTTCGTAGCAAGACAAAACAAGAACAGTGCGAAAACAAATTTTGCTGCTCCATACATTTCGCAAAACAAATTAAAAAACATATTTGGTGCAGTCGTTATCGAACTCCTGTTAAACAACATGTTTATTTTTTTAGTTACTATGATTGTGAAAGTTGGTTGTATTTTTGAAGCGCTTTCTGTAACAGCTGATAAATTCAGCCAAATGACAAAGTCACCGGGGGTTATTCCAAGAATCCTCACTGACATTATCCCCATTGAGCCTCGACCTAATAGCAGTATTATCAAATCGGAAAGTCACGACACTCGATGGAGACTCAGCAGTGGGGAATCGTAGAATAACCCGTCACACGATGTGAATTGTACACACCTGCCACTGATGATCCACTCGGCTATCTGCACACCGCAACCAGCCGAGAACATCATACCAGCCGAGTTATAGCCGCAGTTGTGGTATAGCCCTGAAAAACAGGACTAGGGTTAGGGATTTTGTCTAAAAAACGATGGCCTTTACTGTTAGATGACGTATACGCTTCATATTCTGTATATAATACCACATCCAAGAATACTAGACGGGTGAAGTAACCAATCTGAAACTGCAGTGTGATGGAGTAGGCATGACTAGCACCAAAACATCCTATCAGCTTAGTCGGCCTATTCTACAGTATTGCTAAGGTACGAGTAGATTTATCTCCTGGGATAATCCTGGGTATAGGTCTCGCCAAAAATCTAATTTGCTCCGATACTGCCGCGCCACGCGTTTCTCAGATTTTCACTGCATTGTAGAGCTGATATCTGTTTTTTGTTACTGCAACGCAAAGCGCCGCAAGGTGTCACGCCACTTGGCGTGGCCACTTTTGGCGATAAAGGATTTCATTCGTAGTTTCTAGGATCTGGAATCCAAACCTTAGGTCCTAAAAATAGTTAGGCCTCGCGTTCAGAACTTACTGAAGAGTTTTTAGCAAAAAACGCATCCAAAAAGAAGATATGATTTTAGTTTTTTAATTGGCGGCGCTAGCTGTGCCTACTACTGGACCAATCTAGTCATTGCGAACAATGTCTCACCAAATATGTTAGGGTCTTCGCCCAAAAGCGGCTTGTGGTCGGGCGTAAAGGACTCGGGGCCGCACACGGTGCTCTTGACGCCGGTCTTGCCCAGTTTGGGACACAGGGCGGCGGCATTGTTCATGTGGACCCCGAAGATGTCCCAGTCCAGCTCGTACAAGTGGAACTGCAGGTTGTCTGGTAACTGGAACATTGGCAGTTACAGTTTTACCACCGTATTTGTTTGAAGAGCGTTATTATAAGTCTGAAAATGGGTGTGGAGGGCTTATGGCGTCATAGGGGTATTATGTCATACCGGATGGTGGGATCATTTGGGTTACTACGCTCTTGGAAGCTGCCAAACTTAACGGCGCTCGTGGTTTGTTCAAACCACTGGCTTAAGTTGTCCAGTCATGATCTTTTGATTCACATTTATTATTACTAAACCCAATCCATTATTGTTATTATTATTTTCTCTCTCCACTTTAATATTAATTTTAAAATCTCTCAAAGTAAATTAAAATGTTTAATGTACTTAGTCACTTAATTACTACGCAATGTTACTCAATGAACTCTCAAGGATATATATCCCAAGTGCATTGGGCCACTTCTCTACACAACTGCCATTCTGCAATACGGCCGCTAAGGCCAGTGCAGGTGGTAGTTGCCAACTCTTCCATTAAGACATACCGTATCTACTTTATGATAAGTATTTCTTTTGTTTTTAATGTACCACTTTTCATCCAATAAATGAATTTGTATTTGTATTTTGTATTCTGGGTTTCCTTGTGGCTCAGAAACATCAGGGAACGGACAGAGATCTTCTTCTTCTTAATCGATTCCTCATGGCTTAGGATCGCGACCATGTCGTACTCGCTTCCATTGGGAGCGTTAAACATCTACGAGTATTTCGCTTGGCCAGAAACAGAAAAGAATATGAAAAGCTGACGGCCAACCTCGATTGGTTAAGAGGGTGTTAGAGCACCATTTTCCCATACAAACGTAGTTCCGGTGTAATTTCTAAAATACAGGATGGATTTTGCTGAAACTTGGTTTATATCAGTAGATGACCAATACGGAGGTTTGCAAATAGTTTTTATGATAAGAAAAATAGCCTGAAAGAAATTAGAGCGGTGCGTTTTTCGCGCCGAAAAAGGTGTTACTTTCAGCTGTTATTTACTTACATTATTACACTGTCTATTGGAGTCTAACTACATTGGGAACATCAATAATGTGTTGTACATGTAAGAAAAAAAATATTTTTGAAATACCTAATAAAATGTAGAAATGGCAGCAGAACTACGAAAAAATTTGGGCAAATAGATCTATTACATTACAACTACAACTAGTTACTCGCGAAAGGACACGAACACACGTAGACTCATACAGGCGCATTGCCTCTCACTTTTCCCGCGCCCCGTCTCGCTCTGGGTGAAACAGCTATAGAAAACAGAGTTTCACGCGCTTGGCCGTCACTGAGTTCCCACGGTCCTGAAGGGGACTCTTAAGAGGCACAACAAGAAGAAGGGTATTACTCTAACAAGCTATTTATCATCTGGTATAATTCTAACAAGCTTTTTACCTGATCCAGCATATGCGGGTTATTCTCGTACCCCCCAACATTGACGTCTCGCCCTGGATCTTGAGGTAGAGGTTCCAGTCGTGGTCCCGGATGTTGGGGCAGCCGCGCACTTCCGGTATGGCGTCGCAGACAAAGTACACGTGCTTGAATGGAATCACGGGTTTGGCGAAGCTACCGCGAGGATCAAACCCCTCTTATAACTGTATTTTTCTTCTTAAAGTGCCCTCCCAAATCGGTCGGTGGCAATCATTTTAGCTGCCTCGTTCTTTGAAAGCTTCGAAACGAAACGGTGCTCGTGGTTTAGCCAATAAATACCCCGGCGTAAGTTGTCGGACCCTCTATCGCCTTAGAGATGTCTGCCTAGTAAATCTAAATGTGTAAATCTAAAAGGTATTCACCTGATCCAACATGTGCGGGTTATTCTCGTACCCTCCAACATTGACGGTCTCGCCCTGGATCTTGAGGTAGAGGTTCCAGTCGTGGTCCCGGATGTTGGGGCAGCCGCGCACTTCCGGTATGGCGTCGCAGACCACGTACGCGTGCTTGAAAGGAAGCAAGGGAAGAGCGGGAACGCCGGCGAAACGGGCGATGCGCGGGCCCCACGCACCTGATAAGTTAGGGAAAGCTCTGTTTATTGAATGAGCGAGCGAAGTTCTCCGGGTCCACTTTAACCATCCGGCGTTTGTATGTATGTCATTGTATGAATGTTCGTTCGACGATAACTTGAGAAAATTTGGTCGGATCGTCATAAAATTTGGTAGGCTGGCAAATTAAATTAAAATATTTGTTAACTTCGAACATGAGCCAAATCATTTCCGTTCTTTTTATTAAACGAGCGAGCGAAGTTCTCCGGGTCTACTTGAACAATCCGGCGTTTGTATGTTATGAATGTCCGTTCGTCGATAACTTAAGAAAATTTGGTCGGATCGTCATGAAATTTGGTAGGCTAGTAAAAAGTTACACTCGCTAGTTCACAGTTCGAACCACTAATTATTCAGGTATCAAGAGTATTCGAGAGACTTAACATTTCGATCAACTCGAGGCTTGAACCCGCGACCTCTGGCGTAAGTTCTCTGCTAGCTGCCTAACTAACTGAGCTATCAAGCAAGTACGGGTACTTATGGTCATACAAATCATCAGTCTGTTATTTTGACGTGGTGCGATCTGACTCAAATACTACTCAATACAAAGGTATGTTATTATTCATTAGATTTTTTTAAAAGAAAAAAGCACAATTAAATCTTTAGGCCCTTTCCACCATTGAAAGGTATGCACTTTTAATCTCCAACAATGCCAAAATTTTTAAGAGCGTGCAAACAAAACCGAACAAAACCTGAACCTATTGGAAAGCAACTGCCATACAAAGTTGAGGCCTTGAGTGAATAAGTGAGCAATCTATCATATAAAATACGTAAAAGTAAAAACTAAACCTACCACCACAGTTCACGACGCATTTCGTCTTGATAAATCCCTTGTCGGTGTGCACTCCGGTCACTTCCTTGTTGCCCAGCAAGTTGTGAGTGTAGTGAATGTCTAACACTGGACAATCCTCATACACCTGCGAAAAACGGGGTTTATTTTTAATTATTACTACAGGGTGCACTCTAAGTCGATAGCGGAACTTTAAGTAGGCTGTCTACTGATCACTACAAACAACTTGTACTAGGTGGCGACAAAAATGGAGCGAAAAAAATATCAGCTGTTTCATACATTTGGCGCAGTACTGAGTCAACCTTTTGTACGGAATAGCTGATATTGTTTCCACTCCATTTTTTTCGCCACCTAGTACAAGTTGTTTGTATTGATCAGTAGATAGCCTACTTAAAGTTCCGCTATCGACTTAGAGTGCATCCTGTAGTAGGACAGACTTCGGCTCATAGATGCCCGCTTCGTATCGATTCGCAAAATTCGCGCTGCGTATCGATTGAGTGGAGCAAAGTCACCTTATAATGCCCGAACACACTTTGATAACTTATCAGATGTTACAACAAAACTCTTTTTCTTATACAAAGCTTTCTAAAAATTGTATTGAAGGCTAAACCCATGTACGGCACGCGTGTCAAGCCCTTTCGGCCTGGCTAGAGAGAGCTCTGCCTTTAGCCTCGTTAAGAGCATTGTTTACCGCCCTAACTTCCATTCAATCGCAATCCGATCACTTCTTTTCCGACAGTTTTTTCTGTAGCTATAACGGTTAATGGCGCTGCCCTTGTATTCTACCTCAAAACTGTAATAAGGTAAGATAAAATGCCGCCTCTAGCTGTGGAGACAATGGCGATGTGGGGGGAGGAGGGGAGGGGTTTCGTTAGAGAAATTGGTCGTCGCTTAAGGAACCGGGGCCATGACTACCGTTCCGGGGCATACCTGGCACAGAGGTTTTCCATGGCGGTGCAGCGGGGGAATGCTGCTAGCGTCGTGGGAACCTTTGTGTCGGGTGTGTTGCGGGGAGGTATATTTGGTTAATGTTGTTTTTGTTTTAAACTTTTTTTTTGTGTATGTACTTGTGTGCGTTTGTTATGTTTTTAGATAAAATGACGTCACAATAAAATTCAATCCAGCCGGGCGCGTTTTTAGAACCTGTGCACTAAAATGGCTACAACTTCGTCATTTCTTATCCGATCACAATATTTTTATCACAGAAAATTTTATTTTTGGTGTCTCTATAAAACTCCATACTTGGTTCAAAACGCGAATGATCCTCATTTTCACTTTAAACTATAGTTATACATGCAATCGATTCTCGCCAAAAGTGGCCACTTTTGGCGAGAATCGATTGCATTCTTAAGTTCTAGGATCTGGAATCCAAACCTTTGGTCCTAAAAATAGTTAAGCTTCGCGTTGAGAAATCGCAGGAGCTTTTTTTTGTAAAAACGTATCCAAAAAAAAGATATGATTATTTTCCATTGGCGGCGCTAGTTGTGAGACGTATGAAATTCTTATCTACACCAACCTTAGCGCCCCTCTTCGTGGCGGCCTTAGCGAGCGTAGCGCACGACATGGCGGGGTCAATGGTCCCGTCCTGCGGCGAGTACAGCGCCATCTTGAACACCGACGGGTCCAAGATGGGCACGATCTTCTGAGCCTCCTCCGGCGTGAGGATCTGGCTCGGGATCCCCATGGCCTTGCCGAGCGTGTGCAGGCGCATGTACTCTTGCGTTCTGACCTGGCAATGAAAAGGGATGTAAGAACAAATATTTAAAAAAAAAAAAAGATCTTTGCATCTACGTAATGAGGGGATTTATACAGCGTACCATTCTGACAGCTTAGTCGGCCTAGCCCACAGGAAAGACAAGTCAATACGTGTGGACTGTGGAGCCAACTAAGCCGCGGGTTTCCTCACGATGTTTTCGATGTTTTTTTAGCCTACTCCATCTAAAACTCCCAGGCACTGCAGCGCCGAGTGATCTCTTCACCCTTCTAGTGTGAGTGAAGGTGCCACTGGATGCTGTATAAATCATCTCATTACGAAGTTGCAAAGGCCTTAGTTTAATTATACAGCGTCCAGTGGCACCTTCACTCACACTAGACTAGATGGTCAGTTCACCAATTTCACGCAGTGTCACGCTCTTATTACCTAGATGCAAAGGGTCAAGTTGTTAAGAGGTACCTCGGTACGCGAAATGAACAGGCCGCCATTGTTGATCCAGCCGGCGTAGTCTTCATCCTCGATTTCCAACTCCTTGTACACTCGCCTCGAGTCCTGCAGCAGTTTGACTTCGAGATCGCACGGTCTTAGAGACCATACCATGCCTGGGGACGAGGAGACACCAAATTCAAATTCAAATTCAAATGTTTTATTCAATATGCCATAAATAAATTATTTACATTGAACGTCAAAATATTATCTAAAGTAAAAAAATTATTTAAATCAGATACTTATTACTATCTAATACTAAGTATCTAGCTACTTTTTTTTCTCCAGCTTCACTAGCTCTGATCGTTCTTGGAGAAGAAGCATGGTAAAGAAACTCCAAGGATCTCGTGCTTAAAAAAATAATACATTTTGTAATGCAGGTAGGTACTTAAAAAATAACACATTGGTAAGTGTGGTGATCGTGCGCTGAACTGGTTTAGTGTCACTTCTTTGTCATTTAGATAATCATCACCGATTAAATAGTCCTATTGTTATTCAAATGGTTCCAGCAAAGTACCGGCGCATTGTTTCGTTTCGAAGGACGAGATAGCCAAACTGATCGCCATCCTTCGATAGGAGATGGCACGCAAGGGTAATTATATAGTTCTTGAAGTATTATGTTGCACGATTGATGGATTTTACAAAATATTCTGCTCTTTCATATATCCTTACAGGATGGTAAAACTATAGAAAACAAAAAACTTAGGTAAGAAATGTGATTATGTGATATACTTAGATTAGAAGAGTTGTCATTATTTTACCAGTGCGTTGCTTTGCTAAGGGTCATAGGTCAGGGCGACGCTTATGTAAGTTAATATCTGCAGGAGCATTGGTCTCGTAAGAGATTCGCTCTATTATGTACTGTTAGTGTATAGAAATAAAGTCTAAACTTACCAGCTGTGTGCCATGTTGTCCCACTAGTCAGCTTCGCCCTCTCAAGAAGAACCGCACTGACGCCTCTTTTCGTCAGTTGATACAGTGTATTACAACCTGCTATTCCACCCCCTATAAAGTAAAAACACACGGTTGAAATTACGAAAATAACCTTTACGCATTGTGCCACAAAGTAGATTTTGCAATAGTACTTACCGATAATAACTACGTCGGCCGAAGACACCACATCGCCTTGCGAAGCAAAGGGCCTCTTCTGTAAATTTCTGACCTTATTTACAGTCCTATACCTAACACTGCTAGTTCTAATAGCACGAAGCATTATTTGTGAGTTAAATTAAATAGAAAAGAAATACTATAAAATAATACAAGAGCAATATTGTTCAGGCGTCATCTATGGACAGCGAAATGGTAATAAGTTGGAATAGGTAAACATAACCGATAAAGATGCGGTGACGACAACAACAAAATAAAGTCACTGTAGAACATCCAATCCACAATATCATGTTCATCATCATCACTTGATATTTGATTGTTTCCAGGACATTATATCCTCGGCAGTCCTTCCGTAATAATCCGTAATTGTCTAACTAACGATCCCCTGTTTAATTGGGCATTTAATTTTGAAAGATGTTGCCAAACATACTAGTTAATAATGACACGGCATCTCATTGAGAGCGATTGAGATCGTAACCTTGATAACATTATTTTTTTCGAAGGATACTGAGGCCCGGTTTCTGAGTTGAGAATTTTACTTACGTATCGCTCTGTCACGCTCTTTTGTGAGAAATCTGCAGAGACAGGACGATACTTACCCATTTGCTTAGCAAAATTCTCAACTCAGAAACCGGGCCTCACTGTAATAAATCTTAGACCCGTTCACTTAATATCCTGCAATTTGTACGAGGTTTTGACCCATTCGTTCTTCTGTATCTTACTACACAATGATTTACTAGCGTACTCTTATAAACAGTAAAGTTATCTTGCTGAGGTCAAGTTAGATTCTCTATCTTATGTTTTCGTGTGACTTTGTTCCACGGCCATAACTAGTTCAATCGGGAATGGGATAATAATACCGCGATAATTAAAAAACAGCAAAGGCAAAATGTTTTTTTTTTTTGCTAAATAAAAGATAATGTGTACGAATAACTAGAGTATAATATCTTTTTTTTTATAATACTAAATGTTTTTGGCATATTTACAATTAAATGCTTTACAATTAGACGATTAGGAAATAATTATCAACTTAATAATACGCTTAATATTGTAATAATAATATTCATACAAAAACTAAAATGTAACAAGACCGGACGGGAAAGACTCGGCTAACATTTTTTTTTTTGCTCTCTGATGCAAGAATAGTGATAAAGTCAAATGGTCGTTCCCAACCTGCGTGTAATAATACAAATTAGAAAAATTGTGGAGTGATCTCGGTGATACAAAGGTTTTGGGAAACGAAATAGAATAATGAATGTGTTAAACATAACATAACTCAAACATGACGCTGCATATTTAGCGTGCCACCTTTCACTCTGTTAGCGATGGCCATCCACAATCTTCAACTGTGCTCATTGCGTCTATTCTAAAAAAAATCTACTCACACCTCAACCGACAAAATGGTTTCATTTGTTACGGACTATTTACGATGCTTATTTTAGTTTAGAGAACACAGTGGCTGAGCGCTATATCTCGCAAGTTTCATCGATAGTCGATTGATCATTTAGAACAGAATATAAGGAATTAATATAGCATTACGTGGTTAACCGGACGCCACGCCCGCCGCCTACTCAGTATTGAGAATTCTAGTTCGTGGGTTTTATTGGTATAACCCGTGTTAAAGAAAGCATTTAGGATGAACTTCAAAACCCTCGCCCTCTCGCTCTAATTAATACCATCACAGCGAGACAACGCTAGTTTTGAAGGCCATCCTAAATGTTTTGTTTAATCACACGGCTTATAGTCTGTCCGCGGTTAGTCCATCGATGGGTGACCGCTAGTGGCAACATTATCTGAGCGCTTCCGTGCTTCGGAAGGCACGTTAAACCGTTGGTCCCGGTTGTTGTTGATTAATAACAATCGTTAAGCCATGTCAGAGGCCCTATGGACGGCCTAAAAATGTTGACACCAGACGTGGCCACTACCTCATACGATCACCTACCCACGGCTTATAATCGGGTTTTTTATTTAGAAAATTAGAACAGAACAAAAGGAATGAATGACAGCATTATGCGGCTAACCATTTCACACGTGGTGTGGGCTGGCGACGCGCGGAGGCGTCAGCGCGAGGCGCGAAGCCTTAGCCGCGTGTTCCCCGGCCGTAAGCGCGACCGCCGCCTCCAGCTGAGCCCGGAGCGCCACGAGCTCGCGGGTCCGCTGGTAGATTGGGTCCTGGGGGCAAGGGTGTGGTTGTCATCATCATCATTTTCAGCCCACATTTGCCCACTGCTGGGTATAAGTCTTTTCCCCTTCACGCCATCCTCCTCGGTATCTAGCTACACGCATCCACGGACCCTCTGTCGCCTTAGATATGTCGTCTGTCCACCGGGCTGCTGGTCTGCCTACTGACCGTCGTCCGGTTCTTGGGCCTCACTGCCCTGGTCCACCTGCCGTCCTCTCGCCCGCCAGGTGCCCCGCCCGTCTCCACCTAAGCTTTGGAATGTGGATATTTGCCTTTGCAACCAAAAGAAGCCATCTCTCTCTGCCCTGTGCTAAATCCGCTTCCCTCGATTCACGATAGAAAGCTGTCAACTAGGACCAACCTGTTGCCTCATGGTGGGGTTCCACCGGCAGTACAGCGCCTTCCAGAGCTTAATCAGCCGTAGCGAGGCCACGGGAACCAGGACGACTTGTGGGCGCGCGAAGGGCGACGGCGACGGCGAGTGAGGACCGAAGGACGAAGGACCCCAGTAGAGCGGGTTGAGGTATAACTCCTGGCTGCTGTTGATGTACGACCACAGGGAGACCGTCTTGGTTTTCACTTCTGGAAAGAGATTTAGTATTTGTAATTTTTTTTCCACCTATATACTTGTTATTAGATCGATGCTCAGATCGATAGCTCATTTGATAAGTGCACCTTAATCGGCCTAGTTCACAGGAAAGCCAAGAGCCAACTTAGTTTCCTCGCGATGTTTTTTGTTGCGATCAGAAATTTGCCACGACAAAGGAGAAGCTTAGTACAGCACCCACCCCATTATTGCTGGCATCCGTAGTTAGTACAAAGCTTTACAATCAACACCCACCTTCTTTGACGCGCTCGCGCTCCGTGTTAAACAAGAACGTGCCGAAGCGACACGAGTAGAGATGGTCGACGACGGTGATCAGCAGTCGCTCGTTGAACTCAAAGGCGGTCGGGAACTGCTGTTGTAACTGCCAAACGCAATCCACCCACTGCACGAATACGGGCGAGCGGTCCGCATCCGAGTGGCGCTCGTCACCGTGCCCGATACGCTGTGAGTAGAAAAGTTATTTTTTATTTGTCTACAAAAGTTTTGTTTTCAGGACCTTAAGTTTGTAAGGCAGTTGTATTATGATGGGATCATGCCATTTTTATTTGAGTAACTTTGAAAGAGGACTTTTTATTGGTCGATAGCAATAACAGATATATTGTGTAAAGTACCACTTGTACGGAGTGAAAACAACCTTTTTGTACAAGTTTCCTTTACTTATAGAACTTTTCAATACAACCTTTTTTTTTTTATTGAATTAAATTTGAGTTCCTCACCAGCTGAAACTTGTGTCCGAACGACAGCCATTCCTTCTCCACGAGGACCTCGAACCCTCTCAAAGTCCGATAGTACGGATCGAGCATCAGCATGGCGAGTGCAGTCAACTGCGCCGTGCGGTCCCAACCGTCCGAGCAGTGTACGAGCACTGACGTTTTATGATTCTCCACCTGAGGAAAAAAAGACAGACCGATGGACTGAGAACCTATTCTGGAGGCAGGTAAGGTAAAAGACTGGATGAGGAACATAATAATCGACGCCGAAAAGTCAGTTTCTCGAGCTGAGTGAATGATTTTCTGGGCGGTATAGTTCTCGCCAAACATCCAGTCCGCTCTGAAGTTGGCTATTCAGAGTATTTATAGTATAGCCGCCATATATTGAAAACCTGCGCAATGCGTAGCGCGGCAACTTCAGATCGGACTATATGATTGGCGAGAACTATGCAAAAATCCTAGAGAAAGGATTTCTTCCTAGCTATAAAATCTCTCTAGCATGGATGCTAAGGGAACTGACTATACTCAGCCTTGAATGGCTATGGGTTGAACAGATTTGAAGATAAACAACTTATTCACAGGCTAAAGTTATGTTAAAAACACAGTCTCACCTTATCGACAATACGCACAGCTCCCGCTAAGATGCATTTGATATGCTTCAGCCAACAGCTGGCTTCGATGCCGCTGAACCATCTGGAATAATTTTAACAAGCATAGTTATTAGTTCCGAACCGCGCTGCCTTTGCATTTATTGCAGGTGATTAATACAGTGTCTGGTGGCACATCCACTCCCAGGGTAAAATTACTCTGACGCTGCCATCGACATGTTTTATTCCTTATACGTCACTTACAATTACTTACTTTGTCAGCTTAGTCGGTCAAGTCCACTGGTAAGCCTAATAACTCTGCATGTCTAATGGATGCATGCCAACTTATGACTTGAATGTCCGGACTTTTTTTAATGCAATCCATTGTATTAAAAAAGTCCGTAAAAAAAGTTCATCTACTAACACATAGGGTAAGACTACTAACAAATTGTATGAATTTTTAAAATTTGAAATAAATGTATTAATAATAATTGTGACTTTTTACGAGTATCAGGACTTTTAAATTTCTTATTTGGTAACCCCATATCGTCTCACCTGGTCTGATCAATCTGCGGGAAGCACAGCTCCTTCAGCTTGCGGAGGCTCTCCCGCATCACGTGGATGTTGTGGATGTCGAGGAACACCAGCTCCGCGTTCTGGTACGCGTCCTCGGACTCGTAGCCGCCGCCTTTGGCCTTCAAGTTTAACAAGATTTGTTAGTAAAGAGAGTCACAATAAAGAAGCAGAAAAAAAACTGATCGGATAGGCGATCAGATAATCATGCATTGTCACGAGAAACAAACGCGTGAGCCAAATTTCAGCTCAAACGGACACTTGGAAGTGGGTCAAATTTAACTTGCAAGATTCGATGCATGCATGCATTTCAGAATCCGGGACAGGTGAAACTAAATAAAGAGGCATACTAGGCAGTCTAGGCACAATACTCTCTCACTTCCTCGTAAAGAGTTCGCCAAGTTGTCAGTGTTGCAGTTACGATTTAATGACTTGAAATTAATGTAGATACTGGGAGATAGAGGAGGATATAGCGTGAAGGGGTAAATACCCCCCAATAAAATTGAATTAAAAAAGGCAAAATAAAATTACTTTGGTCAGAGCTCTATATTTCCGTAAAAAAACATTAAGTTATTTCAAAATCATTTCTGATAATGATTGTACTATGGCGACATAAAAAATAGGCCTAAGACAGAACTTGAACCCGCAACATCTGGCAAATATTGCCTATCTATCGATAAGACCTATCGACGAAGTACCGTTTGAACGGTTGAAAACTCTTAATTTTAATGTCTAAAAATGACAGGGACGCCATATTTTGAGAAGAGTTGGTAAAGCTACACATTTACTTTTGTACTAGACACTTAGATCTATATACGAGTATATAAAAATGAATCGCCGTGCATTAGTCTCGCTAAAACTAAGAAACGGCTTGACCGATTTGCATATTTACTATTTTGTTTAGTTCACCATAGTTCAGGGTAGGTTTAAAAGCAAAGAAATATGGGAAAAGTTAAAGGATTAGCTGAAAAATGGAAGAAATAAAAATTGGTCATTTTGTATTGGAATCGCCATTTTTTATTTTTTGACGCGGAGAGTCAAACTATTTTCAGGTGATACGAAGTTCACCGGGTCAGCTAGTCAAGGATAAAACTCGACAACACTTACCTTATTGGCGATGGCGTTGGCGCTGGGGCGCGCGTCCATGATGAAAAGCTTGTGCGCCTGCGCGTTCGCGTCCATTATCAGCTGGATGTAGCGCTCGTCCTCGCGGCTGCGCTTGCCGCTCACCTGCGAAAGAGAACAGATACAAGTTTTAGCTTGGACCTCTGGGATTAAGTTGGTCCAACATAGGTCAGGATTAAAACCAAGAATTTCAATGGTAAATAGTGATCGTTATAAACAAAAACCGGCCACCCCAGATAAATGGTGCTGGTTGGTTGGGACACACCTTGCGACGGCCTGTTTACCACATAATAATTATCGGCTGGTACTTCCAGTTCAGGTCGCGGCGACCTGAAAGACCGACCATGACGTTCGTTCTCTCTGAGACGAAAGGGATGGGAACTACTTGGCGAGGCCCTCCCTAGATATGGACAGAAAGAAATACAAAGCTCTAAAGTCGGCTTCAGACTCCATGGCGAAGTAATGGGTAATAAATGACTGCACCTCGTGATAACGCCGGGATCCGCCCTCGGTATCTAAACGCAACCGTAGATACCTCAACCAAGACGCACATACCCCACACAAGACACACATACCCCAACCAAGACACACTCACCCCAACCAAGGGCTGGCTGCTCCTCGTGATAGTGGCCTGCGAGCTGGGGTGTATCCACGCCAACGCCGGGATCCACCCTCGGGATCTAAATGCAACCGTAGATACCCCAACCAAGACGCACATACCCCACCCAAGACACACATACCACAACAAAGACACACTCACCCCAACCAAGGGCTGGCTGCACCTCGTGATAGTGGCCTGCGAGCTGGGGTGTATCCAAGCCAACGCCGGGATTTGCCCTCGGGATCTGAATGCAACCGTAGATACCCCACCCAAGACACACATACCGCAACCAAGGGCTGGCTGCACCTCGTGATAGTGGCCTGCGAGCTGGGATGTATCCAATCCAACGCCGGGATTTGCCCTCGGGATCTGAATGCAACCGTAGATACCCCACCCAAGACACACATACCCCGACCAAGACACACATACCCCAACCAAGGGCTGGCTGCACCTCGTGATAGTGGCCTGCGAGCTGGGGTGTATCCACGCCAGCACCGGGATCCGGCCGCGGGATCTGAACGCCGCGACAGAGCGCAACAAATCGTCGTTCGCCGCCGCCGGCACCGCCCAGATTCCGGGGTAGCTGTCGCAGATTTCGTACTTGTCGTTGAGGCGGGTTATCCGCCACATGTCGTTGTTGACGCCCTGTGGGAGAGATTGGTTTTAAACGGGCTTCATACTGTGCGCCCCGTTTTTTGGAAATGTTAAACGAGGTAAATCTCAGATTTGATTTTGTTCAATCTCAGATTTTCATAGTTTAACATATTACGATTTAACATACTATGATTTATTATCTAAACTGTATCCAAAAATAAAAAACTGCTAATGTGCTTTGTCTAAAACAATGTCCCAGGCACTGCAGCGCCTAGTGGTCTCTTCACTCATCACAGCACTATAGTAGTCTATGGTTACCCATTCTTGCATATTTGTTTACACAATAAGACTTTTATTTTTGAATATTCTATATGGTGGTGTTAGTTTAACCCCTGTAAGACTCTGAATAAGGTGTCTATGATGCCTATAGCGAAGTATCGAGTTCTAATGCGCGCGATACAGTGCCCTCTATCACTCTGCTCGTAAATGCATATTGGGTTTAAGGAAATAGTGCAAATATCTCTATCTGAACGCACCTGAAAAAAAAGGTTGCATTAGTGTGCTTCAGATTGTATGGTTATTTCTATAAGATTTTCACTTGTGATAATTGTTTTGCAGGAAAGTTATGTTTATAGCATCCCAGTTATGAGTCATTGCAAACAGTATATTATTTTGTATCAAGTTAACAATTTCATTAAAACAAGTATCTACATAATATTTTTCTGGGGCCTAAGTTTGACTGTGACAGATATGATTATACAATGTAGCAACACTTATCAGGATACAGGATGCTGTTTATGAGTCACAATCCTCAAAGTGAAAACAACAAAGTGATAATGATAATATAGGAAAATAAAATAACAAACAAAAGAGACTGAAACTCACCATCCTTCTAAGCTCTGAAATAGGCTCATACACATGCCACCCTTCCTCCGGGAAGCTCTCAGAACAGCTGAATGCAAACAGAGACAGTCTGTGGGATAGTGGGAACGCTAACTGTTGCAGCTTCTCAAATATGCCACGCCTCGAGTGGTTCTCTTGTTTGTGAGCGAAGCGCAGATTTCGCATGTCCTAAAAGCAAACAAGAAATTAACTTTCGAGTGGCAAAATGATGCCCTCAAGTGGCCATAATATTTATTATTTGTCACCATCTTATTTGCATAATCTAAGTAATATTAAAATCTATAAATTCTGTAGGCAACAAAATGGCCTCCACTCAGCATTATGTTGTCGTCGGTATTAAACTACTCACCACGACGCTTGTTTTCAGCGGATACCTTATTAAATTAAATATACTAAAATTAAATATTCTAAAATATAAGTAGGTGTTAACTGTGTGTTAACGTGTTAAATGTAAACTGTTTGTCATAAATCTATGATGATCTGAACATGTACCTTGCAAAACACTTCAATGCCATAGGAATTTTCGCCTTTCGATGAAGCTCCTCCCACTTTTTCAATTCTAGAAACCTGCAAATAATTGATACCGTCGATTTAGAACAGTGTCTGAAGATTGACCAATAATTATTGAGATTTTTAAAACTGTAACATGTCTGCTTGGTTAGCCTGTAGCTTTTTCTTTATTATAGCTGAATAATTATTTACTTACCACGCCAAGAGGTACGCTTAATGTGGTATGTTGAGTGGCTGCATCAGTTGGTCTGAAATGGAGCTGATAATTTGTAACTTTGAGTACTCCGCGGGACGGGCCGCTGTAAGGGCACAAGTATGTGACATCCCGAGCCACGCCCATCACCTTCTCTCCATCCAGAAGCTGAATGTCACCCAGAACATGAGGCTAAAAGAAAAAAAAACCTTTAAGTTTGGTGAACACTTATTTATGGGTTTGTCAAGGATTTATATAATACCAGCCTTGGTTAATGCACTGTGACGGTTTTTGCTATGCATTTGGTTGACAAACAAACAGATATGAATTGCTCTACCCTTATACATGATCGAAAACTAGAGAAAGCTGCCTGGTAGAGAAGTAAACTAAGGCTGATCTACCAAAGCAATGAGGGTTTATAACTCGCTATAAATCACAGAGGAAGCCACAAAGGAACTGTTATGATATTATACAATGGGAATAAATTAATCCTTTTAGGAAACTTACGGAGTCCTGTCCGTGTTTAGAATTCAATGAACTCGATTTAGAATCCGAATCCAGTGAGTCAGAACTTGCGTTTTTGGAGAGAGAAAAATCCGAATTTAATAACTCTGAACTATTGTGCTTATCCATTGCTATCGTTATCGCGAAACTTAATAACTTAAATGTAAGATCCACAATAATTATCGAAAAATAACAAAAAAATAGGCAAGGCAAAGAAATCGACACAACACCACGAAGACCTGTCAAATCAAATGTCAAAATTGTTGGGTTGCGTTCCGAATTAGCGACGATGATTATGATTGGGCGAAAGCGCTCACTGAACCGCATCGCAGATCGCAGCGCATCGACCACGCGAAACATGCAAATTGGAACGCTGCTTAAATGATACCAAGCTAATATCCCCAAAATCCCTAACTTTTGCTATGGTGATGGTGACTAACAGTTTACTTACAACATTCGTTACTAAGTTACAGGGAAGGACGCCAAAAGTTTTATCAATTTATGTGAAAGGTTTCTGTGCTAAGTTTGAGATTAGCGTATACAAAGAAAAAATATAATTAATTACCTACTTAAAAGCTAACTTTTAGCGAATGTCTCTTGACAAGTTTTAATATTAATTATAATGATACTTCCTGAAAATATTAACGAGAACACTTTTCTAGCTTATAAGACTACGACAAAGTTGGAACCAGAAAGAACAATCAAGGCAGATGATTTCGATTGGAACACTAACCATCCTAAAACTTTGGCATCTTTATGCATCGAAAAATTATGTGAAGACTGGAATGGTTTGTATACTAATAAAATAAAACTAGTAGTTCGTCCAAACTGTAAACTCGCGATATCTGATATGTAACTTTTTGCTAACACCATTCGCGCAGGCGCATACAAACAACCCCATATCTCGACTGATTTGGCTCATGTTCGAACTTTTTTATTATTTTATTTTATTTACCCGCCTACCAAATTTTATGACGATCTAACCAAGTCTACTCAAATTATCGTCGAACGAACACTCTTACATACGAACATTTATACATACATACAGAGATACCTACAAATGCCAGATTGTTTCAGTAGACTTGAAGAACTTATCTCGCTTCGCTAGTTCGTTCAATTATTAAGGCTAACTTGTAAACCACTTTTTGATTTTAAAGAGCACTAACCCGTGCTAGGAACATTATACAGATAATGTTGTTTATTATACATATTTATTGCCTCATTTAATGTTGAATCTTGATTGTAAATACCTACTCAGCTCAGTTACCTAATTCAGTGTTTTTTGTCAAATCTTAGGAACGCCAAAGCTTGAAGACCTTATTGCTAAAGATCGTGAATTATTCTTGCAAATTTTGAACACGGATGTGTCGTTGCAAATTCTTGTGGACAATATTTCTAGTGATATATTTTGGAAAAGATGTTACAAATCAAAATGGAATGATTCGCCTATAATATCAGAGGAGAGAAAATGGATAAACGCATTCATGGCTCATTACTATGCAGAGTTTTTGGAAAACTTGAACCCCCGTCAATATGATCCCGAAAAGGTAATGTTTATATATTAAGCCTCGCGTCCATTAGGCGGATCGGGGCGGATTTTTGCCGGCGGCAAAAATCCGCCTGCCTATATTTTGTATGGAAGTGCGTCCACTAGAGCGCATCGGGGCGGGGCGGGCCGCGACGCAATATTTTTGCCGGCGGATTTTTGCCGGCGGCATTACCCGCCCCGATGCGCCTAGTGGACGCAGGGGCAACAGCATGCTCGCGCATGCGAATGCGCGCGAGTGTTGCCATTTGTCGACCAGAATACATAATCGGCTGAATTATTGTTGTTCTTGTTTATAATAATGGAAAGAATTCTATGCTATTGGCGTGAACGAAAAATCGCTGAACAAACGCTTAGTACGAATAGCTCAGTAAAGTTAAGCTTCAAAATAATAAAACTGTAAAAAAATTTAATTACCCTCCACGCTGCTATCGTCCAACCTTAAGGGTGGACGATAGCAACGTGGCGGGAGATTCAAAATTTTCACAGTTTTTTACATTTTGTAGCTAAACTGAGCTATTTTTGTTCAGCGATTTTTCGTTCGCGGCTATAACATAGTATTCTTTTCATTATTGTAAACAACAGAACAACAATAATTCAGCTGATTATGTGTTCTGGTCTACGATAAGTTTTTTGGGCAGTGCCACTGCTTCATAGACCAGAACACATACTAATCGGCTGAATTATTGTTGTTCTGTAGTTCACAATAATGAAAAGAATACTGTTTTATTGCTGCGAACGAAAAATCGCTGAACAAAAATAGCTCAGTTTAGCTACAAAATGTAAAAATCTGTGAAAATTTTGAATTTTCCGCCACGTTGCTATCGTCCACCCTTAACCGATCATGATGATGAAGAAATACCAGCAGAAGTATTAGAAGTTGATTTTTGGTTTTGTTAAGTTTATGGTTTTCACAAACGCCGTATTGTTCCAGTAGACTCGGAGAACTTCGCTCGCTTCTCTCGCTCGTTCAATTATTCCGTTTCGGATCCAGATTGAACGCAGGTTGGACGTAACTCAACGCGGGATTTTTTTGTAACTAAATATTGAAATGAAAAAATATTACGTATACTGCGTGTTATTCAATAGGTAAGTAAAAAAAAAAATTGTCATCGAGTATTTATCATCAATTTTATTAGTTTAAAGTGCATGAAATCCCTAATATAAAATAGTCTGTAATTTTGGCATGAATGAATAGGGCTTGGCAATTTTTTTGCAGCCAAGGGCCACATAGAGCCAAAATGGCATAAAAGCGGACCGTACCTGAAACTATAGGTAGGTACTTACCATACCCTATAATTATTTTACCCATAGTATATTCAGAGTGAGATGAGCGCGCGTCAGAAAATTTCAGTCTCAATCATACAAAATAATTTCAATCTGTTGAAAATTTCTCAATCGACTAGGCATCAAAAAGTTACAATTTAGGCAATGTCACAAAAAGTCACAACGAGGGCTCAAAAGTTACAATATTTGTGATTAGACAAAGTGGCAACACCAAAAAATCCGCCGAGCCGATGCGCCGATCCGCCCCGATGCGCTTAGATGGACGCACCCCAACGTTGCGTTGCGTTGCGGCCCGGCCCGGCCCGCCCCGATCCGCCTCATATGGACGCTAGGCTTTATAAGACTAATGTGAGCATGTACACATGATAGCACGTGGACGCTTACTCCTTTTATTGAATTCGCTTAGAATATGTAAATCATGCACAGGTTACAACATTGGTAAAGTTATGTGGGCCATACATTCAAACATTATCAATTCGAAGCTTGGTCCCGGCAGATATTCCTATACAACGTAATGTGTCTCCAGAGATGGCTGAACTGGTTACAAGTCAAACTCAGAATGAAAAGAAACAAAGTCCACAAGCTAATGAGCCCCTTACTAGAGGTAAATATGAAATATTGGACATATTTTTTATATATATATTTTTTTTTTAATGCCATAGATGAATTTAATGAGCATATACCTTCTAATTAGCAGTTTTTATAGCACAAATTCAAATCAGTTCATAGATGGCGCTTACAGGCTGGCCATAGAAGAACCGGAACGCGAATAACAAAATTAATTTGTGCTAAGCGAATTGAAAACGGCTCTTATTAAGTACACATTAAACTTTAATAATAACATTAAACTACTTTAAATAATTTTTAAATTTATTTTTCACAGATCACGTATCACTTCATGCGGCTCTGGGAAGTTTAAATCATCTAGTTGAGCTCCACATCACGTTTCAACTACGTAATATAGGAATCAACTATAGAAGGGATCAGTTTCAGTTCACAAATAACGATGCGAAAAATTTATCTCAGGGACTGGATAAATGTTGTCATTTGAAAATACTACGGTTTGATTTTAAAAAATGCATCTTATTTTAAATACGATGTTTAAATATTTTTTTTAATTTTATTTTACAAGGTGTTACAAAAGGTACACACGACAGCACGTCAGAGTGTACACTTTTGTTGCAAAGTCGCCCGTAACGTAACCGAGTAAAGTGCTAGCGTGTGAGGGTCGACGTGCTGTCGTGTGTACTAACTCTTTTTACAGGGTAATAGCACCTAGTCATAGGGATCACATCCCAATTTTATTTCCCCTACGACGACGTTCCGTTGATTTTTAAATGAATAAAACGTAAGCGCTGTGGCGGGAGAAAAGTATTCTTTTCATTGATTTTTACAATATCATATCACATAAAACTATGAAAATGCAAAAAAAAAATGTTTAAATTTTGTACTAAATCTGTGTAAATAAATTTTGAAAAATTTGTGGTTTAAAATAAAAATTGTTTGTTTCACCTTTTTTTTACAGAAATATAATTTTTTTAACCAGTAGGTAACAGCCTGTAAAAAGAGTCAGGGCCTTTTGTGACAAGTTGTACCTATAAGTTCATATTTATTGTTCCAGAATCACAAGAACTGATATGAATTGTCAAAAAGTTAAATATATTCTGAGAGGTATAAGTGATAATGACACATTGGAGACGCTAGATTTTAGTCATTGCAAAATTGGCGACGAGGGTGCTGCATCTGTGGCAAAGTATATCTCTCGACATGAAAATTTGCGTAACCTTATATTAGCAAATAACATTTTTGGTAAGTATGGAGGAGTTACCTAACTAAGAAAGTTTTCTTTATATTTTAACTGTAAATGAAACTGTTATTTTGGCTTTCATACAGGACCTGCTGGTGCTGATAGCATATCTCATGTCTTGAATCATTCAAGTTGTGGTCTTCGATCTTTGGATTTGAGATTGAATGATAAACTTGGTTCGGAAGGAGTCGCATATATCGCTGTTTCTATAGCAAGAGGATGCAATCTTACATCGTTAGTAAAATCAATTCGGTTCATGATAGGGTGTTATAGAAAGGTCCTGTCATACCGAAGGGGGTTGCTTCACGCATCAATACAAATAACTTTTACTTTTATGAAATCTAAAAAAATACTATCACCTGCTCCACATTTAGGTGCAGTGCAGTCATCATTGTAAGTATTTAAGATTTAGACTCTTATCCGTGCAGGCTGTAGGTATCGAATTTTAATGTGAAACAGCTGATATATTTTTCGAGTTTTCGAATTTGGCCCCGTAGCAAAAGTGGCTTAGATAATATGCATGTGCTCAACGACCCCTTTCAGTATAAAAGTACCTTTTGTATTTTTTTGTTTTTTATTTTTAGTATTTTATAATTTATCATGATTACTTTAAGTAGTCCCCCCTGCAATAATTATATCTACATCTGGAATACCTAGTTAATATTAAGGTATGTTTCAGGGTAAATATTTCAGGATGTGGTATCAAACCAGGACCTCTGACAAAAGCTCCTGCAGGAGTTTGGTCAGCTACCAGTGCAGAAAATCCTCCAACCTGTGGGGATCTGTTGGCAAGAGCAATAGGGCTTTCTAAGACTCCTCTCCGATCTTTGGACTTGAGTGTCAATGACATTGGATCAGTAAGAAACAATCAAATTTTACGAAACTGTACTTAAAAAGTTATTCACCTCTATCACTCACTCGCGCAGCGTGCCGATCACTACCTAACCAACGACATGAACGCTTATTGTTTTCAGCCCAGTGATGGTTCACTTGCCAATGCTATATGCCTGAGTCACATTATCGATGTAAATCTCAAAAGATCTGGAATGAGTTCAATGGCTATGGCCATTGCTGAGTCAGCCGCAGCTGCTCAAAGGCTTAGACGTGAAGCAGAGAAGGGAATAAGATTCCGGCGCAGCGCTGGACGACTGGTGCAGGCAAGAAGAGTTGCAAAAGGGATGAATATTGGTAAGATCTTCACCGTTCTTACCAGGTCGGCACAACAGAAAGAAAATAACAAATAATGTAATTTTCAGATACTGACCCTGTTCTCTTGGCGCAACAAATCTCAGCTCGACCATCTATTGTATCGGTAACTTCAGAAGACGGTACTTACAGTCTTATTCAAACTATGCCTTTACCAATGGACTTCGGATTCGTTCCAGTTTTAAAGGTTAATTTTACAATTAAATACTGTATGTTACCTACCTGCTTTTGTAGGTACATTTATCATATTTCTTCATTACAATATTTTGCAGAGTCCATTGCCATCTTCACGTGCTTCATCACTTACGGGTCCACCTACTTCGAGAAGATCAAGTCATCACATGGTTTTGGAACCTGTTTTGGTAAGAATTTAAACTAAGATAAACCATGCAAAATACAGACAATATTCACTTATCCATTTTTATTTCAGGAGGTGCGGCGCAGTGCTTTAGTTCGTAGAGGATCGGATGGTTCTTTACTTCAGTCACGCAGCGGCAACACTGAACGTCATATCAAAATATTTGTTTCGAATAGTTTTACCGATTCTGATTAAATAAACTCAGTAACTTTTTATACTCGTTTATTGTCTTTTATTCGTCGTTAGCTAAATAATGTAATTTTAGCTACAATTCAAGGAATTTTTCTTTCATCTTGCAACATTAACCATAGACAAGAAGCACTGTCAATTTATATTTTTATTCAACGTCAGTCTGCGCTGCAGCCAGTTTGGTGTCAGTAGTTTCGGTCAGCCATGTTTATTTCCTTGGAATGTGTTTGAAATGAAATGGTGCTAGTGATAAAATCCTAAAAGTTTGTGCAAACAATACAAGTTGATTGATTTTCAAAGCACTGTGCTTGTGAAGTTTCGATGTGTTTATTGTGTTACTGAGGCTATCCACCGCAGCGAAAATGAATTGGGGGACGGAGCTTTGGGTGAGTCTTTGAGACACCTCTTTTATTTCGTATTTTTGTCTTAGGTTTCCTGTTTTATTCCATATAAATCTTATAGTTTACTCTTAATCGTTGGTAGATTATGAGAAACATGGTCATTTGGCTTTCTATACGTTCCACGTATGGTCTATTCTGGTGGTAATGCAAGCTGTTTGTTACTACTTGGTCTTAGAAAGTTGTGGTAGTTTACCACTGTATCGGGAATTGTACCCATAATCTGCGCAGGAATGCAACGCTTTTGACTTAAGCATTCAGCACGTGTTCTTGATATACCTACTGGATAGTTAGTACTGGAACTTATTTTCCTCAAGAGTGTTTAGGGCGGGCATTGTGACCAGTAAACGAACTCACAAAAAAATTATGACTTGTAAAACACTTGGAGCATGTTTTTTTTTATGTAAACATGCCCAAGTATAATGCTCAGAACAAAAAAACAGGAAAGTACCTACCTACAATCATTCAATTATGGCTCATTCCACGGTAATTGATACCAGATAGGACCAAAATTAATTTAAGAATATGTGCATTCAAACACTTGATTATAAAAGCTATTATATACATCTTTCACATACATAAATTAAAAAAACTACTTATATTCGATTATATGCAAAATATTTTCATAACATCGATCATGCCTCTAACTTGCTCTAGGAATATTTTTTTATCCATATTTGCAACACTGGTTTCGGTTGTGTATGGTCTAGAGTGCGCCAATAGGACTGTCATTCGAGAGCATCATTCATCGGCTTTTTTAACGCCAAATTTTAGATTTATAATGTAAATACTTGGCCTTTTATTGATTATTATTCTTAAGCAGGCTTTAGTGTCACGCCCGTCACAAAATACATGTAAATGTTTTACCCAGAGAGTCAAAGCAGCTTACACATCGTAAATTTGCTTACTAAAGTAAGGATATGTCGCAGGGGAATGTGTGCAAATTGATTTTAAGTGCCATAGCATTCTTGTTTAGCTATAGGAAGGTAATTATTTTGGTCACACCCGTCACATGTCACACCCGTCACTGTTTTTGCTCATTAATTTTATGAAAACTTTCTTTAAACATTGGGCCACGTAACTTAGTACTAGGCCAAGACATGTTCAGTGAGGGTGAATTTATTTTATTAGGATTACTACAGTGTGTTTTCTGTGTGATGCTTGGTTATAGCATAGGTAGCTTTTCTTTTTTACTTAGAATGGATGCTGCCGCAAGGAAGAGGAAGAGTAGAGCGACCCTGAGAAATGAGTTTGTTTTTGAAAAAAGAGAAAGTCAGGGTTAAGTGTAGTTTATTTAGCATCAAAATGATCTCGTCACACCCGTCACATAGGTCAGTCACACCCGTCACGACGTAATTCAGGATTTAAAAGCTGATTATAGCATACATACTTTAAATAAATTGTTGCTAACATAAAGAAAAAAGGCTCAACTATATGAATGATTCTAATTATTCAAGTTAATCTGTCATAAAGAGCAGAAATATTGTGTTTCCTTCAAGCAGAACTAAATCTTGCCTGCGTACCCGTCACACCCGTCACGGAGACTAATAATACTATATCTTCTACAAATTAAGTTAAATTGGAAATTTTTGTTTTACATTCAATAAATGGCTTCAAATCCTAATGGATTACATTCACACTTAAATCATCCCTTAACAATTATAGGAATAACAGCACAAAACATTAGTAGAAATGTCACACCCGTCACCGTGGAATGAGCCTTATCGAGTCTTTGACTTTTATTTCATCCAATTTTAATACATTTAGCTTTATTTTGGTGATAAACTACCTATGACTAAGTAGTCATTAGGTGAGCAGCCATTAGTTGTTCAAATTAATAAATGACTCTATGGTAGTCGGCTACACCGACATAATACAAGTAAGTTTAACCATTTACGAAATACAAAAAGACTATGGTAAGTACAGGGAATACCGACATTTTGTTTTTCCTGTATCATGATTGGTAAAAACATGCCGTTCTAATTGAAGGTTCATTTGTGCATGTATAAAGTGAATAACATAATTCCACCTGTCACAATGCCACAAAATAATCAGCACTGCAGCTAAATGTAGGCCCAATATTCACTGAGGCGTTACCCATTTCTACTTGGAAAAAATGAGTTTATATGCTGCAATAAGTACGCTTCACCAATAAGCAAAGCCCATTGTTTCCATCTACCAACTATGGGTTTATGGGATAAGGTTGCAAACTTTTACTCCTAACAACCATACTGTGTAAGGGTTCCTTAATTTTTTTTTATAAGCAACCCAAATCCAGGCATGAGGGCTCAAAGTAGCCTGCAATAATGTATATTTGGTTGTTAGGTGGTTACTCTCATGCCCAGCCCTGTAAGTCCCAGACTGGGCTTTACTGTAGTAGGTATCTATTTCTTGGTGGCCTGTCAGCTGATCCCTGGTCAAAATTGTGGGCCTTGTTAGGCCATGTTGAGTAAAAATAGGTAAACATTTTGGGTAAAATCTTCCCACACACTGAATGCACAGTTATTTACTGTGTCATTGGGGTTTTTATGACTCAGCTGGAAAGTTTTTTTTGTCTACATTTAGATTTCACCACAAAACATGATTTCATGAGAATCAAACCGAACCTACACTATGTAACCAACCAAATATGAAAAAGTAGTGAACAGCAGGGTAGGGATAGTAGTAATTCAATAAAGGATATCTTATTATAAGTATTTGTTTCTTAATAAGTAAAATAAATCTATAGTTTGCTTCTTCTTTACCTATATTTTTATTCTAACTTCTGAAACTCTACATATCGATTTTTACTTTGAATATAACCTAGACGTTCGTCTAGGTTATATTAAAAACAGCAAAAAGTATTAAAATCTGTGCGGAATCAGAATGTGATACTACCTTTTGGTACTGAATCGAAAATTACAGTTCAAGAGTAGCGTCAGTAAAAAAAATTTTAGTATTACGTTCTATCATAGTGTTATAAAATTTGAAATACACAAAAATTTTTAATGGTTGTAATCTAAAAGGATTCAATGCTATTGCATTAATCGAATAAAACTTGATAAAACTCGAGCAGACACCCACGCACACAGAAAACACAAGCAAGTTTCGACGCGAGTTTGCCATAGACAACTAAAGTTTGCCGAAATGCTGACGCTACAGGACCGCGAGCGTCTCAGTTCCAAAAGGTATTATCCCATTCTGATCCCGCACGGATTATAAGCCTAGATGAGTCCAACTGTACATTGGAGCATTTAGCCTGGCAGATCATGTTTACTGCTAATTAAGTATGCAAAGAGTGTCTCTATCACACATTAAGCCTCCATGAAGTCATAAAGGTACCTTCACAGATCATGTTACCCGCTGTGAACAGCTCAAAGTCGTGATTCGACGCCACGCTCGCCCATGGTTCCATTAGTGTGTATGTGATGCTAAATAATTTGTGATTGAAATGACCTACTAACTTTTTGCTAGTGGCAACATCTGTGTAGAACATATTATCGCAAATTCCTTCCTCCTTGTGGCAATATGCAATGCTGCTTGAGGATAAAACTTGCGCACAAAATGGACTAGTCCGTACCTACTTCATAAAATAAGATTCATCATCTGCCTCTGCCACAATATGAGTTTTGATTTGCATTCTGAACCAAGTGGTGTTTGCAATTAAGTATGTTGCCGCATGCCACTTTGTACAATTCGAAGAGCTAACATGGCATTGATGTATTGTTTTATGAGCAGTAGACCCAGAAGGACATTGTATCTTAAACACTGTTGTAATACCATTAGCATTGTGTTTATTTAATTTAGTCTGTATTGCGTAATTCTAAGCAATTCTTTCGTTACTTTTAGCTTTCTGTAATCAACATAACCAGTTCTGTTCCTAGAAATGTCACAACATAACTTTATATTTGTCAACAAGATAAAAAAACCAAAGTTAGGTCCTTCAATGCCTAGTCTGATTAACTAATGTTTGTTAATTGGTAATGTAAGTTGGCGGATATTACGTTACATACGCATACATAACTCAGAACGCAGTACGTCCTGTGTGTTTAATGAGACGCTAGTTTCTTTGTACAAGTCCTTGAGGGATTAGATTGAATAGATTACGTCTAGGCAGAGCGGCTTTTTGTGTTCCACCACGGTCCGACGGACGATACCGAAACATACGCTTGTACAATAGCCCAGTAAACAATACCATGTCTTAAGATGGCCCATAAACAAAGGACGGAATTCAAGTGTCTGTCAAGCATGAACGTGCGTAGATTTGAACCATGTTACGTTAGCTTCAGTCTAAACCTAGCTTTAACAAATGTAACTATTATTATACCTCCTACAAACACACGGGTTTCCACGCGATGATTTTCCTTTATGGTTTATCCTATACTAGCTGACCACTGAACTTCGTATCACCTGAAATAGTTTGAAAAAAATGGCGATTCCAATACAAAATGACCAATTTTTATTTCTTCCGTTTTTCAGCTAATCCTTTTACTTTTCCCATATTTCTTTGCTTTTAAACCTACCCTGAACTATGGTGAACTAAACAAAACAGTTAATATGCAAATCGGTCAAGCCGTTTCTTAGTTTTAGCGAGACTAATGCACGGCGATTAATTTATATATATATATAGAAGACTAGGTACGCCTTCATACATCTCGTGTCTCAACAGCCGGTGAAGGCAAGATAGTCAGTCACCAGCCCACCGCGACGCAAGTCGTCTTACTTGAAAATCTTATGTCCGGCTACTGTCTGTGAAACGAGCATCTCACTTAGCTCAATGGCAAGTGAAAGTCACTTTGTAAGATGAGCATAAGGTAATAATTACCACCACTTATTAGTCAGAAACTTTGCTGCGGTAGGTAGGTAATCCAATCTTCACTTGTACGAATCCGAAACATGGTCTTTGTCGGACGTAGCAGTTTAAATGTAGTACGAACTTGCGTACCAAGCATGAGAGAGCACAGTTTACAACGAAGAAGATTGCGTGTGCGACACTTACCGAGTCGAATGATTGGCATATTCATGTGTAGCGCTTTCACATACTTACTTATTATCGACAAATAGTAACTGATGCGAATAAGAAAAACTAGATAAAGTAAAAGTCTCTTGCTGAGCCTACGTTACGAGTAAAAGCGGTCAACGGCCTCTACGTACTCATTATATCGGCGGCTAGCATACAGCAGTGTCCATTTGTGCGAGAGTGGACGTTGGCAAGCTGCAAGGCCGGTGGCGACCCGCATTCCTCACTCGACATGCTAGTGTAGCTGTTGTGAAACGAGCCCATTTGTTACCTGTTACCATTACTCGATTTGAAACTAATACACATTGAAGATAGCTCCAGGCTAATATGGAGGTTGAGTTCTTGACTCGACCGCGCTGTTGATTCATAGACTTAATGATGTCAATGGTCTCTAATTACTTAGCAAGCATTCCGCCGTCCACACAATAACGCTATGATACAGATAATTTGCAAAACTGTAAAAGAAAAGAGAAGGTTGTTGTGTTTACACAAGTGAATTATTGAGCGTTGCGCTGCCCCTGAACTAGATTGCTGGTAGTTTCGTAACAGATTCACTTGCCCGTTGCAGTAAAGCGACGACGCGATAGTGGGCTATGGGATTTCTCCTCGATCCTGTCTGATGAACCGTGACGCCATCGTCGTGCCGTAGAGCAGGGGCCTTAGCCTATAACGCAATGGTGCCAAAATGGGCTCTCAGTTGACGGTTTCAATTACGATTTATTAATACTGTCGGTCCTTTTAATCATCTTTTAATGTTTTTATAGATAACAAAGAATATTCTGATTCTAATTCTAGAGGATTCGTTCTCTGGTTGTAGGAGAACAACGAAAAAATCCCGGTTTTGTCCTTCTACCTGGGACGCCATTGATACGCCATTGTGTTACAGGCTAAGGCCCCTGACTTGTGTGCCCCTTCACGCTCTATCGATACTGTATCGACTTCCTCTGCTAGTCAGCAGCAACTTCAAACATCAATCACGACGATCCCATTCTAATGTCTAAGTTTCCACAAAAGTTCTTCAATAACTATTTGGAATCGTAATCACGATCAATAATTATTGGGTTTGAAGTTAGTCAACGTCTTTCAAATTAATTTCATTGAGATTGATGTTGAAGTTAGACAGTTAGGCCCCAGTTTTGAAGACCTTCGTTTAGGCTCTTTCCACTTGGACACGACCTCAAAGTCAGCCAGGCATGGTAAGACTTAACCAAACGAAGTATAAACAATCTGATTAAACTCTAAATAAAAAAAAATAGTCTCCATAAAACACTTCCCACTAATGCTTAGCTAGGTATGTTATTAACTTATTATCATAACGTTCACAAAACGTTGCTAATTTGTGCCCAGTGCCCATTTATTGTAAAAAGAAACTTCATAGTCGTGATTAAAGCAAATTAATTTCCATTTGACTATCATAATAAAATCTTGAATGTGACCTCTGCTCTCAAATCTTGATGTTTTTTGTGAAGTAGGTAGTAAACTGTTCTTCGTTTAATTACTCGTCCGCCGCTATTGCCAGCAACGATGTGTAAGTTAACATTTTTGTAATAGAGACTACAATATAATATTACGATAAGGCAAGAATAAGATTTCACATTTTCTACTACTATCGTACTGTACACTTACTACTCACGAGTAGTACGAATCAACTCAATTAGACAACATTAAGTGGTTCAAAAGCAACATTTTTTTTTCAAACTGACCCACACAAGTAAAGTAAGACCATTTTAAAAAAGCCTCTAAAAACAGTGCTATTCTCAAATTGCCTTGGCAGCAGCTGGTACATACTAGTAGGCTACAATACAATTGGTTGTTTTAAAACTTAAAAAATACAACTGGCTGTGTTTTTTCTCGTTTTTGTTTCATGGCACTATTAAGGCAGGCTATTGGCTGGCTGGAATCAGCTCGGCTGCAGTGGTGGGTAAACTTTCTGAGTAGTTAATCCTGCATTTAAGCTGGCTTATTGTCGAGGTTCGTGGAAAAGGCCGCTAGCCAGCCAGCCAACCCAACAAACCTTTTAAAACCCGCGTAAACTCACAAGCGGCATTCTGAGAATTTCGGTTGGACAGGAGCTATGAGTAGTCAAGGTTTAAGGATCATAGAGTTATACACCAGTAAAGTGAACAAACCCATTAAAGTTAAGAGGTCAAGTCAACTGGGCAACATAAAGTAAAGCTTGGTTGGTATGGTACGTATACGACAATGTCGAAAACAGCTTTTTCAGCCAGTCCCAGAGCACAATCAGAGTCTGTGGGTTGTCCAAAACAAAAAAGGACCCAGTCCTATTACGGAGTCTTGGCGGGCGATGATCTCATCACGGAAACGCGTACTTACTTTATTATTATTATTATTATTTATTTAGATTCTCCAACAGTTTTTCACATTACTTTCATTAAAAATAGGTCTTAAATTATTATTCCGTGTGAAACACCTTTACAGGAAAATACAACATTTTATGTTTACAGACTGCATTAAAGTGAGTTAAATCTATACATTAAATCCGATTCATTACAATATTATGGTAGGCTTAGATCCATTTGAATAAGCTTCAAATCAGAACTAATGAAATTAATTACTATGTTTTATTTAGTTTAAATTATATAAATTACGTTAAATTAAAATATTAAAATTAATTTAATTTCGTTAGAACATTAAAATTATTCTCATTATTATTATTATTAATAACATTCAATTAAGTTCAGTGAACTTTAAATGGTGTCAATAACATTTGAAAAATTTGAAAATTTTGTTATTTAAGTTAGAATATAAAAATTACGTACTAAGTTCATAAACTTTTTTCTTAAATAGGTTGAATGGTATCCCAAAAATGTCGATGTCAGTTGTTGATGACTTGGTTTGTAGATCGTTGTACGTTTGCAAATAATAATAATAATAATGAAGTTTTGAAGTGAAAGAGCTAAGGATTTAGCTCACATTGGGGCTAGACATGAATACCGCCTCCGAGCTATAACGGAGATCTCTATCAGAGTGATAAATTCACTAAGTCCATACGATTACGCAAACATAAGGGGATTATTGATGATGCTTTTAATGCTTTCGTTGAAACCAGTCTAGAATGTAGAGTTTGCCTGTCACGTCGCTCGCTTCAATGGATTCGTTTTCTTTAAGAAATTAAAAAAGACTTTCGGGAGTTGGCGAAGGAAAGGAGCCCATTTCGTCGCAGTTCTAATTGGATCATAAGTTATTGACCAACGAGGGCGCAGCTCCCCTAGCTTGGCCGACGTAAAACCACGGCGGCGGACGCTAAGTGTTCCACTTTAATTGGACTAGGCGTGGATTACCCTGAAGTTTGACCTTTACCTACCTGCACCGCCATAGCTAGAGAAATATTTTAAGCCAGCACACTAGGAAGCGGTCTCCAAAGGTTATGACATCAGTGGAACTCGGAATTAGCGATGATAAAGGAAACGAACAATTATGCCAGGACTGCAGAGTCGTGCTCTATCTATAGTTCAGATGGTTCAGAGAAGCCTTGCCGCAAAGCAATCGCCCTCTCGATGATTTGAAAACCAGAATACTTTCTTAGTTTAATGCTGTTTCTGCACTTGTTCTGACATTTGAATTACGTATTCGGTATTCGTATTCGATAGAGCACATTGCAATGCCAAAACAGCATCACTGAAATAACGGCTCCGGTTTTCGTATAGCCACCGTTGTATTGTGTTTCTGGTTCTTGGGGGGCAATTTTGGCGGATGTCGATGGAATTCTGTTTACCTATTATTTATTGCAAGCTACGTGTTTTATATTACTGAGTATCGGCTGCAAGTAAAAGAAGGTTCTAGTATCGCAAGTTGGCGGGCGGGCGATGGCAAATCGTGTGCAGTTATTGTTTTGCTGGTGCGAGCGCGCGCCTCATTTAGCAACCGGCATCGGCAGGCACCAGCAGGCCTGCCCGCAGACTCCATCGCGAAACCGGTCCGACCAGAAATCAGAGGCCCACGCCAAACTACTGGGCTGAGCGATAAGCGGAGCGGTACACAGATCTCTTTGTTACTTGGTGCTGTGTTAATACATCACTGTCTCCAACTGGCTTTAGATTCTCACGGCTATATCGAGGCTTATAGCTCGAATACACATGACTAGTAGTTCGCCCCGAACTGTGAACTGGCAATGTGTAACTTTTTGCTAACATTGAATACTAATATTTAATAAACTTTGTAACCCAATATCTCAGCAACCCCTTGACCGATTTGGCTCATGTTCAAACTTAAAAATCTTTCAATTTTACTTACCCGCTTACCAAATTGACGATCCAACCAAATTTACTCTGGTTATCGTCGAACCAACATTCATACATACATACAAACGCCGGATTGTTCCAGTAGACTCGGGGAACTTCAAATTATGTATTTCTTTACCGCTCTATGAAGATCAAAAGGGTGAGAAAGATTATCGTATTCATGCTCATACTAAGCTATGGTGCGGCGTTTCCAGACTGTCGTCAAATAAAGTGTAACGTCAATTAATTTTCGGAAGGTGGAAAGGAACTTGATAAAGTGTATATGTAGTTCCGCGACCTTATCAACATGTTGACAACAATGGGTCAAACGTTCAATAAAATGCATCACTTGTATGTTTATATCTAATGTTTTTGAAGACATGATGTCATTTCTTGTTATGTGGTCGCCACTGTGCCCAGTCAGCCGCCATTCGGCGTACGTGAAACTATTGTTTGTGATGCTTTGTTTTTTGCACTGCCATTGATATTCTGGTTGGATTTTGCGACGCAATTAGTGTTTGAGACTACATAGTATAACAGAAGATCTCCCTTTCGTAGAGCATAACTGTGTTCAATTTGATATTCGCGGTAATGTATGATTCAATAGAAAACTGTTCCAAAACGAGAATATCGCACTCTGGGCCAGTTCGTCCGTCGTCGGGCAGATATGATGCTTTTGCACCCGATCAATAATGAAAAATCAATCACAGTGTTTGTGCGTGATAGATGATCTTATTCTGACAAAAAAACTTAGGTAACTACGCCGGTGTTCCCCGCCCTTACCTCATTGTATTCAATTGCTTGAGAGCCCTCGTGGGACACGTTGAAATGTCAAAGTTACGCCATCAAAGCGTGCAGCAATCATCGTGATCATCTCAATATCGCCACAACAGTTTGTACCTGAACACATTGCTAAATTGACCGATGTCTGGCAGCTTTCTTGAGCAGTGGAGTGTGAAACAAGCCTAACAAGCCAGCCCCTACCTGCAACACAAAGTGGTCTCAAGAATCTTTATCGCCTCCGGCTGTCGCGAAAGAATCCTATGAGAGCGCAACACGAACCCATCTTGAAATAATGTTTGATGGATGCGGAGCCCCGGCGCAATTAGATGTTGCAATTAGACGGCTGATCCGTCGTAACGCGTGTGCATGGGCATGCCAGATAAATGCCATGCCTCGACCCGCAGCGCACATTCGTTCACACGCTTACCAACAACTTAACAAACTCGTTCCCATCTGATCGAGCGTCTCACACACAACACAACACATCACCTACTATGAAACAACATCTTCGCTATAAAGATTTTTATAAGGTTAAAAAATTCGCTCGGGACAGGATTTGAACCCGCAACCTTCTTGCATTCCGTGCAGGCGCTCTACCAATTGAGCTACCGAGTCAAGTACTGTCTTTGCGAATTTTCTAACCTCATTGAAACTCGTCTTACGGACGGATGTCCCGAGCGAATTTTTTAACCTTATAAAAATCTTTATAAAGATCCCTAATACGGATTAGTACTTAAGAAAATAACATCTTCGCTGTTGCTAAAACTGCTCACCGAACCGTTTCGAAATATCTGGTATTCAAGATCGTAAAGTATTGTTATTGGCGTATCCAATTTGAAATGGACCGAACGAACGTTTATAACGTTTTTTTGGTTGCTTCATTCTTGACACTTATTTCGGATCTCGCTTGATGAGTTCTACCACGGACAGTTGCTTGATTAATGCGTGCTACTATCACTTACCTATCCATCCGCTAATGAAAATCAACTATAACGTATAATTATTTATCAGCTGTCACTTAAAATATTTGAGAAGAGTATCGAATACATGTAATTTACTATACCGTACGTTCTACAGTGATACTTTCTTTGTTTTGTCGGTGAGAAAGTTTCGCCTAAATACTTGTGACTGTCCGTCTCTAACAATTACTTACAATGTAGGTAATAACTGAGTAGTTTTCACAATTACTTACCTATCTAATAAAATATATCTTCGTCAAAGAACGTAACTTATGCCTACTCTTATTTAAAAGCCGTAGAACTCCAAAATAGATCTTCACGCAAGTATTGCGAAAAAAAGGAGTTGCGTAACAGTGATTCAATGTTAAGTCATTAACTATTCATCGATCGTATATCACAAAATAGCAGACTGAATATCAAACGTCTTACTAAAACGTGTAACTTTCTCACTCGAATATTTTTGCATGTGAAGGAAGGTCAATGTCTCCAGTCTCCACTGCTTCTGTTATGCAATTCGATCGATCGTTCTTTATTCAACGCGAAGAAATTCTACACATCTCCTTGGAAAGCGAGCGACCGCTTCACTATACATATTGCGCTCTCACCTGTGATATAATTTTTCAAATTAAATACAGGGTTCATACGAACACGCTTTCGACTATTGAATAACTACCTATTTCGATGGAAATTCGGACGGATGACGATAGACTTTTTCCAACAACGAACGAGCGTGATTGTTGATTTTAGTGATACGAGTTAACGGAACCATCCATTAGGCGGCTACCGCGGTATGTAACATAAACATGTTGTATTCTCGCTGGTGGAGATAACCGTTACCGTGGTAGTGCACCGCGCATTAGCAGGAAGTCGTTTGAGACTCGTCCAAGATTCACGTACACGCACTTAATACGAGACAGCCGCATTCGGGTCAGATCTCTATCGCATGCTTATCGCACAACCCGGCCATACCGTTTTGCAGCGAGATGGATCGAGTTGATGCCCTAGCAGGATAATCCTAACCAGATTTACAAGTAGCGCCTTCATTCCTTGACAGCATCAACGGGATGCTTTGCTCCAAATGAAATGATTACTACCTTTACTTTAATCACATACGGCAATGGTTGAAGCGAGATGTTACAAGATTCCCCATTAGATGTGGTTAATTCACTGTCCGGTAGAACCAACGACTCTTTTAATGAGTAGTTTGCATAATTTTACTCTTAACTCTTGGTCATTTTGTTGTGTTCTCACGTTTAAAATAACCTCAGGAGGTTTCTTTTGACTGCGAATGTTCGGATTGTGTAAATTACTTTCGAACGTTGCTCGGTTGAAATGATGCGACATAAAAGCGTTGGAGACGTGTTGATACGGAGAAATTGCTCTGTTGATGTAGAGCCGGGTTTCTCTCGCGGCACGTGCGCGTGCGTCGAGTGATCCGCCGCCGCCGCCGCCCGCCGCCGCCGGCGCACCAGCCGCACCGGCCAGACGCGGAAGCTTTCAAGAGTTTCATTCGCTACAGCGCGCTTCTGTTTACACATGCCGGTTATCACAGTCCAAGTTCGAGGTCGTTCACATGTGCCAGCGAGATCAAAAGGCCACCATTTAGTTAGGTGTTAGACCATGCCGCCATTAGAAATCTTTGCAGTTGAAACGAATTCATTATCTGATGACAATAAATTTATCGCAATTTAACCGCAATTCATTTTAAACTTCATTTTGCCGCTAATGATGCCACTGAATTGCGAGTGGAAAAATGCTCTCGACCATTTTTAATTAGAGACGACATAGCTAAACGTGCTAATGAGATTGTTTTGTTTCAGGTGAGTAACGCTGCGCTTACGCAACCCGCGATGCACTGTGCGGCCGATCGACGGAGGTGGTAACGTTCTACTTTCCGCAGTTTTGCCTATGAAGCGTGTGTGTTTTCACACAATGGTAGGTGATAAGCGTGTTGATTTTCTGATCAGAGAACAATTCGTAGATTTCTCTGTTTAATGGCCTATTTAAGTTCTGTAAGTACGAAATAGAAAAGAGGGAGAAGAGAGAAAATAGTGTGTAAGAAGTGAGCCACCAATAGCGCCAACCGTCACAAGAAAAAACTACAACCTTGCTAAAGAATCCAGAGTACAATAAAATCGACGACATCCGAGTTTAGGAAGTCTTAGTGCTGTCACGGATCTCTAAATGCTAGAGCTAATATCCGGGATGGCCTGGAGTTCCTTTGGAATTACTCGTAGATATTGTGTAGATCGATCGGGCGCAATCGCAGCGGAAACGATAAACGCTGCCATCCGCCTGCAGCAGACATCTTAACCGCGATGGTAGATATTACTTACTACCAAGACTGTCTACTTTATCGGGTTAAGTACTACTGTCGATGGCAAATCCACATTCCGCTATGGTAGAGACTAGAATAATTGACCAGATGACTGCTTACTGTATTGAGGTTATCTTGTAGAGCTTATAATCAATACAGTGATCGATACAGCTTTTGATGCACAATTGCACACTCCACAAAATCGCGATAGTAAAAATTTACTAACCATTGGTTTTTGTTGCAAATCCATATTATGATCGTGCTAACAGCAGCTTTATGGCAAATAACTGCAATGGTAGAGATCTCTATCGAATTAGCTTCTTGCTCTATTTCCTCATACCTATATTCAAATGGTGGGGTGGAACAGCGCGCAATCATGTACTGTACCGAGTTGAAGCATAATCCACTTGTTAGCAAATCGACACTGAAGCTTATAACGTCAATTGACTAACATCTATGTGCCAATGGATGGACTGATAGCTGCATTAAAATATTCTAGGCTAATGGTCTTAACTGCAACAACGGTGCCAACTCTTGACGTCGGCTGCTAACAACACGGCTGTCACAAATTATGATGTCTCCTCGAGACGAAGCATCTATTAAATAGTTTTATCGGTTATCGATCACTGGCGGGCAAGGGCCGTCGGATGCCCGTTACTCTGTTTACGGAGCCATTAGCCTCTGGCTTTGGATCGATTTCCTGTTGCTGCACTCCGGAACGGCGCATTTTATTTATGTTGAGGTTAGATGTTGGAGGGCTTGATCTTCGTAAGCAGCCCGTGAAAACACGTAGAGATTAACTCTCACAACAATATCGACATTTCTCTGCCTTATCTTATAATCGACTGTATCTAAAAGGCCGCTCAAACTGATACAGCACATTAGTTACGTGCCTTCCTATTCGTTTAAGGAAGAATAAAACGAGTTTTTCTTTACCTGGCTCAAGGTTTTACTTTTATTTTTTGCACCTTATATGGAATGTGAAGTGTGTTCGCTCTTTCTTCGTATAAGGAGTGTTACAAGAGTCGGTTGGTCGGAGGAGCCAGGAGTAACCGGTCCTTGGCAAGATGGCGCGCGAAGCATCGCTGATCTTGCACAGACGTTTATCTCTAGAGGAATGTCGACGTTGCAAATTAATGTCAGCCACGGACGACCAGCGGCCGTAGCACGTGTATGTCGCGCGCGACATGTTTCGTGGCGGCGCGCGCGCGACTTTGGGTCGCAAATGCGAGCATGAGCTTATGCGTGACCAAAATCTATGCCATTTAATCATATTTAAAATTCCGTGGCAAAATAACTCTTGCTACAGGATTAATAAGAAAAATCGCAAATTGCTGAATGAGTCGCGGCCTCGGGAGACGATGATAAATATAAATGGTGCGTCGAAATGTCACAATAGTCGCGCGCGTGTTTTTTAGCTCTGTTGCCCATGCTCCATGCGCGAGTTACTTTAACTTGGTGCAGAGCGCGCACTAGTAAGCGTTAAAACAAGTGACAAATGAAGAACGCCGCCCGCGACTTCTAACATGCTACGGCCGCAGGCGACAACTCGTTTCATAGCAAATTAAATTAATGCTAAAATATTTCTGCTCGTCCTCAGTTTGGACGTTTAACTTCAAGGACGTGTCACATAACAAATAATATGTTGTCCGGTTTTCACTCAAATACAGCCAAAATGCAGAGAAGATATTCTCGTTGATTGATAAAAAAATACTTTTCCGTTTGCGTTTTAGTTGTTAAAAAAACTATGGTTTCGTGATTGCTCCTACTACCTAATGCTTCCCAAGTTGAGTGAACTTTGCTATCGATTTTTTTACATTGTTGTTGAAAGCCTCCTGAGATTATTTAGAAAAATTAAACTCCCGTTATACATTGCAGCAACACCTAGCTGTTTCGCCGTACGCATGCGCTTCAAAATGCGCGTTCTCCTCGAGCGCGTAACAATTTAGCGAGTATGCGAGCAAGCGTGTGTTTAATTGGGGATTGTGTTACTGTTTGTTCTCGTAGAGTAGCGAAAGTGTGGGCAGCGTGGTTCCGCGCCGAGCCGGCTGCGCGGCGGCCGCAGCAAGTGGGCGATGCGCACGCGTCGCGCTCCACTCGCCTTCTAGTCGCTTTCAAAATTCTCTTGTTATCACGAATCGTACATTGATTTAGAGCCGACTCTATCGTTTTTTACGCTCGTTAGATTGCTATTTTAAGAACAAGTTATTTACGATAGAAATATAATTAGTTTTCTGTTGAGAGAGTCAATTATAGTAATTTTCCTGAGTGAAAGGTTCCGCTGGTCATAAATATCGCGAGTTATGCAGGCTCTGTCTTTTATGTTCCGAACGAAAGAGACAACGTGCTTCATACTCTTCGTACGTAATCTATATATATGTTACCGGCCAAACCCGATTTAAGGATAAACTAGTTTCGCCTAGGCCAAACCAGTTTATCCGAACGTCGTATGGATAAACCGGTATAGCCTAGGCCAAACTAGTTTATCCGAACGTCGTATGGATAAACCAGTTTAGCCTAGGCCAATCTAGTCTGGCCTAGCAAGAATATATAAGCTTCAGGATAAACTAGTACGGCCTAGCCCGAACTGATATTGGCGAATGATTAGGTATGAATGTTACCATATCTCGTAAACTAAGAGGTTTAGCGCAAAAATAACGAAATTTTCGAACCCCTTAATATCCCCAGAACCAAGCCTTTTACTTCTCTACGTGTTCTAAAAACCGACATACAGGGTGTTAAACATACAGGGTATTCCTGAAAGTGTGACAGACAGTCGAAAAAATTTTAAAACAAAGGTTAGGTCAGTAGGTTTGGTTGGCAACACACTGACATACCTCTTTTTGTTTACGAATGGTCCTTTAAACCGGACATACCGTAGACTTTTTGACTGTAGACTTTTTCAAATTCGGCCTCTAAATGCGTTCAGATAATTACGGCGGGTTTGTTAATTATAAGAAAAAGTACTAGGCTAGCATAAATAAGTAGAATCTGTATTACCACTACTTAAATAGGGCTAAACCTAGTACTTTTTCTTAAAATTAACAAACCCAACGTAATTATCTGAACAGTAGGGGACACACTTAGAGGCCGAATTTGAAAAAGTCTACATTCAAAGGTCTACGGTATGTCCGGTTTAAAGGACCATTCGTAAACAAAAAGAGGTATGTCAGTGTGTCGCCAACCAAACCTACTGACCTAACCTTTGTTTTAAATCTTTTTCGACTGTCTTTCACACTTTCAGGAATACCCTGTATGTTTAACACCCTGTATGTCGGTTTTTAGAACACGTATAGAAGTAAAAGGCTTGGTTCTGAGGATATTAAGGGGTTCGAAAATTTCGTTATTTTTGCGCTAAACCTCTTAGTTTACGAGATATTGTAACATTCATACCTAATCATTCGTCAATATCAGCTCGGGCTAGGCCATACTAGTTTATCCTGAAGCTTACATATTCTTGCTAGGCCAGACTAGATTGGCCTAGGCTAAACTGGTTTATCCATACGACGTTCGGATAAACTAGTTTGGCCTAGGCTATACCGGTTTATCCATACGACGTTCGGATAAACTAGTTTGGCCTAGGCGAAACTAGTTTATCCTTAAATCGGGTTTGGCCGGTAACATATATAAAAGGCTTAGGTTGACTGACTCATCACGCTACAGCCCAAACGGCTGAACCTATAAGTATGAAATTTGGACAAAAGTTGCGTTATATGGTGGAGGGTTCATTTAAGAAGCGATTTTTTTTTTATTTAACCCTTAAGTGGGTCTAAATAGGGCTGAAAGTGTGTATGGGAAAAAATTTTTTTTTTGTCTTTTGTTCTTAAATCTTGATTTTTTGTACTTTTTTTTTTAAATGCCTTGACACCTATTTCAGATTTTTTCTCATTTCTATGTTCTTAAGGGTTAAAATGGGTGCCAAAGTTTTTCGATTTTTTTCACCAGTTACGATCGATGCTGGAACAAAACCGCTAATGCCAAAACAATGAAAATTTGACAATAGTTGTAATTTGTGAACACGCTACGGGTTAAGACAGATTTACTTCAAGTTTAACCCTTAAGGCGGTAAAAATGGGGTCCAAAGTTTGTATGAAAAAAAAAATTTTTTTGTCTGTATTTACTTGCAACTAAGAATTCGTATATTAAATCAAAAATAATTTAACACCTGTTTTAGCTTTTTTCTAATTTTAGCAGTTTAAGGGTTAAACGAGGTTGAAATGTATGAATATTTTTCGTGATGTAGTGTCAACGTCGGGCCCAAACCGTTTAAGATACAACTATGAAATTGAAACTGCAGTAGCGTTTTGTAGCAAAACTACCCACCATGAAGAAAAAAATATAATTTTAACCCTTCAAATGCCCAAACCGGGGTTCAAAGTTAGTATGAAATAAAAAATTTTTTTGGTCCGATTAAGTTGAAACTTAGTATTTGTATATTAAATAAGAAACAATTAAACACGTGTTTCAGCGTTTTTCAAAATTCTGCCCACTAAAGGGTTAAAAGGGGTAGAAAAGTTTGAAGATTTTTTCTGATTTAGTTTCAATGCCAGGCCTAAACCATTAAAGCTACAATTATGGAATTGAAACTGCAGTAGTGTTTTGTGGCAAAACTACCTACCATGAAGAAAAAAAATTAATTTTAACCCTTCAAATGCCCAAACCAGGGTTCAAAGTTTGTATGAAATAAATTTTTTTTTTAGTCCGATTTACTTGAAATTAAGTATTAGTATACTAAATCAGAAAAAAATAAACACGTGTTTCAGCGTTTTTCTCATTTCAGCTAATGAAGGGTTAAAATGGGTGGAAACGTTGAAGTTTTTTTCCTGATGTAGTAGCAATGCTGGGCTCAAACCATTGAAGCTACAACTTTTAAATTGAATGTGCAGTTGCATTTCATAGCACTACTACCCACCATCAAGAAAAAAATATAATTTTAACCCTTCAAATGCCCAAACCAGGGTTCAAAGTTTGTATGAAATAAAAATTTTTTTTGGTCCCATTTACTTGAAATTAAGTATTAGTATACTAAATCAGAAAAAAATAAACACGTGTTTCAGCTTTTTTCTCATTTCAGCCAATGAAGGGTTAAAATGGGTGGAAACGTTGAAGTTTTTTTCCTGATGTAGTAGCAATGCTGGGCCCAAACCATTGAAGCTACAACTTTTAAATTGAATGTGCAGTTGCATTTCATAGCACTACTACCCACCATCAAGAAAAAAATATAATTTTAACCCTTCAAATGCCCAAACCGGGGTTCAAAGTTTGTATGAAATAAAATTTTTTTTTGGTCCGATTTACTTGAAACTAAGTATTTGTATACTAAATCAGAAATAATTAAACACGTGTTTCAGCATTTTTCTCATTTCAGCGAATGAAGGGTTAAAATGGGTGGAAACGTTGAAGATTTTTCCCTGATATAGTAGCAATGCTGGGTCCAAACCATTTAAGTTACAACTTTGAAATTTGAACTACTGTTGCGTTTTATAGCAAAACTACCAACCATGACGAAAAAAGTAACAATGTTAACCCTTGAAATGCCCAAACCGGGGTTAAAAGTTTGTATGAAATACATTTTTTTTGGTCTGATATACCTACCTACTTGAAACTAAGTATTCGTATGCTAAATCAGAAATAATCAAACACATGTTTCAGCATTTTTCTCATTTCAGCGAATGAAGGGTTAAAATGGGTGGAAACGTTGAATATTTTTCCCTGATGTAGTAGCAATGCTGGGCCCAACCCATTCAAGTTACAACTTTGAAAAACTACAGTTGCGTTTTATAGCAAAACTACCAACCATGAAGAAAAAAGTAATAATGTTAACTCTAAAACGGCCAAAACGGGGTTCAAAATTTGTATGAAATTATCATTTTATTGGATTCAGATTAACTTGAAACTAAGTAGTCGTGTATTGAATCAGAAATAATAATTAAACACATGTTTCAGCATCAAAAAGGGTGGAAACATTTTAAGAGTTTTCCTGATTTAGTATCAATAACAATGCCGGAACCATTAAAGCTACAACTATTCAATGAACATTTAACTACAGTTGCGTTTTATAGCAAATCTACTAAGCATGAAGAAAACAATAATAATGATACACCTAAAACGGCCAAAAAGGTTCAAAGTATGTTTTTTTTTTTGTTGGATTCATTTGATCTTTACCAATTTGGTCACACACATACACAACACATACACTTCCACGCTGAAACTGCACGACGGATTTGGATGACATTTGGAATAGAGATAGCTTACAAAAATACACACCCATGACTCTATTCATGCTAATTTGATAATGCTGAAAGACGTACCCAGGCAACTTCTTATAAGTCTTCGCGGACGAAGTCGCGGGCGAAAAGCTAGTTATTTAATAAACACGTACATTGTTCCATATGCTAAGTCACTCCACACAACTAGTGGGTGGGAATACCTTCTCGTAGACACAAGACGCTAAGGGTGTGATTACGCTTTTGAGTTTTTCGCGTGAGAATTTGCCTCCAAACCGTCCGTATTGCGTACTCGACATGAGCGCAACTGGTTAGCGAGATTAAATTTCAAGGTTCTATTGTGAAAGGAATCGCAGCTGAGTATACTGCGCCTGTAATACTCACTTCGTGTCTCGTTTGTGGAATAATTCGACAGTTAACTCGCTTTCTAAATTTTCGAAAAGCCACACCTACCACTTTACAATAGATGGAGTTAACCTCTTATAATACATGTGTCTATCAATATTATTACCATATGCCCCACTTGGCAAGTAACGTTTCCGCGGATAGAACAATAACGTTTTCATCTACGTGGCTGGGACTGGTAGAGTGGTAGCCCTCAGCTCCGTTCTCTGATATTGCACGGGGCAGACACGATTCAATGCGTCACCTGCACTGCAGCTACCAGCGATCGGTGTGAGTGGTCTCGTTTTGTGATTCAGTCGTCTGAATGAATGATGAATGAACTGCACTTGGTGGGACACATTGCGGATCGCCTGGCAATACGTACCATTTCATGAAGTAGGATTTGTGTAGGATTATAATAATACACGCAGAATGACTGCCGTGTGGGAATTTCACTCGGTTCTTAAGTTGTATGACCAAAAAACGCGTTTACGCGTTGAGGAGTCAACATATTTTTCAAGTGGTAACTATTTTGGCACTTCTCAAAACCTTTTAACCTTTTCCCTTATGGTTTTTGTATGAGTTATATGTGGCTTCGCGTTCCTCGTGATATTTATTACCACGCGGTGTTTCAACGTTTGACGCGTGCTGACGGCATGCGGTGCATTCGGAGCCCCTTCAATTAGATGTATGTTAGCTGAGCTCAACGTAACACACACATGGTGTGTGCGTTGACGATCTCGCTCCGCTCGTGTTATTTCTGGGGTGGAAGTGAATCATCACTTGTCCAACTCAGGTAATGTTTTTGATATTAACGGAATCGGACAATCATCGTAAAATGCATCCTGTTTATCAGCTTTATTGCCCCGGGTGAAAGTACAGTATGGATGATGCCTGCAAATAGTCTGGTAATTATGAATGTCGGACATGTTTTTGTTTTGTTCTTGTCTTTAGCTGTAGCTTTGTCTTGCTAAAATCCTCCAGCAACATTGACAGAACACGGGCTGAGAATGGCCTACCGCAGTTTTGGTTTGAAGTGTAGACAGGCAACACCTCTATTGATGTGTAGGTTAATGCACTTCTGCTCTTTGTCGCATAAATGTATTTTTTATCGCCTTTATTTGGATGGAATAACGGTCGAAGTTGGCAAGTCGTTCTTTATATGCAGTTTTAATGCTTTTCTATTTTAGGTTTATGATATTTTTATACGGAGGGTCGAGCAAACGGCTTCATTCTAGACTTCCATTAAGGAGAACACGTCGTTATTAATACTCTTATATTCTTGCTCTGTGCCTGTTCTGCTCTCGGCTTTAGATCGGTCGCGTATCGTGGGAACGTCGTAGCACTTGAGACAATCCTGGAGCTAGTTTGATACCAGAATCTAAACATTAACGGTTCTTTGTATCGCTTGTTTGACGAACTATGCTAGATAAATGGCTTAAGTACATTGTGTTGCCTTGAGCTGAGTATGCTAAGGCCATTGAAATAGAAATATATTGAAAGAAATTCCATTGTTCATTAATCGAGCTACTTTAAATACCACACGAATTTTCCAGTTTAGTCATCTAATGTGGGCGCTGCGTCTTGAGAACTAAAATAGCTCCGAATGAGAGCTTTCGGCTGATGCTGACGTCAGACAGGGCCATTTGGACAATGTCAGTCAGTGCTCTCGGATCAAAACTTTTATCATACTTGTATGAATTATTAACAAAGAGGCGACTCCACTCTACAAAAAAACAAGGAGTGTACGGTCGTGACTTGCTGTTGTAAAAAATCGCTTACTCAAAATAATAACGGTATGTTTTTGTATCTTTTGTAGCACGACATTAATTTGCCTCGAGACCTTTGGCTAGATGTGCCCGTTACAATGTTTTAGTCCATTATAATTAAAGTCTTCAACAGGTTTTTGGTTAAAGTATGCTTATTATAAGGCATTGAGGTGTGGTCTGGTGTAGAAGCTGGCTGGCCTATCGGTTAAAGGTTCTGCGGCGCACCTGCCAGTGGTTCGGGCGACCCCTCCACACCGTTCTCGTATTCACTCGACTGGAAAATTATGCGCTCGCACTCTTATGGCGGTTGCATCCTACAATTTTCTATACTTGATGCACCGCGGAAACTAAAATCATGGAGTAACCGTAGTATATTCGCCTGTGAACCAACCCAATTTGCATAGTATTATCTTTATTATTGTGTGCGTTTAACGACCTATAAAATAAAATCTCTACATGGTATGCAATTAAAAAAAGCTTAACTGTCAATTTTAATAGTTCTTCTAATAGCCAGTGATATCTGCTAATCGTAAGGTAAGGTTGAACATAGTTCAATTGATTTGTTTGTCGAATTATTGCGATAAACCTATTTTATCCTTGCCGTATTTTCGTCAGACTGTCTGAGCCTATTTTGATCTTGCTTACTTGTTATTATTCTTTAGAACCAGTGGCATGGGAGGTGATGGTTGATCGACCGCGCTAAGGGCAATATGTATGTCCATAATTGCGCTGTTTACATTGAGACGTCAAGAACAGTGGCCTCTTGTACGTTGGCGCCGGGTTGCCGCCGCGAACGGAGCACTGCCGAGTCTGCTACTTACTCTAATTGAACTTGTACAACATTATTCAAGCTTCTATAATGCACGCACTAAGTGCAGGGTACAGGATAATTGCTATGGTTTCGTGGGAAACCCAACCGCGTTCCGTTGTTTAGCCTGTCCTTGGATCAAAGTTAAACAAGAACACAATTTTTAAAAAATACAAGAGCTATAACTCGTTCTAATTAGGTACGACGGCGAAGGTATTCCAGTGTGTTGGTTTTACCCGAGACTTTATTTTAAACACCGCAACGGGATTTCCACCCAGCCAAATGTTACAAATTGAATCCAGACTATACTCAAGTAAAGCCGTACAGGTCTGAGCTCCGTCCAACGAATGCGCATGCATTTTTCCACGAGAGAGCGGAAGCTTGCGAGTCTCAACGAACAATGGCTGGAGCTCGTGCTTGAACCACATACATAACATACTGCCAGACCATTGTACTGCTGTTCCAAGAACCAACCAACTACTTACATCCACACGCATACGGTTGACAGAACCCTCAGAATAAAGGCGCAGGTACCCATTTATCTTGTCGATGGCAATCGGATTTCGATGCAATCGCCTTTATTGAAGCTTTTTTTTCGAGCTCGACCACCCTTCGCAGAGTCTACCTTTGGCCCCACCGAAATACTAATGTAATCTTGAGCCCTTCCGAGGGTGCAAGTATTGACTCGGGCATACCCACCTACAAGTATACGGAAATAACTGCGCCACAGATGCACGTAGGAATGCAGGAACACGATGTTAAGATAAAGAACATGCCTTAATTATGTAAACAAACAATTCCTGTTTGATTAAATAATTAAGAATGCTACAATTTTTTCACACCAAGGTACTTCTTTAAATAAATAGCCATTTCATGCTTTAAGGTTTATTACAAGTTACAACCATCGTTATTTTGTTCTAGTGTGAATTTAATACGGGGAATGAGCCCTTTTGTGTATAACAATGAGCAATAGAATAACAAAAAGTTTTTTGTTATTATGGCGAAGACACTGCGCCCGCTTCGCATCCCACGACGCGTCTTTTGATGCTTCCCCTGCAGCTATGTGAACACTGTCTCAGATCGTGGTCAATCTGAGGTGTTGGTTGTTGTCTAGTATTTGGTATTGTTGCTGTTAGGTAACTAACTACTAGGTTTCGCAAGAAATCATTCATTCCAAATAAACTGCGCCAAACGAAACGTTCGAAACTTTCTCAATCTCAGTTGGTGTAGTATCTTTGCAAGTAATAAAACCAGTGAGTTTCTGCTCGTGTGTACGAGAGTACTTGCTAGCTAAAGGCTGGAAGATAGCAACGTGGCGGAAAATTCAACATTTTCACAGTTTTTTTACATTTTGTAGCTAAACTGAGCTATTTTTGTTCAGCCATTTTTCGTTCGCGGAAATAACAAAGTATTATTTTCATTATTGTAAACAATAGTACAACAATAATTCAGCCGATTATGTGATCTGGTCTACGACAAGTTTTTTGGGCATTGCCACTGCTTCGTAGACCAGAACACATAATCGGCTGAATTATTATTGTTGTTCTGTTGTTTACAATAATGAAAAGAATACTTTGTTATTTCCGCGAACGAAAAATCGCTGAACAAAAATAGCTCAATTTAGTTACAAAATTTAAAAAACTGTGAAAATTTTGAATTTCCCGCCACGCTGCTATCTTCCCACCTTAAGCTCGCAAAAGTTAACGAAGCCAGTTAGTTTCCCCTGCTGAATTGTTCGGAATTCTCAGTCCTGTGCGCTCGCAAATTTCAGTCTGGGATTTTTTCCTCGTTATGAATACCATGTCATAATTATATATCCTAGAGTGATCCTAGAAATACATATTTTATATGAACAGCAGCTTTGAAGTGAAGGTACCAGTCCACGGCGCGGAATATATTGATGAAAATGCAAAGCTCGGAATGTGGTCCACTTGTTAACCTCGAACAAGTTTACGTTGTGGCACTTATTTCACAGTTGCATAGTAAGCAGCCGTTTAAAGAAAATTACCGATCCTAACCAGCGTAACAAATCGCATGCAGTTTGTTATTCACTCTAGTATGTGTGTTATGTACCTGTCCGTTATCGGGAAAAAGGCATCTATAGGCGATGTAGCATGTGAAGCCTCGGTCGGACTCGAGAAGAATTGTGTTCGATGATTTGTAACAAGCGACATTGTGAATGTGAATGAAATGATTGACAAAGGCGGCTCAACAAGGCATCACATTAATAATCTCTCGAGGTCGGTGAAACATCTAACTGCACTGTACCGCTTTTAAACAGCAGCGTAAGCTTTTGGACTGTGCTCCCGGAGGTCTTAAAATCGATCCGTGACGTAATCTAATAACGTGGCTCAGTTTTTGCACATACCTAGGCACTATGGCGGTAGTTACAGCTGACTGATCGCGTCGTGTTATTGTGGACTTTCACAACATCAGTGCTATAAAAGCCTCGCCCATGTAAAGTACTTACATGGAGTTGCTTGGATCGTGGTAATTCATCTGTAATGGTACCGGAAAATTATTGTTTATGAGCGGACCAACTCGTCCGTAACAAGGCGGATAGATGGAATCGTACTTACGAGTACATATTGTAATGACGTATTTTGAGAGTCGTGTATTGTATGCGTTTCTGACAACAGTCACAGAGAAAGCTTTCCGCGATGGTTTCTTACTCAATATTTACGTGACCCTTTTCCAACGAACAGCATTCTTATGGAGCATTAATCACCACTTTCTGTTTCTTTCATATTCCTTGACTTTCAACCATCGATGTAGAAGTGACGTTGTCACCGTCGCTATCATGTCATTCACTACTTGGATGGTGAGCGTAATACCTGTTGTTATTTCATAAACGTGCAGAGAACAAAGACGGGCGTAATGTAGAAAGTGCCAAAAGTCGGGCAATAAAACTCTACGTGTTGGGAACTTTTGAATCGGCGGCCGCAGCATGCTAACTGTTGATGGATGTCGAGGCACGTTTCGCATAGCTTTTGTAACGTGCATTGTATTTTTTTTTTCGTAATGGGCGTTAAATCGGATTTCGGTCTAACAACAGACCTTGCAGAACGGGAGGAATGCGGGTTCCCACCGACCGCTCTATCTTTCTTAGTGGAGTGAAGCGGAGCATTCTTTTTCTTTCTAGTAAGAAACTTGCTCTCCATCGATTTTTAGCTTCAAACCACAGCCGGCCACGCCGTATTCTGAGCAATATGATATAACGTATGTATGTCTTTTGTCTAAATGATGTAACGTCGTCAACATATCAATATTAGTTTTCTTCTGATGACAAGGCATCAGAATTCACCTTCTTGTCCACTCTAACGAAAGTTAAATCATTTAAATATTATGTTACGTGTTGGGCAATATACATCAGCGAGCGCGTTGTTAACATGACAAATGCACAGAAACAATGGAAAGTTTGTAGCGAACCTACCTTGCGTTTCGTCTACCAACGAACCTTGCCTACTTCTTGCTTCGCACTTCCACTCCATACCGTTATTGTTTTGCGTGCTTGATCTGATCTAGAAAATTGGATAGACATGACGGAATATGGAACTTTATTAAAATTAACTGTAGCTATGCATCGAGCTCGGTACATTTATATAGGTCAACTGTTATCAATTGCGAAACAGCTACTGAATGTGACGTGGCCCTCAATTTCTGCTAAAGCAGTTTCCCCGGTTTGACCAAGAGTTAATGCTAATTTGGCTGCTGATTACTTGTTTACACCTTGCAATCAAATCTAATTTCACTCTCGATTCAAAACTTGTCCATGATCTTAAAAAGTTCTCCGCGGCTATTTATGTGTTGTTCAACTTTTAATTTATAACGCCGGCTCTTTTGAAACTGGATCAACTTATTGATGATCTATAATATTTGAGTCCGTGTTTTCCCTTTTAATCCATAACTTTTGAAACCTGTATTAATTTGCTCATAAATTCGCATACAAATTGCCTTTTCTTTGATAGCTTCTTTTTATCCAGGTTTACTACCGCTGTTATTATCATTGCGGGCTATTGAAGCGCCAGTCCGATATTCAGCGCAAGGTCGCCGTCTCGGCAAGAAGGGCAGAGTGTATCGAAATATCGCGTGTGTCAGTTTTTCGTATCCAATTCTATCTATTTACGTCTGCGCCGACCGTCTGGCCTCAGGCGGGGAGGGTGGCGAGGGTGGGCTGACTCACGCGGGGTGACGCGGGCAAGGGCGTGCACCCTGCATAAGCGACGACTAAGGATTTTCCATCTCGATTCAATGTCATCTGCAACGCTCTGAAGTTTTCCCAGTTTCAATCTCCACCTTTCAGTTTATCAAGGCGAAATTAAACGTGGTACCAAAGAAGTCTGCAACTTGTTTTGCTAAATGTAGAGTTGCTTAGCAGTGAGTTTGTGTTTCATGGCACCCCTTCAGCCCCTTGCCTGACTAACCCCGTGACGTCACGCGATCCAGCCTATGACTCACATTCTGACGTCTACAGAAATCGGTCTTTGGGTAATCACGGCGTCGCGTTGTTGATTGTTAGGCTCGTAAAAAGCTAGTTAAGAGAATGTTATCTCAGTGATGCGTTACCATTTAAAATGCTTCCATTACAGATTCGAGGTTACACTAAAACAAACTGATTTCTTGAATGTTACCTCAATACGTGTTTGGATAAAATAACCATTTGTCGTGCAGCTATCGACTAATGACGCAACGAAATCTGTGTCGCCGCAAATGTTTCGTGTAATGGTAAAAGTAATTTTACAAATTGGTCTCCAATTTACTATGTAGAGTATGAAGCAAGTATGCGGCTGCTGCTTTCTAAAAACGAGGGATTGCTCAAGCGTTGATAACTGTTTTTAATTGAATATTATGCAGGATTAGTTAAAACACTAAGGAAAGGAAAAGTGGCTCGTTAAATGTATCAATTTGAAATTATGTCACCGGCTATGCTGGTCGGCAGCTAGTGTTACGTGAGGCGAGAGGTGAGGCAAGCTTGTGTGGCCACCCCCAACTATTTCTAATGCGGTTGTGTCAACATGTCTCATCAGAAAACTACCCCTCGTTTGACAGCTTGCCAGTAAATTTTAGGGCTAATGTAGAGTGCTATTGCTCCTAATGTAAGTAATTACTTCTACATTCCTTTATTATCAAACAGGTGCGGCCTACCAAATCTACAGTAGCTATGTTTATTATTACAGTGTTTGATAATAAATAATAAATAACTTGCAACGATATTATTATAATAGCTTATTGTTTTGAATGATATCACCCCGGATCATGGTTTTGTTTACTTTGCTTGGTTACCGACTTACCGCTACACAACACAACATCAAAGATTTGTTTATAATTTGTTTCTCCTGTTTTCTCCTGTTAGCTATGTCGGTGGCAGTTGATTCAGAAGATGCCTCGCGCTTTTACCGTGAAATCATCATCCGGCAATATATCCAAATGACACCAAACCACATTGAGTCATCGGGGTCACACCAATCAGGATTGGAAAACACTCATGCAAGGCAAATGCATTATTTGGTACCATTAGATATTTTACTCAAAAAAGCTCGTAATGTGGTCATTAATTCGACAACCTTCTTTGAGCAAAGACGGACTTGCGGGCTACTATGATTAGGCGCCAGAAAAGTTGTATGGAATTTCATTAATGTCGTGTTTTGCGGCCAGAAAAAGTGCATGAAAATCAAGTTTTGTTTAAAAAAATAGGTGCAAAAAGTATGCAGCTTGAGTCTTGCGACTTGCGTCTTGCATCTTGCGACTTGCGACTTGCGACTTACGACTTGCGACTTGCGACTTACGACTTGCGACTTGCGGCTTAATACCTTAGCCTCAAACTTAGGACTTAGGACCTAAGACATATTTCATCATAGGTTCATTCTAGCTTGTCCATCAAGGGCTGCAATGCTGACCACGCTGTGATGGCCTTGAGCCGCGCTATGCTGCGCTCTTTCGACCATCAAAAGCGCGCCAGAAATGCGCCCATTACAGATCGCGGCAGTAATGTACTAATAATAAACTGACCAGTGTACAACAATAACAAACGCTCCGCTTCTGTTATGTTCTGAGCGGCGGAAACGTAATCTTATCAAGGTGATGGTCATTGTATTGCTTATTAACCGATGATGAGTCACCAGCGCTAATCAGCTAAGGACGCAAGGGCGTTCCTCCGATGATTCACAGCTTGGTGGAATCAATCGAAACATTACCGATGTCGAGCGCGGTGCGACTCGGTTCCGGTATGAGTATGACTCGAGTGGGCTCCACAATCAGAGAATCACATATTTCAAACATGGTACGCACGAGTATGTCGGTTGGTAGGTATTGTGTAAATGTAAACCAAGTGACAGATCCATTGTTGGTTTCCAATAGATCGAGGTACATTTCTAATGCGTTACCCGATACAATCTGTATCGTAACATTGGCATCCGACCGAGACGCTCTGATACGCAAGACAGGCTCAAGGTTCTCTGCCGCTCGAAATGTTAACCATTTAACATTGTCGGAGCAATTGATTAGCAATCTAAGAGGAAGTATTACAACATGATTATTTGTAATGGAAACGAGATGTAGAGTGGTTTCAAATGCCGTGTTTACCTTTGGAACCGTGTGTTTGTATTTGGCTATCGCATGTTGTTGTGGTATGTCGCAATCAAATGGTGTTGACATACCACACACTATGCTGCGTCGTCTATAGTGAAGTTGATGTCCTCAGGCAGGTTCAATGACACTCCACTTGGCGACGCATGTGCCAAAAATGAAACTACTCGCCGAAATTATGTTGCTAGCACGTGCAGCATATTTTAGTTGCGTACTATCTAACAATGTTTCGGAAAATCAATACTGAACATAATGAACGTTTGCCAATAAAACGCGGTGTGAACGTCCGGCTTATTTTAATACGTGCACCTAATTAAAACCTGTCATGAACGGTTTGTTTACTGATTGTTATGGCCTTTAGTCATGTCTGCTTAGTAGAAGTACCTACTTTGCTCTCGCACGTTTGAATATTTACGTACCTAAATACCTACGTCTCGGCACACCGCATGTGGCAGGCAGGACTGGATCGTCACGTCACGCCAACGTATTGGCGATTATGATAGCTAATTAGCCACGGGGCCGGTAGCTACTAGACATGTGTAGGTAATGCTTGTAATATTACAAAAGACATATTACACAACGGTGTCATGAAATATTACACATTACACGAGAGAATAAAGCATGGCACATAGCATTTCATTACACTAGATGACATGAAACATGACACATGGCATTTCAGCACGCTGTACGTACTGCAATGAAAGTGTGCTGAAATACCATGATGTCATGTTTTATGTCTGCAATGAAGAAATACCATGATGTCATGTTATGTTTCATGTCTGCAATGAAGAAATACCATGATGTCATGTGTCATGTTTGTCATGTCATGAAATATATTATGACTTCGAAGTGCACTGTTTCGCGCATGTCTAGTAGCTACACACACAACACATGTCCGCGGGGCCGCACAATGGCGCTCCGCATACTGATGGGCCTCGCATCACATGGCTCGCGCGCATTCCGCGCCGCCCACAACCGCCTTTAACCGACAACTGCTGCGGACGTGACGGCGCGCACTATCACTAGGGTACTTGCCACCTTTTTGGGCCATTTGGGTCATTTTGGATAGATTCACTCTTAAGGGCAATGGTCGAGGTTCTCAAAAGACGAGTATTACGAACAGAGGTGACACCTAGTTCCTACTACAGAAGAAAACATGAACTACCTAGGTAGATTATCTGCATTGTTTAACCTAAACTTGCTTCGTAAGTTCAAAGGAATATTTATGAAGGCCTATTCCGTTAAACAAAATGAGGTTCGCAAAAGCCGGAAATGGGGTCCAAGACCTTCGCATCTTTGATGGAAGCGAGCGGTGACATTTGCTAAAAGACACCTGACGAAGATTGGCTGAAAAGTTAGGTTCACTCATTGTTGTATTACAAAGAAACAAGTCTTACTGTTGTGTGTGAATCGATATGTTCAAGGTGTTCACCTTCTAACCATGCTTACCTCTAGAAGCATCCGCAAGTTGCTGTACCTACCTCGGCGCTTGAACTGGTTACGATTGATGATTCCAGAAATAACTCCAGTTTTAATAAGCCGCTAAGTAAAAGCCGCGGTGCTCGGAGCGGGTTTTTTTCCGACTTGTCACACCCGGGCCCTGTTCACCCACGTCCCGTCTCTCTCTGCTGTGTTGCGAAGTTGTACGGGTTAACGAACCTGCGTAATATTAGTCGTAGCTCTGTTACTACTCTACATGCACTAAATGTTATCTGCTGGCTTAGCATGAGAGACCATATCGAGGTTTATGGCGCTGTACCGCTCTATGTAGAGCAAAATAGTGAGAGAAAAACATCGTATCCGTCTATACTAAATATATTATCTATGGCGCCCTTGCTGCTTGCCAGCTGACCTACTCGTATTTAATAATAAGAGCATTTCCAAATTTTTCGTGGTTGCTCATCAAAACCATTTAAGTCGTAAGTCGTAAAGTTTTGAATAGACGCCGGTGAGGTCTGCTTAAAGTCTAATCATTAATTCACTGCAGTAAACTGACACACACTAATGTCACTGTGTAAAATAATTAGCAGCCATGATAATCCTGCAAATTATGTCTTACTTATATCAAAATTAATGAAATGGTGTAATGATTAATGAAGCATTCCATTATTTTTTCTCCGCCAAGCCGAATAGCCTTTATGGGGCCATTCAAGTGTTAGAGCACAAATAGCCGTTTACAAGACTATTGAATGACCGCTTTAAAAATACTAACGGTGCATATTATAACAGGGTTCGTTTGTTACTATGCAACTAAATACACCGAGCAATTTTAGTGGCTTCATCTTCTTCTCGTTTCGAAAGCATCTACTTACGCGTCTCTTCATCGAGCCCAAGCGGTTTGGCCCTATATTTATGATCGTTCTGAACAACTTTTGTTCTGACACCGCTGGAAAGTCTAGACGAAAATACTTAAACATGTTATTGTGCTAGGCAGCATTGTAGTTTTATTGCGATGATATGGCAAATATAAAGTAGTCCGATGTGTGCTTCGAAGGCACTAACATTGCGCCGTGTAAGAAATAGAACAGAGGCTTATCTACCCATCGGTGCAACGAGAGGCACAGCTAAAAGATTGAAATAACTACAATGATGCTACGGTTGTATCTAGCGTTCGTTGAGATTAACAATCACTTAGGTTCAACCTAACAATAACCTACGATTCAAGAACCGTTGTGTTGTCACTTTCCAAAAAAAGCAATCAGTGTCTCTACCAAAAGTGTCTAATCATTTTACACTGGTACTGTTATTCATTTCGTCCTATCAATGGCTCTACAATTAAACTCTATTATACGTTTTATTATTGACGGAGTATTCTCCTCAACCTGTTACATTGCCTCTAATTCATTCAATCTATTTGATTCAACCGTCTCCGAGAGATTGTTATCCCGGGTCCGGATGGGTAAAAAAGCTTGATCAAGCATAACCAATTCACAGCGTCTATATTGGCGATTCTCTTGATGGATGTTCAATCAAATACGCAAAAGATAATGTGTCAGCAACACAATACAATACCTACCTCAAAGAGTTCCGTTTAACTGGTGTCAGATTTTCCTTCAACGAATAATTTGCAATTTTGAGGACAAAACGTTCTGTATTATTTTGTAACTATTCTGTGCGGCGCGTGATATCCTAAAGTTAATAAGCGGTTATTATTGTTGGAGTCTTAGTGGAATCAAGTCTGGTGTTCCTAAATTATCGTCGGTACCGATTCTGGCAGACAGTTCGTGTCGATGCACTCGCGGGGTGCAAGTCAAGGGCGCCGGCGCTGGCGCAAGTCTGATGGCAAGATTGCTTGCGCAGCCGCCACCGCGCATCTCCGTATGCAATCTCCGTACGAGTGCCCGCAGGCTCACCGGCCAACATAACAGTGGGAATGGGAAACAGTCGAGTGGTAATGATACCTTAGAATGCATAGGTAGTCTTAATTTGTGTGGAATTCGACTGAAGCACGATTTTACAAAACTGGGACATGAATAGGGTGTGCCCCAGGTTTTTAGCTGGTCCACGGAATTAAAGGATTCATGGAAACGTTTGAAACTGTTCAAATAGAACAAGGGCACTCGTAAACAGAACGGCAATGAAAACTCTCTACCTACCTTAATTTGTACTATAGAAGTTAATGGACCATTAAACAGTTGAGGAACAAATGAGTATGAATAAACTTATCGTCATGAGGTTGGTCGCAGCTTCCCGTTGGGATGACCTCGTATCACCCCAGCGGCTTCCTCTCCATTCCGAGATGACAATGCACTGACAGCATTGTGTGACCCAAATCATTTTATTGTATTGTTTACACAATCGAACTTGATTACCAAATTGTGTAGGGAGATTTGCGAGGCAGAATACTAACATGAAGCTTTCTTTGTTCGCAGGATCAATATGATAACTTAGCCGCCCACACACATAAAGGAATTGAGTTCTTAGACAAGTATGGTAACTTTGTAAAAGAGCGCTGCGCGATAGAACTAGAATATGCAACAAAACTCAGGTGAGTACACATTAACAACCTGTACCAACATAAAGATTATTGTTTCAATGTCAAAAACAGCCATTATCATATTTTTGCTGATTTGCGCATCCTTATCAACCATTCGGGCGTTGGCTTAATTTATTATCATGTAAACACGCACTCTTACCCAGAATAAAATATTCAGGCTACATCATTTCAATATCATTAATTCAAGTTGGCGATTATGAAATTGGAAAAAGGCAGTGTCCACGTCACGCACAGAAGCGTGGTATAAATAATTCGTCGCAGGCGGGCATAGTGTTGCGCATTTCCAAACCGGTGACACCAGTTGTAATATGTCGAAAGCACTTTCACTGCGCGCGCAGACTGATGCCTCGACGAATAACTAATGACCTTTTAAATCGTGATAATATTAAGTAATTATTATAATATCATAGCACTCGGTATCCGGGTGAGAGTCCATTGCGTCTAGTAATTGATACCGAATTAAAACAAACAGGTGTTGTGTCGGAAGTGTGTAATCGAATTACCTACTTTTGATAATCCCATAACCTGCCGAATGGCTAAACTTGATATCGTCTTACGTAATAAATATCGGATGAATTGTAACATTCTTCTTTGGTTTCAGGAGGCTCGTGAAAAATTATCAACCAAAAAGGAAAGAGGAGGATGAATATCAGTAAGTTTTAACCCTTTATAATTTTACTCTGCGTAGTGCCATTGTTATGAAGGGCTGCTGACTGCACAGGTACGTCGGGCCCTTGGGACGTGAAGCCTCTTGGCGCACGTCCAGGGTCGATTAAACATAACCCAGTATGCTTTGGCACAGCACACTCGATGTATGTTTCATACCCACTTTTATTGTCCGCACTATACGCTGTCTTCTCTTACGAAAGCCCAACTTTAATGAACGTTGATTGCGTCAGTGGCAGCGCTTTGTATTATTATTGTGCAAAATTATTATTTCCTTAAGGCGATTTTTGAGGTGTGCCATAATGCCCCTTTATGTGCGCAGAGATTTGCCAATTAACTGTTGAGTTTACGAGTATGATGCTATCACAGACCAGTTCATTGCTTAGTAACAGATCTGTACGGGCGAAGGAAAAAAAAACATGGAAGCATTTCTTCAAGCTAACCCATCCTCTAAAATCGGCACACGCAACTACTCGCGCAGACAGCTTTGTTAAAAATATTTTATACCAATAAGATAACAAGAAACTCCGTCATTGGTGGATAGTTTTTGCCCTTTTAATGCTATTGGACTTATTTTACTGACAGCGTCAAACTAAAATCTTCTGTAAGTTACGTTTGTCGAATTACTAAAGTCTTGAGAGGAACCATCTGTAGATTCCGCCTATACAAGATCTCCATGTTTTCTTCTTCTCGCTGATCATACCTCTATTATTAATTTACTTCGAACTGGTGTGAACTTTAATCAATAAATAGACTATATTCCATTGTACTTAATCGAACGTGTCATGTCCCAGGCACTGCAGAGTCCGAGTGGTCGATTCACCAATCTAGTGTGAGCGGAGATGCCACTCGCCGCTGTATAAATCTTCTTTTTCGTCGTTATTCTTACGTTACAGTCTTATCAGAGTTGTCGGGTTCCCCATGTAGCACCATCTGTGACTGATGTTGAGCTCCTTACGATGCAAGATGCCATGGCATTTCTCTGGGTTAGAGGTTGCTCGTATCTCTCCACTAATGGAAGTTGGCGGTCAGCTCTATATAATTTTCTGTTCTTTCCAAGCGAAATAGATATTCGACGCTGGCTATATCCGACCTTTCCTTGATGTTTATGAGCCACAACTTTCTTCTTCTGCCAGCACGCCTCTTCCCCTCAATCTTGCCCATAATGATGACTTCAAGAAGTCGGCACCTGTCGTGGCGAAGCCTTCGATCAAGGATAAAACTAGATACAACAAAGAACTCTGAAATGTGTCTGGAAAAATAGATGCCCAACTGCCTTTGGGAGCTTATTTGCTCGTAGTCTATGCAATTAAAGTAAAACTGTACACTAATGCAATAAGGTTGACATTCGAATATTAGACATATGGTCGAAATGATGTTTCGTATTGTTATATTGCTGATATCATTTGTTTCTGTGGGGACAAGTTTTTATTGTGACTTTATACGTAATGCGGATTCTATGGGATTTAGTTCGGTGGGCGAAGGACATGTCCTCGGTAGCTTATCTTCTTCTTGTTCTGCACACAGTGATTTTGATTTGTATAAATCATCTATCATAAATACATAGACCTTCTTCTCAATTCTGTCCCTCAATTCTGAGGATCGTGACTATATATTACAATGGTTCTCCACTCAACACGGTCATGGGTGCGATGGGATGCTTGCTGGATGGATCCACCTTTTGCCCTCTTTAGGGCATCGGACCAGCAAATTGGTGTTCTGCGTGTCGCCCGTCAGCCTTCCATCTGGCCGAGAATGATCTGTTTTTCCATATTATGACGAGATGACCGCATAATATGCCCAAAAAAGCTGAGGGCCCTCTGTCGACAGAGACGTACGTTTTTAATTTAAACGTTTATTCCAGATACACAGCGTGCAAGGCCTTCAGACAACTCCTCCAGGAGCTCGGCGACTTCGCCGGCCAGCGGGAGGTGGTCGCAGAGAATCTCCAGTCCAACGTGGTGCGCGAGCTGCACCTCCTAGCTAAAGAGCTGCGCGAGGAGAGGAAGGTATTCGACGCGAGCTCCACTTTCAAGCGTTCTTCTAAAATAATACCAACTATACTCCAATCTCCAGTTATTGAGTAACGTTTCACAGCTGTTGTGTATCAGTGGCGCGTAAAATATCATACATTCTACGGATTAAAAATGTTAAAACGGTCAAAAAAAGATTGGAGTATTTTGCTTCCCTCTTCGTATACAGGGTGTTAAAAGACCGCCAACAAAGCGGGAAACCACGTATTGTCATCATCATAATGAACATTTTTGCCCAAGGAACTATGCCTGGGAAATCAACGGTTTCCGAGATAATGAGGTTCAAAGTCGGACTTTACAAAACTTTTTTTTTACAGAATCGTATTCAGTATCTAGTTTTTGACATAGAAGGTATGTCAAAAACTAGAAGCCATATCAAAATTATGAATATTTCCTACAAAAAACGACGTTAAAATTGCAACCCGCAATGTATTCTAAACATCGGCACTTCAAGCTTAAGTAACATAAACTTATATCTACGCTTACGCAATATGACTTTTGTGCGTTACACTTCCATTACGTGATAAAATATTTTTCAAAATAAAACCTAAGAAACTAAAATCATTTCCCAGCAATAATTTATCGAAAAAGTACTTTGTTTTGGTGTCTAGTATGCGTGTCTTTCGGGTCTGTTGGCCCTGTATAATCGGCGTACGGCCCTATGTTAAGGGGCTATCTTCACAACTAGCGCCGCTCCACAATGCAGTGTTTTTCTTTAAAAAATCTCACTCCTGGTAGTAGAGATTATTAGGACCTAGCTAGGGTATAGCCAGATAATCAGTTCATTAGTTATCTCAGGTCTCAAGCTAAATTAGCTTAACTAGTGGTTCGCCCCGAACTATGAACTCGCGACCCCATATCTCAGCAACCCCTCGACCGATTTGGCTCATGTTCGAACTTAAAAATTCTCTTGGCCTCATTTACCTGCCTACCAAATTTCATAACGATCCGACTAAATTTACTCAAGTTATCGTCGAACGAACATTCATACATACATACATACATACATACATACATACATACATACAAACGCCGGATTGTTCCAGTAGACTCGGAGAACTTCGCTCGCTTCGCTCGCTCGTTCAACTAACAAGAGTAACAAGAAGCTCTAATGTCCCAGATGTGTCATGGGACTAAGAGTGACCGTTGATGTAAAACTAGCTTTGCAACTCCTACGACCCAGCCTATTTCATGTTGCATGATTTGTTTAATGATAAGAGCCTGACCTGACGATCGTATCGCATGCGTTAGCCGGTATCGCTGTGTAAATATTCATATCCTTATCGCTGGCATCGAAAGCGTCCACGAAACGTCCACAAATGACACTGTCACAATATTTATTATTAGAGAAAGTTCTTACTTAACGACCCGATCGTACATTTTGCTCGTAAATCGACTGTTCCCCACGCTTCCACATTCATTATTATGTGTTTTATTCATGCTTTTGTCCAAATATTGCATAATCTATCTTTCTTTCTCCAAACCATTTTTCTTTGCGTCAATCCTCAATAATCAAAATAATATTACAATAATCTCAATCGATAATATTACAATAATCTCAGGCGATATCTTTATTGGACGACAGATAAAATATTGTTTTCTTTCATACTGCGAAATGGTAGTGTCCATCCACGTCTGACCGGGCTGCAAAATGACAAAGTAACCGCCAATGAAAAAAAAAACTTCAAATCTTCTTTTTGGATGCGCAAAAAACGCTCCTGCGATTTCTCAACGCGAGGCTTAACTATTTTTAGGACCTAAGATTGGGATTCCAGATCCTAGAACTTAAGAATGCAATCGATTCTCGCCAAAAGTGGCCACTTTCGATTGTTTTTTGCTAAAAACGCATCCAAAAATATGTTTTTTTTTTCATTGGGGGCGCTAGTTGTGCTTCCTAGGACGACCCAACAGCTTAACTTCATATGTATTGTACCTAAAGACCAGCAGCTTCAATATTTCCTTTCGTCTTCCAGCAACACCTGAACGAGGGTGCAAAACAAATGGCAGTCCTCAACTCGGCCATCGCTGCGTTGGACCGCGCGCGGCGCGCTTACGAGCGAGCGGCCAGAGAGTCGGAGCGAGCGCTCGACGCCTTCCAGAGAGCTGATGCCGATCTCAACCTGAGGTTAGTCACCAATCACAACCTGAGGTTTGAAGCCCCAAATTCAGGGTGCTACAGAAATGTCCTGATATACTTCGTTGAACTAATCAATACAAGCAATGTTTACTATACAACCCACTGCTGACTAAAGGCCTCTTCAGGCTCACGCCACCTCTCACTATCCTGCTTTGCGGCTACTTGGGCTACTATGTCTTCTAACCATCTGGCGGGTGGTCTGCAAACCGTGGTCGCCATTCCGCAATGGTCGAGTCCATCTGCCATCCATAACTATACAAGTTAGGTAGCAGGACTTCACTTCACTTCGTCGTCGTCCACCTCCACTTCGAAGACGTCATGCAACAACAGCTTATGGCAATGTATAATCTTTTTCACATTTTTTCCTAGATCAGGGGTCGGCAACCTGCGGCTGGCGAGCCACATGCGGCTCTTTCGATATAAGTTGCGGCTCATCAGTTCCATTTAAACATAATGAGTGTAATACAGCTCTAAATTATCATTCGGGGGTCATGTTCCCTCCAAAATAAGAGTAAAATCGGCGACGCGCGCTTGCTGTATTTGTATTGAAGGGAATTTCCATCATCAAAATTAACCGCTCGGTTGGCGTAAAATTTTCTCCAATACCCTCAGGGCGCCTTTGAGCCGAAGCCGAATCAATATCGGTAGAATCGGTGAATTTTCGATTTCAAATAGAAAAGCTAATTCTATAATATTGAAACGAATATTTTTAGTGGCTTTAAAAGTTTTAATTTTTGGCTCTTTAGTCTCAAAAGTTTGCCGACCCCTGCCCTAGACCTGTCTAACCGGCCCATCTCTCATGTGCATTCCAGTCGAGCGGAGGTGGAGAAGCAGAAGGCCAACATGAAGCTGCGGAGCCAGGCGTGCGAGGAGGCCAAGCACGAGTACGTGGAGCAGCTGCGGAAGACCAACGACGCACAGCGGCAGCACTACGAGCAACGGCTGCCGACCTGCTTCAAGCAACTGCAGGTATTAGTCATTTAAAAAATCCTGGAGGACAACCATAAGAATAAGTTTATTTGCGTAAAAGGTGATACATAGTGTTACAGAAGTATTTTAACGACGCGTTGTTGATCAGGACAAGAGTTTAGCTTCTGTTGCTGAAGTCTGTATTACAGCAATCAGTGCCTATTCCCCAACGAAGTCTCAAGGGTTCTAGTTTCAACTCAAGGGTTTTTCTTTACGTGGTTAATTATATCCTCTTCTTAATAAGAGTGAAGAGAAAAGAAAGGAAACGCTTTTATCTAGCGGCAAATATGCAAAATACGAGTATGTATTCTTAATTTAAACAAACAAATAAACAATAATACAACAGCAATGGACATAAACATGATGACTCATTTATAAATATTGAGCCCCTAAAAGTGATTCCACTGAATTTTACCGCGTTTACAACAGCTGTTGGGCTGCTGTTACCAAAGAGGTACTTTCTTGCCCTCAGCAACGCTTCTGGATTTCCACGACAGCTTGCAGCTTGCTATCCACTGTTCGACGCCCATGTCTTCGCCCCCCACCATGGGCTGCGAAAAAAGAAAACTAAACTTTAACCAAATCTAAAGTAGATAATTTATGCACCGTCTGGAGTGGTACCTCCTATCGCCCAGTCGCACCCCAATAAAATGCCTGGGATATATTTTAGAGAGGCTTGCCTAGCAGCTAAATAATTCATCATCAGTCCACAGGAAATAAAGCCAATACGTACCGAGCCAACCAATTTTTGACTATTTATTATCTGAAGAGGCTAACTAAGTTGCTAAAATCCGCACGAATAAAATTAAATAATAGAAAGCAGTGGGTGGTCGATATGATGGATCTTGTCCTGCAAAATAATCATAAATCTCTTGATACGCTAGACAAAACAGAATGTCTTCGTGGACCAAATGTCAGTTATAGTTTCCTATACTAGCTCAATCATCTGCCGAAATTTCCATAAATCTTTAGTGAACTCTAAAACTATTCGGAGAAAATGTAGCCGCCGAATGCAGTTGCGTGCACTCTGGCGCGCCGCCAAATGGGTCAACGAAAATCTACAAATTGTAAATACGCTTCTATTTTAGTAAAACACATCTTGGCGACACAAATTCCGGTTCCTTGTTTCAAAATAAAACTCGTAGTGACATGTTATGTAAACAGGAATGTTTCCTCTATTTCAGGACTTGGACGAAAAGCGGATCAAGAATATAAAGAACTTCATGCTGAGCTCTGTGGACGTCGAACGAAAAGTTTTCCCAATCATAATGCAATGCCTGGACGGTATGGAGACAGCCGCTAGTGGAATTAACGAAAAAGAGGTAAGATGATTTCACAATCACTCACTTGCTGCTCCTCAACAATGACTTATCAATTACCTAACATTGTATCGAAATCAGTTTTAGTTTTTGTAGCGATTCGAACGCTCTTTTTACGAATGCGCCGCTGAATAGCTTCATATGAGTCTTGCGCACCACATTTTCAACGCGCAACGATACAGTCACACAGTATCGATTCAGCACAGCATCAATACTGAGTCGGTACAAATGACAGTTGCGAAATTGCGGGAAAGAAAGAGTGTATCGCTCCAGAATTGATTTAGTAGCGATACAGAATTATGGTTAAGTCGGTGGGCCAACTATTGATGATTGCATCCCTTCTCTGGTCTGAGATTTTTATTTTCAGGCCACGATTCCGGGAGACGCCCGGAAATCGAGGTGGCAACCGTACTAATAACCCGAAAACGAACTCGAATCCTCTCTTAAAGGCTCACACCACATGTCGCGTTTTTATGCGATATCTATTGTCAGTACATTTTGTATTAGGATGGCCATGGAGTTACACACTGCTGCGATAATAACGCTATGGCCATCCTAATACAAAATGTAATAAAAACAGATATTATCGACCCATAAAAACGCGCCTGTGTGGTGGGAGCCTTAACTCCTACATCACTAACCCACCAAACTTCTCCGCAGGACACACAGCTAGTAATAGAGAGGTACAAGTCGGGCTTCGTCCCGCCCGAGGACGTCCCGTTCGAGGAGCAGCGCGGTATGGGAGGAGACACCACGGACTCTGCGGCGCCGCACCACCACCTCAACCACTTGACCGCAGCCCGCGGGACGGTATCCGGGAACCGCATCAAGAAGCGCGGGGGGCTGCTGTCGATATTCAGCTCCAATAAGGTGAGGTTTCGAAAGCGAGCGTTGAAATGTTTGGCTTCGCCGAGAGATCTCTTGACGCGACTGAGTGATACGGTTCAATGGAAAAATACATTTTGTAACATAGGAGGGGTGGCAAGAGGCGGCCGAGGATAGAGAGTGGAAGAAAAAAGGGGAGGCCTTTGCCCAGCAGTGGGACACCATGGAGGCTACATAAAAAAAAGAGGCTGAAAAGTTAACCCATAGCCAGGCCTAGCCTAAAATTTTAATTGGTTTTGGACTCTATTCCGAAGCAATAAAGTTAAATTCTTGTTCAATTTAATATGATCTATATAATACCTAAATGGGCAAAGTTTCATTGGGCATTAACGGGACGCTAAAGAGGTGATATCGTACCTACGCAGACCCAAACTTGCATTCCGATAAGCGAGAAAGAAGCTTTCAATTCAGCGCGAATTGTGTACGTCATTCTTTTTTGTATAAATAACTAAATCGCGCGGGAAAGCGCGTGTAGTGTGGACTGTGGATTGTGGACGTTAGGTACAGTTCCCGGCGCATAACTTGAGCAAGTCTGCGTAGTGGGGATGAGTTCGCGCATGTCAAACAAAACTTAACCAATCGGGGCCGTCCGAAGCAATAGCAATACCGTCGCGCCCCTTGTACCCCGCCAAAGAGACCCAAAAATCGACTACTCGTACTCGTCGGCGCAGTCAAGGTCATTTTTCAAGTTATACGCCGGGAACTGTAATATAAAGTAATATGAAGAGATATTCAAGTGTTTGTATTTGTAATGTTATCGGGATTTTAGGACATGCTTTTGTACCAATGTGGGATATCCTGATGGATTGTGGGTAACAACAGGGATGATGTCTACTGATGTAATATGTTTTTGTTATTGGGTCTGCTTACATGTTACAAGGCTTGACAAAGCTTCCTATTTTGATTACTTCATGGCATAGTTTTGGGCATGCTTTACATTTTATTGATAAATTTATTCATGTATTCTGTTATAGTATTATCGTAAAGTAATACGTTTTCATTGCCATTTTATTATTTTCGATTATGCGCCGACGTATGTTTATCCAACTGGTATTTAGTCATCATTGTTTGCGTAATGTTTTGATAATTACCACAACGTTTACCATTATGATGGACGATGACTCAGCACCTGTTCCGTTGTTATTTTATGACGGTATTTTATACTAATTTTTATTTTTATCTGTTACCCCTCGATCCCCACCTACTAACGGGTTCACAAACGTCATTTTGTATGAATTTGGCTGTGGCGCCGGTGCCGTGCGATGGACAAAAGTAAGTCTAACCCGCGGTGGGCGATGTAAGTGAAGCCGCATGGCCACACGACCCTCTTCTCTTCCTAACACAATTTTATTTTACGGAGAAATACATCTAGCCAACAAGAGTATTAGAAACATTTTTATAAGGTTAAAAAAATCGCTCGGGACAGGATTTGAATCCGCGACCTCTTGCATTCCGTGCCCTTGTTCTAGCACGGGTTAGTGCTTTAGAAAATACAAAAAGAGTAACGAACCCATGAAGACTTATTCTGTCCGGTTGACGATTACAACAACCGCGTGAAAAGTGCCATTCTTTTCTCTCTATGCCACACTTTTTTTGTTTGAGAGAGAGAGATCGAGTCAGAAATGACGTCATCTAATGATAAGCTCTTGTTGGTTCTATGTATTCCTTCCGGTTTACGCTATCTATGTGCTTTATTAGTCAGTTTTGTTTGTCCTAAACGCACCGAATTTCCTGCGTTCTTCATTTGTTTTCCGGACGCACCGGCGACTCGTCGGCCCTTGTGTTTCCGTCCCGTGTCTCATTTCGTTTTGTTTTCTGCTTGCCCCGCGCCGTCATCTAACCTGCGCTTTGGCGACAGAAGATAGTCGAGGCGTGCAACTCGTTCAAGGTCAGTGGAGAGAGACCTTAACTGGGTCTCTCCGGTTTGCCTGTGTGTCGGCATCTCATTGCACCTTTATTTGTGTTCTTGTCTTGCGTAATGGTTGTAACTTTTCGTAGTGGTGTCTGGTGTATTGTTGGTTCTAATTGCACAGCTGTCGTTGGACTTCGAGCACTGCTTCATAAGTCATAAGAGTATGTTTTGATTTTTTATGTTATAATATCGTGTGTAATAATAAGTACCTAATATTTTTATACTAATGTTATTAGTTGAAGATTGTAGAACAAGTTATGCAATGAAAGGTTTGGTTTATAAATCATTGCCATGAAAATAGTGAGGTTTGGGATAGTATTTGGGATTAGAAGTGTGTGGAAGAGTGATTCAAATAAAAATAGGGAAGTGCTCAATAAGAATAAAACCTTAGTTAGATCACGAATGTTGCGTGTTGGTTATGGAGTCGTCCTAATACAACGCACCGGCGCGACCATTACTTCGCTAGTTCACTAGTTCTTCGCTAGTTCTTTACCGCGTTGAAACATACTGATATCGACTACCTATTGCCGTTTTCAAAGTTTGAGACTTACTAGCTTCACGTCTGAAGAATGTAAAAAAATAGCTGTAAGTTTTCCTAATTGAAACTATCATAATCAATTTCAATGAACATTTTATCTATCTATGGCCATCGGAAATACGAAAAAAGCTGTCCCTCGAAATTATGATAATCGCCTAGTATAAAATAATATGTGAGATCGTTCATTGATAACGGCCGTTACAAAGCGCGAACTAGCTGTAATAACGCAATCGTTGTATCAGGATGACGCCGATGTTTGCTCGACGCACGTTGAAATGCTATTTTGGGCGTACACTAATTGCGAGGGCATGTTTCAGAACAACATAACTATGGACGGAAAGGAGGATTACTCAGACTTGCCACCGAATCAAAAGAGAAAGAAACTACTGGCTAAAGTACAGGAACTCAGCAAACAGGTATGAAACAATCCAAACTTTGTTTAAATATTCTCTAAACGGATATATTCTAAAGTGCCTGAAAACAAACATGTACGGTCGGCCACAGTCAAAGATACCCCATGGCAGCTCTTACCGCGCGCGGCATAAGGGCGCCAATCGAACAAAAAGGGGTATCCTAGCGTCTGGCCGACTGTACCAGGCACTACAGCGTCCGAGTGATTACTTCACTCATCTACAGGGTGCACTCTAAGTCGATAGCGGAAATTTAAGTAGACTGTCTACTGATCACTACAAACAACTTGTACCAGGTGGCGAAAAAAATAGAGCGAAAAAAAAATCAGCTCTTCCATACAAAAGGTCGACTCAGTACTGCGCCAAATGTATGAAACAGCAGATTTTTTTTTCGCTCAATTTTTTTCGCCACCTGGTACAAGTTGTTTGTAGTGATCAGTAGACAGCCTACTTAAAGTTCCGCTATCGACTTAGAGTGCACCCTGTAGTGTAAGTGGGGGTGCCACTGGAAGCTGTATAAATTATCTACCACACCACAAATGTATACACCGCGCTATGTTCCAAAACAAAAATCGCAGATATTGGATCTGCGGCTGCTAGAGTTTAGCGGAACTGGGCTGGCCACATAAGACGTATGGGCGAAAATTGCCACTAACTGATTCAATCATACCAGTGGGCACTGGCAGGCCAAGGCGGAGATGGCGGGACGATGTCGAAACCTTTTTTACCGGGGTAGCAGGAGGTGGCCCCAGATAGAAGTTTGCCCAGCAGTGGCACATGAAGAAGCAAAGACCTAATTTGTCCTCAGACGCAAAAAAAGTCACCACTTGTCTCGATCCTACGCGGTTTTATTCCAGACGCCAAAAGTGTTATTATCGCACCCTTATTTATAACAGCAATAATCTTTGTTTTAGGTTGCTCAGGAACAAGCTGCAATGGACGGACTAATGAAAATGAAAGGCGTATACGAAACAAACCCCACGCTAGGCGACCCAATGACAGTTGAAGGTACGAACTTATGTAACTCAAATGACTAAATCTTTCTACGGATTGATCTCAAAGTCTCATTAAAAAAAATGTAACGACCATAAAAAAAACCTTTTGCCCTCAATAAGTCAAGTCTAAGGACTACTCTTCACTAAGCGACTATTCAAGGATAGCGCTTTAGGGGTCCGTATTTTGAGCTTATCTCACAGAATTAAGTTGAAATGGGCCTTACATTCCCTGTATTATAATATCCGATGAAAAAATTACCGTTTTTAAATGTCAAAAAAAGATTATTTATTTAAATAAGCGCTATTTTCGAGTGTTTTGACGATTTTGAGGTTGAGCGGAATTTTTAGAATTATTGAACGAGCGAGCGAAGCGAGCTAAGTTCTCTGTGTCTACTGGAACAATCTGGCGTTTGTATGTATGTATGTATGCATGTTTGTATGCATGTTTGTATGTGTGAATGTTCGTTCGACGATAACTTGGGTAAATTTAGTCGAATCGTTTTGAAATTTTATTTGGTAGGCGGGTAAACGAAATTACAAGAATTTTTAAGTTCGAACATGAGCCAAATCGGTCGAGGGGTTGCCGAGATATGGGGTTGTACAATTTATATGCAAAGCACATGCACGCCTGCGTGAATGGCGTTAGCAAAGTTACACATCTGTAACTGGGTTCGCGAGTTCACAGTTCGGGGCGAACCACTAGTCTATTTAATGGCTTGAGAGCCTCTTTTAAGAGGCTCTGAAGCCTTACAAAACATTCCTATTGCCACGCAAAACTGGACCCTATTCCCCACGTCCGGCAGGTCAACTAAACGAGTGCTGCGACAAGCTAAAGAAGCTGCGCGCGCAGCTGCGTAAGTTTGAAGAGCTGCTGGCCGAGGCGAGCAGCCAAGTGTCCGCGCCGGCTGTCAACCCGGCTGCTAGGACGAACGGGCTCGCGCCGCCGCAAGCCACAAGGTACGTAGAAGTTCGGAACTTAAGGTGGGAAGATAGCAACGTGGCGGGAAATTCAAAATTTTCACAGTTTTTTACATTGTGTAGCTGAACTGAGTTACTTTTGTTCAGCGATTTCTCGTTCGCGAGAATAAAACCGTATTCTTTTCATTATTGTAAACAACAGAACAACAATAATTCAGCCGATTATGTGTTCTGGTCTACGACAAGTTTTTTGGGCAGTACCACTGCTTCGTAGACCAGAACACATAATCGGCTGAATTATTGTTGTTCTGTTGTTTACAATAATGAAAAGAATACGGTTTTATTCTCGCGAACGAAAAATCGCTGAACGAAAATAGCTCAGTTTAGCTACAAAATGTAAAAGTCTGTGAAAATTTTGAATTTCCCGCCACCTTGCTATCGTCTACCCTTAAGGTGGGAAGATAGCAACGTGGCGGGAAATTCAAAATTTTCACAGTTCTTTACATTTTGTAGCTGAACTGAGTTACTTTTGTTCAGCGATTTTTCTATCGCGGCAATCACATAGTATTCTTTTCATTATTGTAAACAACAGAACAACAATAATTCTGCCGATTATGTGTTCTGGTCTACGAAGCAGTGGCACTGCCCAAAAAACTTGTTGGAGACCAGAACACATAATCGGCTGAATTATTGTTGTTCTGTTGTTTACAATAATGAAAAGAAAACTATGTCATTGCCGCGAACGAAAAATCGCTGAACAAAAATAGCTCAGTTTAGCCACAAAATGTAAAAAACCGTGAAAATTGAGAATTTCCCGCCACGTTGCTATCGTCCAACCTTAAGAATGCCCTGGAGCTCTGCAGCCCTCTCGCTAGCGCTTTTCAACATTTTAATTGATTTTAAGAGAATGATTCAACTTTGGACGATAAAATATAGTTGCAGACATAGATAAATTTAGCTATCGACATGTGGACACGCTTTTAATTTCACATTTCTAGTTAAAAAAATATATTTTACTGAACTACCTACTACTTTTAACCGAAGTTCAGTGTTTCTTTTTTATTACTATGAATATGGAATCAAAAGTGTGTCCACATATCTATAGCTTTATTATCTAAAAATTGTACATCGTTAGAACATCACCTAAATCGGTTATAGGGTTGCCGAAAAATGGGGTTGTAAAGTCGACGCGGGTTCACAGTTCGGGGCGAACCACTAGTTACGTAGATGCGAAGACCTTAGTTTTTTTCTAATTTCCCACAGCATCGGCTCCAACAGCGAATCTCTCTCGCGCTCCGCCTCCGAATCCTCAGTGAGCACGGGCACCGGCGCCGGCGGCGGCGCGAACGGAACCAACGGCGCGCGCGCAGCCGGCGGCTCGCCCGAGTCCGGCCTGGGGGGGGAGCTAGCGGCCCAACACGCAGACAACCACGCGAACGGAGACGACCACGGCGACGACCACGAGTCCGACTTTGATTACTACTACGAGCCGGATCTGCAACCGCTCGGGTACTGCAAAGCGCTGTATCCGTTTGAAGGTAACTTGTCTTTTCTTTTGTGTCACCCTTATCACTATTTATTTTCTCCTTAGGCCGAGGCCGTAAGCTTCAGAACGTCACTGACGTTAAGGTAACTGCCTATCTTCATGCCTAGTTAGGTTCGGCTCGCGAACAGGGATGATCTGATCACGGCGACGACCATGAGTCGGACTTTGATTACTACTACGAGCCGGATCTGCAACCGCTCGGGTACTGCAAAGCGCTCTATCCGTTTGAAGGTAACTTATCTTTTGTTTTATGTAACCCCCTTGCCTATTCCTTCACAGAACGTGCAAAGAACGAGGTCATAAGCTTCAGAACGTCACTGAGATTAAGGTGACCGCCTATCTGCCAACTCCTGTATTCTTAAAAATCACCATAAATATTTTCGTTGTAAAAAAAATGATATATTATATCAATAAGGGCTATTTTCGATTGTTTTGACGGACGACAGTTGAGTGGATTTCTTAGAGAATGAACTCGCAGAGCGGGATAGATAATGGTTCATATTATATTCTATTAAAATGTATCAGATCAAGTTTGTCCGGGGCCAATTAAGCCATCAGAGATTTATGTTTTGCAGAATTTAGTCAAACGAAACGAAACTTCTACTTGCCCAAGGAGGAAAAACCGTCCTTTAGATTTTGTGCCTCATTAAATTCCAGGCATTTTGGGACTAAGGCAAATTGAGATTCAGACAAACTGAAATGAAGTCATTTCGGGTTTCAGGCATTATGGGACAAAGGTCAATTGAAATTCAGGCACAATGACATAAATGCGTTTTGACATTCGGTCGTTGCGGACCGGAGGCCGTCCTCTAGATTTTGTGCCTCATTCTCAAAACTAACCCGTGTTTGGTCCCCCAGCAAATGGCACGGGCTCGACGATGCGCATGGAGAGCGGCGAGCGTCTACTGGTACTCGAGACGGACGCGGGCGACGGGTGGACGCGCGTGCGGCGGCACCAGACACGCGAGGAGGGCTTTGTGCCCACCACCTACATCGCCACCACGCTCTATGCGCCGCAGCACTAGCCGCAATGTATGTACTGCTTTTTAACCCCCTATGTGTGTGTGTCTGTCTCTCGGTGGCACCGTAGCTCTTAAACACGTGAACCTTCGATCAAGGATAAAACTAGATACAACATAGAACTCTGAAATGTGTCTGGAAAAATAGATGCCCAAATTGCCTTTGGGAGCTTATTTGCTCGTAGTCCATGCAATTAAAGTAAAACTGTACACTAATGCAATAAGGTTGACATTCGAATATTAGACGTATGGTCGAAATGATGTTTCGTATTGTTCTATTGCTGATATCTTTTGTTTCTGTGGGGACAAGTTTTTATTGTGATTTTATACGTAATGCGGATTCTATGGGATTTAGTTCGGTGACGTGAACGGATTTGAATGCAGATTTGTTTATTTGAAAGCAGGTTTTCTAGGGAGTGTTCTTAGATATGTTTTATCAAAATCGGTTCAGCCGTTTAGTAGTTATTATGGAGCCTCTTCGTCCCCTCCTTGTGTTTTAAACTATTTTCTATCTGGTGCCACCCCGCGAAAAAGTTTGGAGACAAACATTTTTTCGGTGAACGGTTTGGCCAGTGGCCCCGAGTCAATGGCGGTTTTCCCCCATCTATCTGGAAATCTGGACCCATACGGTCTACGTGGCCAGCCCGGTTACACTTAAGTCGATCAGTCACAGCCACAGCTCCAAAATCTGCTATTTTTCGTCTTTAGGTAATGTACGTATACAAAACAGCACGTAGTCCCTTATCCGCTAGCACTCTACTCGGTTACTTGACGGGCGACTTTATTACAAAAGTGTGTACACTCTTACGTTAGTACACGCTGTCGTGTGTACTAACAAACAATATATCTATCTATCCAGCCCTTGAGTAAAGCCCACTGCTAGACGTACGTAGAAGTAAGAACTTCTCACGCCAACGCCCTTGGTCGAATGCCAATCTCGTCCATTGTCCTCCCGCTGTCTTCACAATATCGTTGACCCAACGAAAAAGTCTACCCACTGGCCGTTCAAGCCATTCTAGGACACCATTCCGCAACTGTCTTGTCAACGTCCTACTATAGATAAACAGAACCTAAATCTGCGAAACCTGACGCCTACATATCACAATATCTCTAAACAAAAGGTAAAACTGAAAATGCTGCGTTGCAACCGTGTTTTGTCTTTCCTTGATTTAGTATTGCGCTGCGCTGCTGATATTTTAATGTTTAATTAGACGTTTGAGAAATACTCTTTCACTCTGTCGAGTAGATTAAACTTTTAAACAAAATTGCACGCCATATTTCCAATTCGTTTCGAACGCAAAATTCATTGGCCAGTTTAATACTACAGTTATTTAAAACGTAATGTTTCTTCATGGAAATGTAGGACGCATGACTGTTGCTGTTTATACCATGGCATCACCTGAGTTTAAAGACCTTAATTACCGTAATTTAATTACTTCTCTGTCTATAAAGCAAAAGAGAAAGGGGCACTTAAAAACGCAGCTTCGAGATGATATATCTAATCTGGCAAACGCTAGCTGTTTAAATGCACAATTTAAACATAATTTATCTTGAGTTCTCATTGTTCATACATTTTATTATAATCAGCCCACTTGTGCCAACTAGGTGTAGGCATTTTCAACCTTCTCCGTTGCACGCATCCGAGGACCCTCTGTCACATTAGAGACATGGTCAGACGACTAGACTGCTGGTGCCTGTTTCATATAAATACAATTCATAGTTTATTATGACAATTCGATATAGATTGCGTAGTCGATTTGACATGAGGTTACAAAAAAGGTTTGTTTACAAACCGACCTATCAATGAACATCGAATTGTCATAATAAAATATTTATGTCAGTTATATGAAACGCGGGCCTGGTCTGCCCACTGATTGATCGTCGTCCCGTTCTCGGCCGCCACATCTTTACTGCCAATACTGCCTTGGTCCACCTGCGGTCTGCTCATCTCGCCAAAAGTCCCGCCCATCGTAACCTTGATTATAAATATGTGGTTGTTTGTTGCAGCCGCTGGGGCCCCGGCCCCGGCAGCCCGGCCCGGCCCGCCGCCGCCAGCGCCCCGCGCGACCCACGTCGGCCGAAACGCGATAGTGTAGTGTGTGTTAGTGTGTGAGTGTGTGAGCGCGTCACGCACACACGCACAGGACTGGACACCAGTGAGTGAGTGAGTCTCTACACGGACGTTGTTGTGCAATACGCGCACACAGTCAGTAACTTCTTGTGGCCTATATTATAGTAAACACGTATTTTTGCTATAATTTATCGTAACTGTAAAGTTTAGATGTAACGTTATTTTTATATTTTGCCCTGTCTATTCCGGTCGTAGTTTTGGCGAGAGCCCTTCCACGAACAAAAAACGTAAAATCATAACAACATTCCATGATTTATTTATTGTGTATATTTTTTGTTGTATGACATACATATTTTCATGTATGAAGTATAGCGATATAGCATATAGTTGGTAATTGTGTAACTTGTCTAGATCTTCATTGTGCCACCTGTTTATGTGTTAAGGGTCTAATTTTGTACTTATGATAGTTGTACTCCTGCTTCTTCATGTGATCCGCTATTGAGTAATTAAAATTATAGCAAAGTAGATCTAAACCTAATTGTAATGAATTGTAAAATATGTAAACTTTCAAAAACCTTATCTCAAATTAAAATAGACTCCATAATTTGCTATGTAATTAATAAATGAATGAATAATGGAATAATATTGTATCCAATATCACATGATGTATAATATTAAATGCTTATGTTAATTGAAATTTACATAGTTATTATTGCTAGCTAAATGTCGTAATTAGCCAATGCTATTTTCTGAATATTTGCAATATGCGAAGAAATCGATACATAGTATATTTAAAACGTGATGAAGTATGAACGGGCGCATTTGATTTTTATATAAAAAATAAAACTATACGAGGACATTAAACAGATTGGTTTCATTTAACAAAACATCAAGTAATAGGCTGAGATAACACGGAACCTTTAGGCAATGAGGGCAATCGCGCTCAGACTTGCCGCTCGGGGCGCTAGCGTAACGCGAGGTCAAAAGTGTCACTGTATGGCTAATTAGAATAATGTTGTGAATATTTTGCAATACCAGAGATTAATTGAACGAGCGAGCGAAGCGAGCGAAGTTCTCCGAGTCTACTGGAACAATCCGGCGTTTGTATGTATGTATGTATGTATGTATGAATGTTCGTTCGACGATAACTTGAGTAAATGTAGAGTCGGATCGTCATGAAATTTGGTAGGCGGGTAAATGAGGCAAAGAGAATTTTTAAGTTCGAACATGAGCCAAATCGGTCGAGGGGTTGCTGAGTTATAGGGTCGCGAGTTCAAAGTTCGAGGCAAACCACTAGTTACCGCCCAACCAAGCGCTGGGCGGATGACATCCGCGAACCCGCGTTACGACTGGATGAGAAAGGCAGATAACCGCCAACACTGTAATTTTTTGGGAAAGGCTATGTTCAGAAATGGGACAGTGGTGATGATGAGATTAATTTATGGCAAAAAGTTGTCCCGCTACTAACCAAACCACTGCTTTGTTTTATCTTTCGGAAAATTGTGTCCTGATTTATTTTTTCGAACAATACTGAGCTTGCTTGATGTGGTGTTTATTAGTACCATTTTAAGGATATATTTGAATGTAAGTAAACTTTTTTTTACGTACTAAATGTTATGAAATAACTAACTCGACGGTGGCGCCAACTCCTCCTTGCGTCGGTATCCTCATCACTGAGGGTCGTGGTCATTCAAACTGAGCAATCCGTGTCGTACGATGCGTCGCCAGTTGTTCCTAACTGCGGCTAAGGCCCGTAAGATCAATCACAGTTTAAACCAAAAAGGCTAATTTAAATCCTATTTGTCGATTTACTTACATACAAAATGCGAGGTTTAATCTATGGATTGAGCCTAAACTGTGAATGATCTTACGGGCCTAAGTGTATGGCTGTCGTGATCTCTCTTATAATCTTAATGGGTGTATTTGGGAAGATTGATCACGAAGACATTGTTGTATGTAGTGCAAGCTCCTTACCTTGACTCTTCGACTGTAGTGTAGGAAGGGCTAGCAACAGCCTCATATCCCACACATCGCCACAAATCATGTACTCGACCCAACCATCTTTCTAGTCGTTCACCATCTGTAATAGTTTAGATTACATGAAATCAGTGTGTCTTGGTATTAAGAGCTAGATAATCTGTGCTTTAAGGAATATATCTTGCACCAAGTGAACTTTAATATTATCCAAGTTATATCTCCACTTTATCCTCGATATGCAGGTCTCGCTTTCACCTAGATCATCCCGTCAAAGCATGCGCCCTCGGCTCTAGGACTTTCATCAACACGTGGTGTGCCCGACTTTCGTACCATAAACTCAGCAGTTGGTTGCAGGACTTTCCTCAACCATCGTGGTGCCCGAATTCATACCGTACACTTAAAGCAGGAGCCCTAGGTTGCAGGACTTTCATCAACACGTGGGTGCCCGACTTTGTACCACATACTCACAGCTATTGGTTGCAGGACTTTCATCAACCATCGTGGTGCCCGACTTTCGTACCATACACCCAAAGTAAAGCCCTCGGTTCAGGGACATTCATTTCATCCTATTAAAGCGGATATCCGCTTAGGGCGGAAGATCCGCTGCAATTGGTAAGCATCACTTTAGGTGGGGCTCCAGCTCTCTGTGTGGCCTCATCTTTAAACAGGGCATGATCCAGGTTATGTGTAGTGATTATGATAAAATGATATAGGTTATAATAGTATAGTATAGCAAGATAAATAGTTGTGTGAGGAAGAATATGATAATTTTAATATTACATAGATAAGCGTATCGATAGACTAATAAACATTATCATAAATGTGAACGAGCCAACATATTAATGACTCCACATTCCACAGGATCTTTCACTTTTCCTCACATCTCCTTCATACCAAGACACCACAGATATTTCACTAAGCTAGATACTTAGCTTCAATTTAGCTGCACTGCACACATTGTATAGCACTGATCAAATAAACTCAAACTTTCAATTAATTCGTTGCCGGCAAAGTGACAGATGATCCAATGTTTATGAATTGCTTAACCATAGACAAACCAGATGATGGTGTTGCTATGTATATTATTTACCTTTCGCGAGAAGTCGCGACACTCCCGGCGGCGCGGCGAGTTAGAGAAGTGTAGTCGTTAAGTTGCGTGTCCATTCCTTGATCTTTTCTAAGGCTTGGACTGCTGCTCTTCGTTTTGATACTATCTCTTCTGACTGTCCTTTCTCATTCATATCTGTAGTTATTGTTATATCTGAATGCTCATTTGTCAAATCTGTGTTCTCGTTTGTGATATCTACACTATCACCTATGTCATCTTCTATGTTATCTTCGCTGTTTTCTGTCATATTTATGTTGCCTGTTGAAGTGTTTAGCTCTTGAGGTAAGTTAGTTATCCCTTCCTTGAATTGCTCTTGTTGTGTGAGTGTATCTTCTTTATTTGACGTGGGTAGATTATAATCTACCTCTTCATCTACCTCTAACGGGTATAGGTGCGCAATGGACCGAATGAATATTGTATCATTCACTTTTACTTTAGCTACTCTGCACTGGCCATCGGCACTTTTTACCAGAGTCACAATCTTTCCTACTTTCCAGCTTTCACGATTCTTGTCCGATTTAATTTGAACAATTTGACCTACTTCAGGGATTTTATTTGAAGTCACACGTGGCTGTTTATGTGAATGCTTAAACCTTTCACGCAGACTTGGAAGATACCGGTTGCAAAACATTTCCCTGAATTCATCCAGAATGACACGACCTCGTTTCCATCCTTCTATAAGGTCAACTTTGGTGACCGTGCCTTGCACAGATGGTTCCTCTTGGGCTGTTTCCAAGGTGATGCATCTACCGAAGTTTAAAAAATCCGAAGGTGTTAGAATGTGTTCTAACTCACTGTCCACACAAGTGAGTGGGCGTGTATTCAACACGGCTTCTATTTCTTTTACTATTGTTGATAGTTGGCTGTCCTTTAACAAATGTTTTCCGAGTGTCCTTATCATACAGTGTTTTACCATGCCTACTAATCGTTCGTAAAATCCACCGAACCATGGTGCTAGTTGTGGTATGAATCTCCATACGATTTTATTTTCTGTACAATATTTGTTTGACAGTATTTCTGCCAAAAGCTTGAAATGTGAAGCATTGTCGGAGGTTATGACGGATGGAATGCCTCTTGCTGCTATCATTCTTCTCAGAGCAAGTAAACCTTCATCGGCTGTTGAGTCTTGGACTACTTCTAAATGTATGGCTCTGACGGCCAAACAAGTAAAAAGACATATCATTCTTTTACTTGTTCCATTTCCATTATTGACCAAAACCGGTCCTAGATAATCAATACCGGTATATGTGAATGGCATGCTGAAATTGACTCTAGCAGCAGGTAGAGCAGGTGTTTCTGGTAGTTTAAATGGTCCACCACCGTGCTTAAGGCATCTTGCGCATTTCCTAAGTACCTTCTGTACTTGGCTTTTACCCTGTGGTATCCAGTAAGATTGGCGTATTATGCTGAGAGTGTGATTTGCACCTACATGGTAATTCTTCTCATGTGTTTCTTTGATGATTGTGTTAGTTAATTCGCAGTCTTTGGGCAATAGTACTGGGTACCTTTTATCAAATGACCAATCAGCATGTTTTAACCTACCTTTGCATCGCAGTATGCCGTCAACGTCTTTAAACAGTTTTAGATTACGACTTAGACTCGTTTCCTTTCCTTTTGCTTCCTCCGAGTAATAAAATGCTTGTAGTTCAATGATTTTTTGCAACGTGTTATCTATGTCTGGTTTTGTAATTGGGTTATCGATTTCCATATTTTGTGGATAATTTTGTTCTTCCACATCTATTGGTTTCGGAAATTGTAACTGAAGTGTGCCTAGGTCCGATGTAACTTCCGAAGTACACAAAGTAATGTCCTCTGAATTTCTAGATGGCCATTCACTAGGCTTTAGTAGCAAGAAGTCAGGTCCAGATAACCATTTATCTTGATCCCTTTTTGAAGACATTGGCCTGGTCGCTACATCAGCTGGATTTAATTCTGATGGAACATAACGTATGGTCAACTCTTTGTTCCTTTTTATCTCTTCTATTCTTCTATCTACAAATGGTGTCAATAATTTGTTGGAGTGATACCAATCGATGACAATTTGACTGTCCGTCCAAAGAACTTGGTGGGTCACGTTAAGTTGAAGAAATTGAATAGCATATTGAATCAATCTACTTCCGATCAAGACGCCTAGTAGTTCTAGTCGTGGAATTTTCAAGTTAGCTTGGTCCTTTATTGGAACAAGACGTGATTTACCAATTACGAAAGTTACGTTTCTTTTCCCAACTATGTAAACTGCGGCTGCGTAGGCTCTGGTGGAAGCATCGGTAAAACAATGTAATTGGCAGTCTTCTTCATCAATATCTGATAGGTAACGTCTAGGTAAGCATACTTCCTTGATCTTTATGAATTGTCTTTGTATCTCTTCCCAATTGTCCGCTACGTCCTTAGGAAGTATAGCATCCCATTTTATCTTATTTTTCCACAGATCTTGTAACAGTAGTTTTGCTGGCAAGAGCAACGGTACTGTAAATCCGCATGGATCGTAAATAGAGGCGATACTCTTCAAGATTCCTCGTTTGGTGTTGGCATGTCTGACTTCTTTACTCATTATTTGGAGTGTGTCTTCTTCCAAGTTCCAATGCAGCCCTAGCAGTTTTATCACCTTGTCTTCACATGTATCTGGAATAAGCTGCATGAATTCTTTAGAATTCGAACTCCAGTCTCTTAAATTCATAGAGATCTCTTGGAATGTTTTCTTACAGCCGTCATAAAGTTCTACTGCTTCTTCAACTGTTCGTGTTCCGGTTACAACGTTGTCTACATATATGTCGTTGGTAATTTGTTTTACACTGTCTTTCTTTGAATTTTGTAATTGAAATTTAAGGGCCGCATTCAGTAAGAATGGACTGGATATAATTCCAAATGGAACACGAGTGAATCTTAGATGCAGCAGATTCTCTTCAGTAGCAGCGCACGTCGGGTCTTTAAGCCAAAGAAATCTTGTCACGTCTCTATCCCTTTCTTTGAGGGTTAACTGAAGAAATGCCTTTTCAACATCTGCTGATATCCCTACGGGATGACATCTAAATTTTAAAAGCAAACCTGTCAAGTTTTCTATCATCATCGGGCCACAATAGAGGCATTGGTTGAGACTTTTGTTGTCTTTTGTCTTAGCCGAGGCATCATACACAATCCGAATTGGTTTTCCAGGTGTTGTCACTCCATGATGGGGTAAATAGTGTACAGGATGGTCTCTGCTCTCTTCAGAAGGCACTGGTTCAATGATTCCTTTGTTTAATTGTTCCTTTAGTGTTTGATCATACGACAGTAGACTTTTGGTGTCCAGTCTTTTCAGAAGGTTGACTAATCGACCATACGCTAATCCCATGTTTGTAGGTAAGTTAGGAGGATACTCATTCCAAGGCCAGCATACAGACATACGGTTATCTTCAATTGTTGTGTTCTCATTGAAGTGTTTGATCGCTTCTTCGTCGCGGTTAGTTTTAGGGGAATCTGTGATCCCGATGGATTCTAAGTCCCATAAAACTTTAAGATTAAAACTTTCCAGTGGCGGATCTGGTTGGTTCAATGTGGTATCGCAGGTGGACTGAAAATATGTCAGCACCGACAGTGGCTCGTCTGCTGTCTCTGATAATTTTCCAGACAATATCCATCCTAGTTTAGATTTGACCAAAAATAGGTTTTCACTCAGTTGTAGTTTTTCTGTGGACATCAACGAGTGATAATAGTCATTTCCCACCAGGATGTCCACACGATCCTCTAACGAGCCGTCATCTGCAAGCGTGACTACTTCATCTCCCTTCTGATATTTTACTCCGATTGGACAAGGAACCCCTTGGCATATGGTTGGTACTACATTCGCAAATACTTTCTTTGACTCATTGGTGACGGTTTCTATGTCAAAGCTCACCAAAGGGGCATCAATCTCTTTAGGTTCTTTAGATCCAAAGGTAAAAACTGTAAGTCGGTTTTCTTCTTGAATTGGCAATTTTAGAAGTTTGGAAATTCTTTGAGTTATATATATTGATGTACCGTTCCCGGGAACATTCCCAATCGCTGGAAACATTGCCGGCAACATTGCCGGCAATGTTCCCCAACTGGGAATTTACTGGGAACTTTGCTCAAATCTTGAGATATTCCAATATTTGTTTGCTGAACTGTACATGATTTTGGATTCTCTATACACCAGGTAATAAATTATCAATAAAAACCCCATAACTTTGAAAACTGCCAGCCCATTGGGAATGTTTCCGGCAATGTTTCCAGTTTATTTCCGGCAATGTTTCCCATTGGGAATGTTCCCGGCAATGTTCCTGGCAATGTTTCCAGTTTATTTCCGGCAAAGTTTCCAAGCAATCTTTCTCGGGATATTTGTTGGTAAACTTTACCATTATTTATGCAAATATCGATGAATTCATATAGTGTTGTGATGAATTTTATGATAAAGATAATGGAACAGTCGCCCGCAACGTTTTAAACAACTAAAAAGGTTACAGTTTCCCTTTATGATATGTCACAAAGTACGAAATTCTAGATTTAAACAGCTAAAACTTAAAATCCTAACCAACCACACACTACCTTAACCTGCCAAGGTCGAGTCGGATTCGCGCAGCGTTGGTTCCGTAGCATACATGCATAACATGAACTTAGAAGAAAAAAAAATGTTTTATTTTTTATTTTTCCTCATAAATCGAAAATTATACGGGTGGCATGTGTGGCTGACCATTTTATGTCGTTTATAAGAAATGAGGGTTTCACGGTGGTATTACAGAACGCTCATTGATAACACAGTTTAAACTCTTCCCGCACAGTCGGAGTTTAAACATGGTTTAAACTCTTCTCACTAACAGTTTAGTAGAGCTTATTCATTAATCTTAGAGATTCCTTTATTAGGCTAATCAAATCAGTGACAGTGATCATGATGCTCGCTCAATGAGATCTACCCGATAAAAGTATCAAAACTGTAACTGTCCATATCTCCTAAACGGCTAATGCTAGACCCATGTTCATGGTACTCTGAGAAAAGGGCTCGACGAGATCTACCCGATAAAAGTATCAAAACTTTAACTGCCCATATCTCCTAAACGGCTAATGCTAGACCCATGTTCATGGTACTCTAAGAAAAGGGCTCGACGAGATCTACCCGATAAAAGTATCAAAACTTTAACTGCCCATATCTCCTAAACGGCTAATGCTAGACCCATGTTCATGGTACTCTGAGAAAAGGGCTCGACGAGATCTACCCGATAAAAGTATCAAAACTTTAACTACCCATATCTCCTAAACGGCTAATGCTAGACCCATGTTCATGGTACTCTAAGAAAAGGGCTTGACGAGATCTACCCGATAAAATTATCAAAACTTTAAGTGCCCATATCTCCTAAACAGCTAATGCTAGACCCATGTTCATGGTACTCTAATAAAAGGGCTCGACGAGATCTACCTACTTTCATCGGGTACATCTCGTCACGCCCTTTTATTAGAGTACCATGAACATGGGTCTAGCATTAGCTGTTTAGGAGATATGGGCACTTAAAGTTTTGATAATTTTATCGGGTAGATCTCGTCAAGCCCTTTTCTTAGAGTACCATGAACATGGGTCTAGCATTAGCCGTTTAGGAGATATGGGTAGTTAAAGTTTTGATACTTTTATCGGGTAGATCTCGTCAAACCCTTTTCTTAGAGTACCATGAACATGGGTCTAGCATTAGCCGTTTAGGAGATATGGGCACTTAAAGTTTTGATACTTTTATCGGGTAGATCTCGTCGAGCCCTTTTCTTAGAGTACCATGAACATGGGTCTAGCATTAGCCGTTTAGGAGATATGGACAGTTAAAGTTTTGATACTTTTATCGGGTAGATCTCGTCGAGTCTTTTTCTTAGAGTACCCCGTCGTCTAATTCATTCATCTACCAAGTTTCATGGCTTACCTGGGGAAATGTACCTATACATCCCGAGTTTACAGTTCGGGGCGAACTACTAGTATTAATAATTTGGAATATTATAGAAACCCGCGATCAGTCAATCAATTCAGCCCACTGTTGACCATTGTCAAGGAGCATAACATCGGTAGCCAATGGTTGAAGACAAAAAAACACAATAACTCTGAGTTTCATTGAAGATTGAATTCACTAATATATGTAAATCATATGAATAATTCACTTTTATTGGCAATAAGTAGGGATTTCATGGAATTTTTAAAGAAAATACCGATTTTATGCAGTTTCTATATGGCAACACTGTAAGGAAAGACGCTTATGAATTGTCACGTGATTAACGAACGCGATATTTCAAGAATCAGCATGATTGACTTCACTAATATATGTAAATCATATGAATAATTCACTTTTATTGGCAATAAGTAGGGATTTCATGGAATTTTTAAAGAAAATACCCATTTTATGCAGTTTCTATATGGCAACACTGTAAGGAAAGACGCTTATGCATTGTCACGTGATTAACGAACGCGATATTTCAAGAATAAGCATGAATTATAAACAAAAAAACTACTGGGAATTTATGGGAACATTGGGAAAGTTTCGGAAACTTTCCGGCAATGTTTCCAGTGGAAACATTGCCGGGAGTGGCAATGTTTCCAAGCGTACATCACTAGTTATATAGCTTTTCTGGCTCCCACTGTCTAGAAGGACCCTGCATTTTACATGGGTTGTGCCATATCCCTTTAATTTGATTATGGCAGTCTGCAGCCAGGTGGTCCCTGTTTGGCTAACTTGTAGAACACTTGTAGGGCCTCCCTTTTGAGGTAATGTCTTTGGACATAATGCCCTATTATGCTGTCTGTATGCATTACAATGCACACAATAGACTCTTCTTTGACAATCCTTCATTGTATGATTCCTTTGTAGACAGAGATAGCATCGATCACCTAGTTTTTTCTTTCGTTCTTCTATTGTTTTGAAATTTGTACATTTATCATTGTAGTGTTCTTCGTTGCAGAAGACACATATGGGCGGCAATCTACTCCTTTTAGATTGATTGTATCTGCTATAGGGTTTGTTTATGTTCTGTTGACTCCTTTCTTCGTAATTAAGGCGTGCATTGTTGAATGTTCTTTTTCTCGCATTTACATGTAAAGCTTCCACCGTCATAGCTGGTTGAGTAATTGGTTTGGAGTGAGTTGCATCCCTGGCTTCTTCTTTCGCAGTTATTATATTTTGTAACTCCTTTCTAATTTCTTGAATCGAATCGCCTTTAGTTTTCAATTTTAACTCATATAGTAATTCTGGGAACTTCTCTGTGATTGTAAAACGGAGATAATTATGCTCCGTACTCTCTCCCAAGGATTCTAAAACCCTTAGGTGGCGTTCCACTTCATTTATTACTCTGCGGCAATCGGCTGTAGATGTCGTTGCTGGTGATATTTTGTTCAATGCAGAGTAGTGAGCATCAATGACTTGCTTTAATTTGCCGTACCTCTCTTTGAGTGAGGCTACCGCTATAAGATAGTTCTTATTCGTAGTGTCTAGTCCTTCGATAGTGTTTTTTGCTTCTCCGTACAATGACGACTTAAGGTATAATAGTTTGTCTACATCAGACAGGTTTCTTTGATCAATACTCGAACTAAATTGGTCCCAGAATTGGTGCCATTCCAGAACGTCGCCTCCAAACTGCGGTAAGTCAAGTTTGGGTAGTTGGGTGGATAGCGGCAAAATGTTCTTAGATGACGTGTGTGATTCCGTGCGTTCTTTGACTATTGTATTTAATTCAGCCAATGACTCTTCCCCTTTTAATTGTATCGTGGTTATTTCAGATATCTCATCAGCATTAGGGTTTACAGAGACATTAAAATAGTTATGTAGGTCGGTGGTCAAACGATTTAGCAGAGATTGCAGTTTTGCTGATGTTATTCTAGCGTCTTCGATATTTTGACTTGACAGAATTTTGCACAGATTGAGAGCTTTATCAGATAATTCTTGAATATGGTTTGTGATCATAGATAGTCTTTTTAAAAGAATCTCTTCCATGTTTGCTTAGTTGAACTTTGATGCCGTGCTTCTGTAAGTTAATCAGGAATTTCTCGTGATGACTGTTGATTTATCCATGCATTAATTCTCTAGCAAATGTAATTAAATTTAGTTGATAGTTATTTGATTATTAGCAGATGGGGAAAGTAAGTATTAAATATTTATTCATGTTGAACTATCTTTGTAAATACTGGCCTACAAATTCTTTACATTAAAGAACCAAATTTAATGTTTTATAAAATATCTAATACAAGACAGTATTATTTAGTAACACCGAGGTATAATTGTGTATCTACGGGACACCTCAATGCTAATAATGATCTGTGTCTGAATTCATTATGTTTCTTATTTGAGACACCCTGTATAATATAAAGTTTCAACCGAAAGCCCTATTTGTAAATGCTTCTTAATATATTATATGAAACTGTATACCATTGGTTGTGAAACCTAAATGTAACTGACTAATCTATAGTTTTATCACTATGTATGGATACCCTATATAATGTACAGAAATTGCACTTTAAACTTATAATTTCCTCAGTAATGTATGTTAAAGTAAGTAGGTGAAGTATGATTAATTTATTTTACACGTTGTATAGAGTTACACCTTGTATAGTGAAACACCTTGTATAATATAATGTACAATTATTATTATCAAGTGGAATGGTTTCTTTCATGCTTACTTGGTTTAAATATTCAAATGACTCTAAGTGTTAATCTAGATGATTTATTTTAAGTTTCATGACTTAGGGTGGAATGAGAATTAAATCAATCTATTACTTCCTATTAGGAGACCGGTGTACTGATTTATTTTATTAATTTATTGAAATTATGTAATCGCTTATTGTTAATTTATCAAATGTAGTAAGTGAACTTTAGTTGTACTATTGTACTATTAAGTATTATGTGACTAACTCTGTGTAGTTGTACCATCTTACAGTAATTTCTTTACTAAAAAGGATAATGTTATCTCTTTGAGCTGAATTTTAATATCAACAACGGCGATGGTACTGTATTCTGAGGGTTATTGGTTTAAGTCCCATAATAAATAATAATCTACATTATTTATAAGGAGGAAAAGTTTGTAATTATGTATGTATGTAGGGTAATTTCCCAAAACTACTCATCTGATTTGAAATTTCCTATACTATGAGAAGCTACGTTATTGAGGAGTGTTATAGGCTAAAATTTTATTGTGATAGTGAGAAAGAAAACTAAGTCTGCGCGAACGAAGTCGCGGGCAAAAGTTAGTCCTTAAATGTTTTCATGGTACTGATCGGCACCTTTAAATACAAAAGGGTACGATTATTCATGAAAGTATCTATGTACCTCAGTTTGATGCTGGTTTCTCGTTTATCATTCGTTCAACTTGGTATGAAATTATCTATGGACATACCTACACTAACATGCCCATGATAAAATTAAAATTGATTGGTGGTCCCATTTGTGAGAGAAAAAAAATCACATACCTGTGTGTCCGGGTCCAGTCTGATCTGGACAGGTTATAGATCGTCTGGTTATCCAGTGATGAGGCTTTATGATTTCGTGTCCTGATTCAAAATAAAGCCATAATTAAGACTAGGAAATTAAAGTTTTAGAGATAAAGAAATGATCTACTGGATGACAGATTTATTTCCTTGGAGGATTTAAATATTCCTGTTACTACTGTTTACCTCGCAAACTGTTGACGTCAAACATGTTTGTCAACTATGGTAGGTATACTCCGACCGAGTATTTCGGGTAGGTGGCCATGCTGAATGTATTTCAGTCGCTCGCTTGACTTTGGGAGTTTTGAGAAGGTAGATCAAAGTGTCACGCATCGCACCATGTCACTTGAAACGCCCTAGTCACTACTGAGATATTTAAACCATTCTAATGCTATTGCAGTGTAAGTAGCTTACTTCAAGGAAGGTACGAGAGTTGCTTTCTTCTAGTCCGTGAAAGCATCATAGAGGATTCGAACAATGGCATAAATACAGCGCCGGCGCAAGGAAAATTACAACTAGTTCGACGATCAACCAGTCAGAATGGTATATAATAAAACTGCAAATGTACAAAGAATTATACTCACTCTATACTTCATGTGACACTTTTGGATTCCATTTAGTCACTCAGTTAGTACTTAGACAGGGTTTTAATGAAATTTATTGAAACAACTCGTAAGCGGCCGAAAAAGTTTCATGCCCAGAAAGAAAATGGCGTTGTCAAACAAATGTTGTGTGCAAATATCATCAAATTATCTTCCTTTATGTAATCCTCGAAATATACTTCGGAAATACAACTGAATAATTTAAGGATAAATGGTTTTGGTTATTGTAACTGCTCTAAACATCATAATACACCGAATATCGAAAGATTATAACAGAGTTTCTTCCGCTTTGAAAATAAAATTAAACTTCTTTGTCGTTTCTCAACACTTCATATCCGGTCACAGATTATCATCACAGATTACAAAAGGATTAAAACTCCTTTACACATTGGTCCAATACAACCATATTTTTTTTTTTTTTTACTACTCGTCCCAACCTAAACCGGAAAAGAGTAATGAATGACAAACATGATCATAGAGTAGGAACTTCTATGAATGGAGTGGAGATGGATTAAAAGCCATCGTCTGCGAAATATACGTGTTTTACTAGTTGATAATTGAAATATTATTTCCTACTCATTAATCTCGTACTAAAGAAATAAGTGAGAATCTCATTGTATGAGGATAAAATTATCACATTTCAAAGTAGGTGTCGCTATTCATCACTAGAGGTCGCTATGAGTCAAGAAACTTGCACTACTTTTATCATATTGTTAAACAACTCAAATTTAATTATCTATCTGCTGCTCATTACGGACTCTGGATTCAGATCCCAGCTCCTCCACCATGTCGTGATCTCTCTTATAATCTTAATGGGTGTATTTGGGAAGATTGATCACGAAGACATTGTTGTATGTAGTGCAAGCTCCTTACCTTGACTCTTCGACTGTAGTGTAGGAAGGGCTAGCAACAGCCTCATATCCCACACATCGCCACAAATCATGTACTCGACCCAACCATCTTTCTAGTCGTTCACCATCTGTAATAGTTTAGATTACATGAAATCAGTGTGTCTTGGTATTAAGAGCTAGATAATCTGTGCTTTAAGGAATATATCTTGCACCAAGTGAACTTTAATATTATCCAAGTTATATCTCCACTTTATCCTCGATATGCAGGTCTCGCTTTCACCTAGATCATCCCGTCAAAGCATGCGCCCTCGGCTCTAGGACTTTCATCAACACGTGGTGTGCCCGACTTTCGTACCATAAACTCAGCAGTTGGTTGCAGGACTTTCCTCAACCATCGTGGTGCCCGAATTCATACCGTACACTTAAAGCAGGAGCCCTAGGTTGCAGGACTTTCATCAACACGTGGGTGCCCGACTTTGTACCACATACTCACAGCTATTGGTTGCAGGACTTTCATCAACCATCGTGGTGCCCGACTTTCGTACCATACACCCAAAGTAAAGCCCTCGGTTCAGGGACATTCATTTCATCCTATTAAAGCGGATATCCGCTTAGGGCGGAAGATCCGCTGCAATTGGTAAGCATCACTTTAGGTGGGGCTCCAGCTCTCTGTGTGGCCTCATCTTTAAACAGGGCATGATCCAGGTTATGTGTAGTGATTATGATAAAATGATATAGGTTATAATAGTATAGTATAGCAAGATAAATAGTTGTGTGAGGAAGAATATGATAATTTTAATATTACATAGATAAGCGTATCGATAGACTAATAAACATTATCATAAATGTGAACGAGCCAACATATTAATGACTCCACATTCCACAGGATCTTTCACTTTTCCTCACATCTCCTTCATACCAAGACACCACAGATATTTCACTAAGCTAGATACTTAGCTTCAATTTAGCTGCACTGCACACATTGTATAGCACTGATCAAATAAACTCAAACTTTCAATTAATTCGTTGCCGGCAAAGTGACAGATGATCCAATGTTTATGAATTGCTTAACCATAGACAAACCAGATGATGGTGTTGCTATGTATATTATTTACCTTTCGCGAGAAGTCGCGACAATGGCATCGTATACTGAGGTGTTGAGTGTGGGGCGGATTTGGTCGGTCCAACGTCCAACGATCTTGCCAGTGAAAATCTGTTTTTCCAGATTGGCGCCAACTAGTGAGCACTAAAACGGTAGCCCTCATTAGTTCACCAAGAAGGTATATTGTGAACATTGCGAAACATCAAATTGCCATAGCAATGTATGTTTATGGATTAATCATCGCAAATAACCAATAGCCTGCTTAGCAATTAGCTACTTCCTTGAGGTGCAAAAGTGAATGGTGGTGCCATATGTCACTCTTGCACAAGGTCCTGTGTCCAGTCACCCTCACAACCAGGTTAACGACCGCCCAAGGACGCTGCAGGTTGCCTATGCCTTCTAAAATACTGATCTTTATCGTTAAATATGGGAAATACGTGCATTAAATACTCTTTGGCTTAATATATGAGTATTAACTCAGCTGCGAAGGTATGCGTGGTTTTATGTGATTAAGAGGTGTAGGTAAGTTGAGGTTGCCTCTTATCCTTGGCGGAATGGGTATGTTGCAATAGCGTATGTTAGAGTACCTACTGAATCGCGCGCTCTTAATAAAATTCTTATTGAACTGCACCAAACAGCCGCATCAATCGTAATTTTCGGCTTTCCAGATTTTGATTTTGTTAATGTAGTTGTTTCATAGGGATTAGGGGTCTAGAGTGGCAACCGATTCTGATGCGCCCTTGTGGTGATACCCGAGCAGAAAACAATTAGATAGGTACTTGTTATCTGTTTGTTGTCAAGTCATGAATATGTAGTAGAAACCTTCCAAAGATCAAATCTTTTTTCGTCCAAAGGTATCGGCACTGTCATATTTCCCTCGGGCAGAATATTGTAGTAGGTACTTTCGTGTGCCTATTGTGATCGTCATGGACGATGCTTATCAAACATACAATCCTATATTCAGAGGGCTATCATGAACTAGCGTCTCAGGTTGGTCCAATATAAATACTAGTGGTTTGCCCCGAACTTTGAACTCGCGACCCCATATCTCAGCAACCCCTCGACCGATTTGGCTCATGTTCGAACTTAAAAATTATCTTTGCCTCATTTACCTGCCTACCAAATTTCATGACGATCAGACTAAATTTAAGTACTCAAGTTATCGTCAAACGAACATTCATACATACATACAAACGCCGGATTGTTCCAGTAGACTCGGAGAACTTCGCTCGCTCGTTCAATTAGACGTGAACGTTTGGCCCACCTTGTATAAATATTGGATTTATCATCTCTGCTCATGCCTATTTTCTAGGAAAAAAGGGTTGAGTCAAAAAAAAACACCGTATTTCTTTGCTCCGCGATACAAAAAATCTTTTTCTGTGCTAAAAGTATACAGTTTTCAATAAACTTGGTATCAAATTAAAGCTAATAAAACCACCTAACCAGTAGTGCAATAAGTTTCATCGTAAGTGCAGTGTTTGAAGAACAATTACAGTTTTTAATTCTATCCGTTGACATTTTTAAATTCGGTGCGGCGTCTGACAGCTGTTAGCGATTCCCTTCTGCTCGCTCGGCGTCCAGCACGGAATTATTAGCGAAACGCGAGTCTTTCTGGATTGACAATCGACAAATACTAAAGGCGAATAATGATCTGCTCAGGCTGTCTCCAAGATATCTCAAAAGAGAAACATATCTCTTGCTCCCACACTGAATGCACTAAGGTCTTTCATCTACCCTGTGCTAACGCAGACCGACTAACCAAGGAGCAAGTCGAAGCCTGGATTTGCCCTGACTGCCGTGTGAACAGCAGGAGGGTCGGAGACAAAACGCACGATAATATTACGCTCCGCAAGAAAACCGCCATTCGTGACAGTTCACCTACGCCTACTGAGAACTCTGGAATGGAAGAAATGGTATCAGAGCTACGTCTTATGCGCAAGGCCATGGATAAGCTTCAGAACGACTTCACCGGGGGCTTTGAAGATCTTCGAAATCAGCTCACGTCTTACGAAACAAAAATGCGAGAGAAGGACCAAATAATCGCTGATCTGAAGACACAGGTCGTTGACCTCCAGGAACAAGTAGGCAGACAGTCGCATGCGCTTGTAAGATCTGAGCTAGAAATTATAGGGCTTACGGAAACACCAAATGAAAATCCCTACCACCTGGTCCTTACGACAGCGCAGAAGATTGGAGTTGACATGGATGAGCGTGACCTCGACTACGTGTCTCGAGCTGGCCCGCGTTTTAAAGAATCTGAGGCTAATGAGAGACTGCCGCGCCCTCTGGTGGTCTCATTCACGAGAAGAACCAAGAGAGAAGAGTTCCTCAAACAGGCAAAGGCACGGCGCTCACTAGAGAGCAGGGATGTTGCAGGAACTGGGCCAGACAGGAAGCTGTATGTCAACGAACGTCTAACCTCTGGTAACCGGCAGTTATTTCGAGCCGCAAGAAATTGGACCAAACAACATGGCTATAAGTACTGCTGGGTCAGGAGTGGCGCAGTTTACATTAGGAGAGGAGAAGGACGCGACGGAAGCCCAGCCATTCCCATCCGTTCTACTGACGACCTTCAAAATATGTCCGCTAAAACCGACCCGCAACCTCAGCAAACAATTAATTAAACAACTTATTTTTATAGAAATTAATGTTAACACAAACCACAACGATATTGTAATTAATTACATTACAAACCAAAACACTTACACACAATTCTTCATTCGCTTTGTATTAACTTCAGTCACTGCAAACAAAAACAGCCACCAATCAACCTTCACACTCAACACACACACATACACACCCTCATACACTCACACATATTCATCACCAACACTTGACAATCTCAGCATAACTCAGCTCTTATCTTCTGATCCTAATAATTCTCCAATCACTCTCACACTGCTTATATCAAAATTAAGAAAGTCACGGGATACTGGCATTCATTTTCCCCACAGTCTTTCATATCTCACATTTAAAATAATAATTGATAAACCATGACAGCACTAGACCTACTAAATGAGATAGACAACACCATGAATATTGAATGCCATACTATCCCCACCCCAGAAGAGTGCGGTAATATTATGTCCGAACACGAATTTAAGCTTCTACATGTAAATATTCGAAGCATGCAAAAAAACTTCGAATCCTTCCTAGTTGTTCTCAGAAGGCTTGACATTGCTTTTGATGTCATAATTTTTAGTGAATGCTGGATAAATAAGTCTTCATTAATTAAGCAAATTGAGGGATACACATCCTATAATACAACAAAGTACATTAACAAATCTGGTGGACTAATAGCTTACGTAAATAACAAATGGTCCCCTAATGTCACAGAACCCAATATAGATGACGCAAACGGACTAGTAGTGGAGGTCCCAAACACTTTCACTGTGATCGGTTTATATAGGTCTCCGTCGTTTCCTAGCCCAGCCGTATTTATCTCCTCGTTAGAACAAAACATCAAACAATTGAGTCCTACCCCTTGTCTTATATTAGCGGGCGACATAAATATAAATATAATAGACCTATCACCCGATGAAAATACCACCAATTATCAAGACCTTTTGGCTGAGCATGGCCTGATCTCGGCCATTAATACCGCTACACACGACAAAACTTGTATTGACCATATATTCGTTCTCACCAAAAATCAAGCCGAATCTGTAGTGTGTAATGCCGACTTAACCGATCATGAACTAGTCATGGTTGGAGTTAGAAACCTAATAAATAAAAACTCTCTTTTAAAAAGATCAAGGCTTAGAATTGATTTCGAGGGGCTTAAATCTGAAATTGAACAGATCGACTGGTCTTCTGTCACTAATAATGAATGTATAGAAGAGGCAGCGTCCACCTTTACGACTACTCTACTAGATTTGCTTACGAAACACTCAAAGAATATAAAGATTAGTCACTCGAAATTCAATATTAAGCCCTGGATGACCCCAGGCCTGATAAGATGCTCAAAACACAAAGATAAACTACATCTACAATCCAGAAAATATCCAAACGATATTACTAAGAAATTGGTCTATAGCAGATATAGAAACTTCTATCTGAAACTTTTGAGGAACCTGAAAGCCGAATACGATAACAAACAGTTAAATAAACATAAAAATTACCCCAAAAAGCTATGGAAATCCATAAACCAAATCACTCACCGCCAATCTAAAGCATCTACAACAGCCCAAAATCTTACAAAAATTAGTACTACCATAGAGGAGTCACTAGATCAATGTAATAAATATTTTTCTTCTGTAGGTCAAGAATTAGCCAACAAGATACTTAATGATAGCAATGAAACTCAGGACTCGCTAGCCAATAAAGTAAAGATCAGGAATTCACCTGTGAACTCGTTATTCTTTGCCCCTACGGACAAAGAGGAAATAAAAGAACTAATATTACAGTTAGATTCAGACAGTTCTCCAGGCCTGGACAATTTAAACAATAGGGTTCTCAAAGCCACATGTAACACCATAGCCGAGCCACTAGAGGCAATCTTCAATAATAGCATAACCTCTGGCGTTTTCCCTCAAGCTTGGAAAACTGCAGCTGTAGTCCCTATTCACAAAGGTGGCTCCAAAGACAACCCTTGTAATTATCGTCCCATCTCACTTCTAGGAAACATTTCAAAACTACTCGAAAGAATAATTAATAAAAGATTAGTTTCTTACTTAGAGTCAAACTCCATTTTAACAGATCGACAATTCGGGTTCCGACAAGGAAGATCCACCGAAGATGCCGTTACGCTTCTCACAGATACAATTGTCTCACATCTTGATAACAGTCGGAGGTGTATCGGCGTTTTTCTTGATTTAGCAAAAGCGTTTGACACTGTTTCAATCCCAATCCTACTGAAAAAACTCGAGGCCTATGGTATTCGTGGCAATAGTTTAGAGTGGTTCACAAGTTACTTATCTAATAGAAATCAATGCGTTAAGGTAGGTGAACACGTGAGCACAGTAAAACCAATTTCATTTGGCGTACCACAGGGCAGTATCCTTGGACCTACACTTTTTCTCACCTATATTAATGATATAACAACGCTGCCCTTACAAAATTCCGATGTGCTCTGCTACGCAGACGACACAGCTATTATTTTTCACGATCGAACATGGCGTGGTGCAGTTAAAAAAGTCCAAGATGGCATGGCCCAAGTTTCAAACTGGCTACGCTCAAATCTACTCACATTAAATACAACTAAAACAAAATTTCTCTGCTTCCACCTATCAACTGTAACAGACCCCAAAGAACTCAAAGACATAAAAATCCACTGTCAACAACGCTGCACTGGTTTAAATGATCAGACTTGTGCTTGCGACCACATCACAAGAGCCGAATCATTAAAATACCTAGGCATAATTATTGATGAAAGACTTACATTTAAAGAACATGTGATCGCGACGTCTAACCGGGTCAGAAAACTAATATACGTATTTAAGAACCTACGAGATATAGATGATGGAAAATTTGTAAAAATGATATATGTAACACTTTGTCAATCGATCGTAAATTATTGTATTCTTGCCTGGGGAGGTGCATCTGTTACAACACTTATTATATTAGAGAGAGCACAGAGAGCAGTTCTTAAAATCGCACTAAATAAACCATTTCGATATCCCACAACAACACTTTACAAAGATGCTCAAGTTCTCAGTGTCAGGAGACTATTCTTTATGAGGGTAGTGGTTTTTGTACATAAAAATGTAATTAATTCTGAAAACTACGACAAAATGCTGAAGAAAAGAGTTTTTGGTGTACCAAAAACCCGTGTCAACACTTCTCTTGCGCAGCGTTTCAGAGTCTTTCTTTTCCCTTGCATTTACAATAGGTTTGTATTGCTATATAATTTTAAACACAGTTCTACCGCAGAAACTAAAATGAAAATGTCAAAATCTCTCATGGAATGGACCTACGATGAGACGGAAAACGTCCTTTTATCATTTAAATAAAACACACATTACACACACACATCCTCACATACACACTTTCATACACACACAAACACACACACACACACACACACACACACACACACACACACACACACACACACACAAATACATACACACCCTCATCACACTTCACACCTTAATTATTGAAACGATCTCTTACTTATGTTTAAGTTTAAGTTTACTATTAGCCGTAAGTATTTCTAAAACCTGTTATAATATTTCTCTCCCCCACGGGACAGGCATTGCCTAGTGTGGGGGTCAGCATGTAAAATGATACTGTATTTTATGGCAATAAACCTTTATTATTATTATTTATTATAGTCAAGTACATAGTACCTACCTACCTAATATACTCTACCTACCAAGTACCTATTCTACAATCTATTTTATTTCTTGCCTCAAAGCCAACCAAAAGTTTTGGTTTTCTACCAAAGCGGTCTACATTGGTCTAGCTAACTATGCTATCAACTCTATAGGGTGCACTCTAATTCGATAGCGGAACTTTAAGTAGGCTGTCTACTGATCAATACAAACAACTTGTACTAGGTGGCTAAAAAAATGGAGCGAAAAAAAAATCTGCTGTTCCATGCAAAAGGCAGACTCAGTAACGTGCCAAATGTATGAAAGAGCAGATATTTTTTTCGCTTCATTTTTTTTGCCACCTCGTACAAGTTGTTTGTATTGATGAGTAGACAGCCTGCTTGAAATTCCGCTATCGAATCCAAGTGCACCCTGTAGTAGTAAGTACTTATTCACTTTTAATGACTCGAGATATTCACACACACTTATATTCGAATTGCGGTTGGTTTTCGGCAAAATTAATTCATAGCATACTTACCTAGTTCTCTACCTTGCTATGCCTTTTGATCTAACCGTCAACAGCTGTCTTATAAGATGTCTGGGTAAAACATTCGGACAAGAGAATATAAGCACATTTAGACAAGCAAAGATAAAATTACGAAAATTAAATTCGGATAGAAAATACCGTTGCTAGAGGCGTCGTCGACGATGTGTTCGGTTCGCAATGGGCCCTCAGAAGGCCGTAAAGCTTATCCCAGCGACGCGCATAAAAGTTCAGTCAACGATAAAATATTCATAAAGTACCAATATTATACAGGGTGTTAAAAGACCGCCAACAAAGCGGGAAACCACGCATTGTCCTCATCATACTGAACATTTTTGCCCATGGAACTATACCTGGGAAATCAACGGTTCCCGAGATAATGAGGTTCAAAGTCGGACTTTTCAAACTTTTTTTATTGCAGAAATTTGCTCAGTATCAAATACTCAACATTTCTTCTCAAGAAGCCATATCAAAATTTTGAATATTTCTTGCATAAAACGACGTTAAAATTGCAACCCGCAATGTATTCTAAACATCGGTACTTCGAGCGTAAGTAACACAACTTTATGTCAACGCTTGTGCAATATGACTTCTCTGCGTTACACTTCCATTGCTACGTCACGCCGCTGACAGCTGGAGACAAATTGAAGATAGAAAAATTCGACGGGCCCGGGGTGGATTCGAACCCGTGTCACTTGCGCCGTCTATCAGTCAGACCGGCTGCGTAAACCATTGCACCAAAGTGACGTGGAGTTGACCGTGCGAAACTACCGACTGCCCTATAGAGCCAGCGATACTCCAGCTATTGATTAGTACATACACTCACAATCAAAAGTGACTATGCCTTGCGTTATATGCAAAAAGACTATCTTGCTAAGTCATCTACTTGCGTGCAAGGAATGCAGCGCCCAATTCCACTACGAGTGCATCGACATATCCAAAGCGAAATACAAAGATCTGTCTGAGTTCGATAAGAAGATATGGCAATGTCAGGGGTGCCGTAACATTTCACGTCGCAATCGCAATGACGATACACCAATAGGAAAACAACAAAAGCAACCTCAACCACCTGCTGCTGCTCCGTGTGATGGGAGCGATGATAACCGTGAGTCTACTTCAAAAACACAAAATACAGAGCCACGGCAACTGACCAGGGAGGACGTTAGAGAAGAGATGCTTTCGGTACTAAAAGGCGAAATGGAGAAGATGAAATCCGAGATTAAATCGACCATAGACTCGCATTTAAAAATAGTGATGGAAGACGTCAGCGCCCTAAAAACTTCTATAAGTTTTATCAACGCCGATTTCGAAGATATCAAGAAAACGTTCATCTCGAGCAATGCCCTTACAAAGCAGCTTGAAAAAGAAAATGTCACTCTGCGCGCACAAATCACGGACTTGAGCACGCGCATTTGTCAAATGGAACAACACTCCAGAGCAAATAATGTTGAGATCCAATGTGTCCCAGAATTCAAAAACGAGAACCTGGTCAATACCGTAATGCAATTGAGCAAGGTCGTCGCATCCAACATCATAGAGACTGACATTCAGCAATGCAGCCGCATCGCCAAGCTGAACGCCAACTCTACGAGACCCCGGTCCATAGTGGTGCAGTTCGCCCGTCCCATAGCCCGAGACAGTCTCCTAACATCTGTAGCACAGTACAACAAAGCCAACAAAGAAGAAAAGCTTAACTCAGGACATCTTGGCATAGCTGGGGAGAAGAAGCCAATCTACGTGGTAGAACATCTTTCAGCGACCAACAAGTCACTTCACGCAGCGGCACGCGCAAAGGCAAAAGAATTGCATTACAAATTTGTCTGGGTCAAGCATGGCAAAATCTACGTAAGAAAAAATGAGTCTTCGGAACATGTGCTCATTCGAAACATGGAAAGCGTCAATAGTTTAAAATAAAGTTAGATCGCTATCATACGCAATATTATACGAAAACCACTTGCATGTAATTGTTACTAAAATTATTTTAACATTCGATTCTACAAAGCTGAATATTTTAAATGAAATTGATCAAGAGCGCGACATTATATGTCAATCACTCGATGATCCAATAGATTGTAGAACGCTATTTAAGACAGACAATAAGGCTCCATTCAATATACTTACACTTAATATTCGTAGCATATTTTGCAACCTTGATAAACTTCTAGTCTTTCTTGGAATCATTGATATTGAAATGGATATACTGGTTCTCACGGAGTGTCACACAAATAATAATAATAACATGGATCCACCGGCCATAAACAATTATAATATGTATTATTCAAGAAATAGGTTGAACAAAAATGACGGAGTGGTAGTTTATATAAGAGACAGTATTGAGGCAACAGTAGAAGAGCCCAATCTTGTGGAGGGTAACTGCCTAATCGTAAGGATAGGTAGCGAATATGCCATAATATGCTCCTACAGACCACCATGCTTTAACAATACTTCTCCGTATCTAGATTCATTAAACGAAATACTGTCCTCCACTCACTCCAAAAATATCATATTCACCGGCGATATAAACATTAATACACTGGAATCTACCACAAAATCGAATGATAACGATGAATATCTGAATCTGATAGCACTGCATGGGTTTGGTATGGGCATAGACAGACCAACACGACCGGAATCAGGAACTTGTTTGGACCATTTCATGATTAAAACCAAAGCTAAAGCGTGTACAGTAGTGTTTCCACCGGTAACTGACCACTGCCCGATTTTGCTCCACTTAGAAAAAAGCTCAATAAAAAAACCGGCAAATACATATGAAAAAATCACACTTAACATGGCAGGTATAGGTGATTCATTATCCGCGGAGTCTTGGTATGATTTCTATCAAATTACAGATATTAACAAGGCCACAGATGCACTGATCTCCGTTCTAAACAATACCATAGAAAGTAACAAAACCATTGCCATAGTTGCTAAAAGAAAACTACCGCTGAAACCCTGGATCACACCTGGAGTTTGAAATGTCTCAGAAAAAGAGATGAAATTCATAAAAAAATAAAAAAGTGCCCTAATGACGTAGAAAACAAAGAAAAATTTACCAATTATCGTAATGTATGTAATAAGTTAACAAAATTTCTAAAGAAACAATATTATGAATCGCAACTGGAACAGAATTCGGGAAATATAAAAGAAACGTGGAAAATTATTAAAGACATTTGCAATCTCAACAAAGCCAAACTATCTTCAACCAAACTGCTTGATATCAAAGACAATCCTAAACAATCACTCAACCTGGTCAACGAATACTTTACCTCCATAGGTGCTGATCTAGCGGGGGTCACCTTGGAAAAACTTTCAACAACAGAAACACATCTTGCCACCAAGAGTCTGTCCTCCAATTCCCCCCTGGCATCAATGGCTTTTCAGCCAACTGATTCGATGGAAGTTCATAAAACAATTCTGACCCTAAAACCTAGTAAAGCAAGGGGATGTGACAATATACCGACATCAATCTTGAAGACATTCAATGCTATACTCTGCGAGCCTATAGCTTATCTTTGCAATTTAAGCTTGGAATCTGGAGAATTCCCTAAAATATTCAAAGAAGCTATCGTATCACCAATACATAAATCTGGGGACAAACACCTACCTACTAATTATAGGCCGATTTCGTTGTTGTGTATTTTGGCTAAGGTACTGGAAAAGATAGTAAACAAAAGGTTAATCTCGTACCTAGAGAAACAAAACCTATTGGCTTCTAACCAATTCGGATTTAGAACTAAAAAGTCCACTGAAGATGCAGTACTTAATTTGACGTCGAAAATTACAAACTTTCTGGACCGTGGCGAAAAATGTGTAGGGATTTTCTTGGATTTGCAGAAGGCCTTTGATACGGTTTCAATACCAATTCTTCTCAGTAGATTGGAAAAACTTGGAATCAGAGGGTTAACCCTTAACTGGTTTAATAGCTATCTATCTGGTAGGAAACAGTCGGTTAGAGTTGGAAATCATACAAGTGACAGCGCTGCATGCTCCTATGGTGTTCCACAAGGAAGTTCGCTTGGGCCTTCCCTTTTCCTAACGTACATAAACGAACTATGCAAAATTAGTCTCCCACAAGCAGAATTGTTGATGTTTGCTGACGATACGGTCATATTGTTCCATGAAAGCACGTGGCAGAGGGTTTCAATAGTAGCTGAACTAGGCCTAGGAAGCGTCTCGAGCTGGCTTGAGGACAGCCTCCTGTCTTTAAACACTGCAAAAACAAAATACGTGTGCTTTTCAATTAGCGATTTTTCTGGCCCTCCAGAAACCTTCCAAATTCATCTACACACATATCCCTGCAATCGTCAGGCTACACCCGGGATCAAGCTTTGTAGTTGTACAGCGTTGAATAGAACACAGTCGATTAAATACCTTGGCGTTACCATTGACGAGCACCTAAAATGGGATTCTCACATTACAACAGTAGCCAAAAGGATTAGGAAGATGATATACGCATTTAAAAGCCTACGTACCGTTGCAAGTAAGAAACTTACGATCCAGACTTACAAGGCACTGTGTGAATGCATAATCGGCTACTGTATCAGTGCATGGGGTGCAGCCGCAATGACCCACATGATAATATTAGAACGTGCCCAAAGAGCCCTACTCAAGGTGATGCTGTACCTCCCTAGGCGACATCCAACAGATGATCTGTACGTAGAGGCTAGGGTGTTGACCGTAAGAAAATTATTCATCTACCAGGTCATACGCAGATTCCACCAACTTGTAGCACCTCTCCCACCAACAACCGCTAGGAGACAGCCACAACACATAACCCCGACAACAAATACCGCATTTGCTAAACGCCATTTCGACACCCAAGGGCCGCGACTGTACAATAAGCTAAGCAAAACAGCTGATACTCGATCGTTGAGTAGGAAATGTATAAAAATAGCTGTTATTGATTGGCTGAATACCTTGGACTATGACGAAACAGAAAACCTAATCAATCCAGCTAACAAAAACCAAAACTTAATTTCTTAATATCTAAGACAAAATTAAATGTCACTTAATTATAACCTTAATTACTATTGTTTTATTTTTTTTTATTTTTTGTTGTTGTTTTGTAAACATAATACTGTTATAATTGTAATTGATTCACAACATTACATAATACAACTTATTTAATGTTATATTTTATTAACCAATCAAATTTAATTTAATTATATTTTAATTACTGTAATTTTAATTCCTTTATATAGTAGCAACTGATCTTCCGATCACAGTGCTAAATTATTTAAATTCATACAAACAAAACATATGTTAATAGTAAAATTTTCAAAAATATCGACCAACAACTTCTAGATGATGAAATGATACACGTGTATCATCTGGTTCATGCTAATGTAACTGGAAAACTGTCTCCTAAGACACAGGATTTTTATCCTAATTTAGAAGACAGGGTACCAAGATCTATTTAAATTTCAACGTGCTAATTTTACTGATGATATTTGATTAAATGAATACTGTAATAATTCGATACCCAATAATTTAAGATCTATTGTAAATTGCATTTGTGTTTGGGTCAATAAATTTATTTTATTTTATTTTATTTTATTGCGTGATAAAATATTTTCCAAAATTATAACCTAAAAAACCAAAATCATTTCCCGGCAATAATTTATCGAAAAAGTACTTTGTTTTGGTGTCTAGTATGCGTACCTTTCGGGTCTGTCGGCGGTCTTTTAACACCCTGTAGGTAAGTAAGTACTGAACTTCCACCAAGCTACCGAACAATTGAAAAAGGAGGAGCACTCAATAAAACTTACTTTCCCAATAAATTCACTTCGTCTCTAACATCAAACCACAAATTTTATGTTCCCGCTGAGACATGCTTTGTCTGCCACGTCCCCGCTATAAAAAGTTTAGGTACTAGTCTGAAGAAGTACCTATAACGGAATGAAACCCAACTCTCAACTACAGCTGCGGAGTAAATTATATCGAAGAAAAATATCAGTCATGAAAAGCTGAGATAAGTGCACTAAAAGTTTCCTTTTAGTCTTGTCGGTAGCGCTTCTAAAGATTCGCCTTTACTTAGAACTAAGCTGTAGACAGACAGATCTTTACATTAATGTGCGGAGACTGCTGACCTCCACGAGCCCTCAGAGCACCGACCCTGGATTAGGGTCGAACGGTGAACAATTCAGCTGTCACTCAAGTTCTATTAGTTAAGCAGGCATTATCTATTGCCCAATCAGTCTACATTGTAGGCTCTACAAGATTACTAACCGTGGCTTATGACGCGTCAGGGAGGATCCATCTAAACACCAATAAACCATTCATTCTACATTTCCATTCCATGTGTGGAATATGGTCATGCTGATGAGTGTGACACAATAAAGCTCTCATCAGAGGGTCAAATACCTATACGTACCTAATGAAAAAAAAGGCATTCAGTAAATTACAGATTCCTACCTACTTAGATAAACAGGTAGTTAAGATGCGGGCTTAACTCCGAAGCATGATTGATTGATCTGCCTATGTCCAAGCAAAGCCTACCTATTTGGCAGGCTCTGATTCCCGACCCATTTCAGTGCTGAGTGGAGCGTGCACCGCGGCTTACATGCGGCTCGGTGGCTGCTTGCTCCACAATCCGAGTGCGCTCCGCCTTCCGTATCCACACCACGCAACGGTTGCATAATCCTCTCGACCGCAAACTAGCAAACATTTAATCGTTAATTTACCAGCCTCACCATTGCCACTTTTATACAACACGAGCTAACAAGCGGTTGCGGTAAGAGGCAATGTATAATGTTATCGCGTGCATGTAACAATCCTCCCACCGAATGTAGGTAGGCTACACCCAGCGAGCAAACGAGTTTCGCGGGAACGGAGCGCCATCCCGGGGTCGAGAAATTGCGCAAATATTTAAATGGTTTTCCTGCTCGAGCCAAGATTATTCGCCATTACGTAACACAAGTAAGCAGCCCTAGCGTTGCACCACGTGAAAAATGCTATATTCACGGCACATAATATCCCACCTCGATAGGCCACAAGCCAGTACCTATGCGGCCAGAGCAGATTTCGTAAAATAAAATGCAATAGCTAACGTACTAAAAGCTTTCAACAAGCAATATGTTCTGTCGATGAATGGGCCCTATCTCACAAACAAACCACAAGTTGCACGATGTAGCAAACCAACACCATTATTTGTCGCGCAGCTACGTTGGTACATTGTATGGGTGAGGTCATAGGATGCGGCTTATAGTCACAAAATATTTACCTTTTGCAAAAATAAACACGACCCAGTGCCGGATCTACAAATTTGCCGCCCGTAGGCTTTTAAAATTTTGCCGCCCCTATCGACCAATCAATTCGACACGTTCTCTCGTCACCTCTTTGAGCTTCAAGGAAATTGCTTTAATTGCTAAAAATGCATTTTTTCAGTTTTTAAATTTTGAAGCTAAATTGATCTATTTTTGTTCAGCGATTTTTCGTTCACGGCAGTAAAATAGTATTCTTTTCACTATTGCAAAAATAGAACAAAAAAAAATTCTAGCCACGCTGCTATCGTTCACTCTTTTTGTAAGGCTTGTTCTTCTAACTAAACCAGTTCGCTGGACTAAACTAATTGTTAGAGAGACAAAATTATGTAAAAACAAAAAAATATATATTTACAATTTTCACGATTGGGATCACCACTTTTTCATACAAGCTCTTGTCCTTGCTCTTAAATAGGATCGCAAAAATGCAGCGAAAATTATGCAAAATCAGAGAAAGATCAGTGCGGGCCCAAAAATGTTAATTCAATTACACTTGAATTGACTAAGAATTGTTTAATCAACTGAGCCCCGAAATTTAACCACACATAAATACGTACAGCTTTATAGTTGTAAGAACCGCATGTACGGTCGGCCACAATCTCAGATACCCCATGGCAGCTCTTATCGCGCACGGCATAAGGGCGCCAATCGAACAAAAAGGGGTATCTGAGACTGTGGCCGACTGTACATCGACCTGAGGAAAAATTGAGCGCGAAATTTTTTGTGCAAACACCTCAAAAGGGACCAAAACGTGGCAAGGGGCGCCGAATAGGGGCAGGGGGCGCCAAACTCCTTTTGCTACCCGGCACCTAGCGTGACTGCACACCTTGCTCAACCATAGGCTCGGCCCTTGCTCGCTCGATTCGCCTGCGTGCGGTACCTGCATTGCACGCCTTTTCGCGGCGGCCCTGTGAACGGTAATGTAACTCGTTCCTACCCCGCAAACAAACGCGACTACGCAAATTGTAAAAAAGAAAAAATAGGGTTAAATCATAATAGATAATTGTTGAATATTGATTGTGTGGACCTTACGTAGCTATACTTAATATGCATATTTTTATATTAGGTATGTAAGATCTTAAAAGATACCCCAAATCTGCCGCCCCTCTAAAATCTGTCGCCATAATACACAGCCTATCGGTAAATCCAGCACTGACGACCCATTTTATTTACTTACTTTTGTAGATATGCTAACACACGTATTTTACTTTGCCTAGCCTAAAAATTTAACCTTTCTGTAGCTTTACTTTTTCAGTTCACCTTCCACCTTAATAATGTAAGTAGTAAAATTTTCAGAAGCATGAGAAATTGCCAGGCGCATCTATGAGAAGCCTCGCAGACGCTTGAAGTATCAATTTATAATGCATTAGACTGAAGCCGAAGCTCAAATACGCAAACACGAAGCTCGGCAAAGCATCCGTCTTTTCAGGTATATAACAATAAGCCACATATGTATACCTACTACCAAGGTCTAACCTATCTGTAGAAGGTACGAGCTTCTTGCGCACAAAGCAGTTAAACCCTCAAGGCCACGTATCTATTATGCTCAAGCTTATAACTTGTAAAGATTTAGTGTCAACTTTCTAGCAACGATCATCTTCGTACTGATACAGTGCCGCACCGATTTAAGACGCAATCATCAAAACTTAAACTACATGCTTAGTTTTATACAGCTTAGGTGGCCTGAGTAGGCCAGCGCCTCGATTAAGTAAAAATTCCACTCAACCTCCGAGCGTCAAAACAATCGAAAATAGCCCTTATTGAAATGAACAATCTATTTTTGACATTTAAAAACCGTTATTTTTACGGTGGTATTTTAGATAGGTAATACAGGGGCAGAAGTATTATTTGTTCTTTCCGAATCACCATTACCTACCTACTCAACAAAAAATCTATAGCCCCCCTAACGTAGTAAGTAGGTACGTGGTAGATATTACTGGCCACATAAATAATTTTGCACGTAAATCTCTGCACAAGGGGACCAATGTGTAATACAATACGTTTATTATGTTGACAAAAAGCTTTCAGCTCGGTGTAATCTTTCAGGCCGGCCCGCGCCCGGCGCAAGAAATATATTGCGTGAAAGTGACGATGGACAGAAAAAAGCCTTTCAACATCTCAGCCGAGGTCTACAACCGTGCAGGCTACGCTTGTAGGTAAGTACCTTAGTCGTTTAACGTATCCTTGTGGCTATTAATTATTGTCTTTCCTTCGTTCTGTTCATCTTTCTGTTCATTTGGGAATCTTAACTTAATTTTCTTTGGTAGGAACCTAATGGAAAGATAATCACGTAGACCCCTTACACTTTCGTTTTAACTAGCCGGTAACGCAAGTGAATAGAGTACATGCAAGTAAGTAAGTACGTGCTGTCTTGTGAACACGAACTTTTTCCGCACGCCAAATACGTAGGCACCTTAGGAGTCGTGTGTGAGACAGAAACCCATAAGTAATTCAGTAATCACTAATCAGAATTCCTAATTTACGTCGCAGAGAATATATAAAAAGGTATACATATCTATATCTATATATATAAAAATGAATCGCCGTGCATTAGTCTCGCTAAAACTAAGAAACGGCTTGACCGATTTGCATATTTACTGTTTTGTTTTGTTCACCATAGTTCAGGGTAGGTTTATAAGCAAAGAAATATGGGAAAAGTTAAACGATTAGCTGAAAAACGGAAGAAATAAAAATTGGTAATTTTGTATTGGAATCGCCATTTTTGACATTCGTTGGCATATCGTTTGACAGCTGTTTGACTCTCGCCGAAATCCATCAAAAAACTACTTTGTTGGATTTTGATCTACCAAAAGGCTGGATTGTAAACCAACGTTGAACATCGATGAAGAAGTGGGTGGTTTAAAAAAATGCTGTTATGTCATTTGATACTGCTATTGAACAACAGATGGCATTAGTTATTATACGGAAACAGTGGATATTTTTTTTCTTAGAACTGCTACTGAACAACAGATGGCATTAGTTGTTTTTTTGGAAACAGTGAATAAAATTTTATAGTAGAAGAAACTTCTCAACAACAGATGGCGTAAGTGAAAAAAAAATTACTCAAACTTATAAGTACAAAAGACAGCACGTAGACGCTTATACGCTAGCACTCTACTCGGTTACGTTACGGGCGACTTTAAAACAAAAGTGTACACTCTGACGTGCTGTCGTGTGCACTTTAAAATTCTGTCGCCTACTAAATAATTCCACCATCTATAATAAAAATGAATCGGTGCATTAGTCTCGCTAATAAGAAATGGCTTGCTTGACCGATTTGTAACTCAAGTGTATTGATATGTGAAACGTATTCTACTTCAGCGTACAGAAGACTGAGCAAGATTCCAGACTCAAGATTTGCCAGAGAGCAATGGAGCGCAGTATGTTAAGCTTCAAGAGGACAGATCATGTCAGAAATACGACACTGCGCTACAAAACGCGCCGATGTAGGGGTCCAAACAGCGAAGTTAAAGTGGAGCTGGGCCGTACATATAACTTCTGCTTGCAGAGATATAAAGTAACCAAAGGCCAGCATTGCGCAGAAGACCCCGCACCAACCCTGTATAGTGGGGGGGACTAAAGTAGAAAACATAGACGTCTGGTGGCTGAGAGCACTGATGTTCTCCAAAGTATGCTCGCAGTATTGCATGAAGCATCTCTGAGGGTTAGCCTGAGGATGAACCTGTTCAAGACCAAGATTATGTCGGACAATAGGTACCTCTAACAATCTAAGCGTAAACGTTACCGTGGACAACTGCCCCATCGAAGTGGTTGACAAATACGTTTTTCTTGGACGTCTTTTGTCCTTTGGCCAACAGTTCCAGATAAAAGAGATTGCTAGGCGAATGCAGCTGGAATAGGCCGCCTTCGGCAAACTTGAGGAAGTGTTTAAATCCAAACCGAAGGTTTTCAACCAGTGTGTACTGCCCACTCTTACTTATGGTTCTGAGACATGGAGTCTTACCAGAGATGTTATGAAAAAAGGCCAACGTTGCCCAAAGAGCCATGGGGCGAGCAATGATCGGTATTAAGCTCTTGGACCATATACCGAACGTTGTAATAAGAAGCCGCACAAGAGTGGCAGACGTCGGAAAACGCAAATCGTCTTTGAAGTGGAAGTGGGCAGGACACCTGGCTAGCTAGACGCACCGATGGCAGATGGACGAAGTCTATTGCGGAATGGCGACCTCGAGAAGGCAAGAGATTGGTTGGCAGAGCACCAGCCAGATGGTCCGATGACATAGCCCAAGTAGCCGGAAAACAGTGGTTACGTCTGGCACAGGATCACGAGGGGTGGCGAGAGCATGAAGAGGCCTTTACTCAGCAGTGGGAGTTAATGGGCCGTTGACGATGATGATGATTTGTCACATGATTTGATTTTTCAATGTTATTATGGGGGGACACAACCACAAATAATTTACATTATGTGTATCCAATCGATCCAGTAGTTTCGGAGCAAATTGGCTGTGATGTGACACAAGAACAGACAGACAGAGACACGAGTGATCATAAAAAAATAATGGTTCTGTTTTCCCTTTTGAGTTACGGAATCCCAAAACACATTAGGGGGGGGGTACGAAATACGTGGTTATATTTTTTGCTCTATCGTGAAAACTGTAATACGAGTACCTACATACAATCAAACTTAGCGTGGTTATAGGGCTTAGATAGGTACTGTCTATTATTACAACAAATAATAATAATAATGGCCAACATTTGTACGGAACCCTTTGCTCGAGTCCGACGTTCCAATAGATCAGTTTTTTGTCATCTGCGCGGACAGTCAAACTATATCAGGTGATACGAAGTTCACCGGGTCAGCTAGTACCTTATAAGTTTGAATTTGACACTTTACTCGCTCGTTCTTCGCGCGAATGTACCTAGTATGTTATGGTTGCTACGAAGCGTCGTAGACTCGTAGCGTCGCACGCGACGCGCAAAAGACATCAACGCGCTCACGCTTGAATTTTTTAAAATTGTAATAGGTATTTCATTTTAGTTTGGTAACGATGTTTGGTGATGATGATGGTTGTATCCAATAACACTTATTTTCGGTAGAATTGTCTAGTTAAAAAAAAACTATTTGATTTGCGTTAATGACTAATCCATAGCTTGACTCCATGGTCAAGCATGGTAGTAAAACACATCTTGTGACACCAAAAATAAAGCGTTATTGCTCTGAGCAGATTGTATCATCCATCCCATCTGAGATAGTACATCGCAAACTTCGTCCGAAGTACGCTATAAAACGCAAACCGCAGAATTTGAAAGCCCCACCTAAGTTATTTGGCAAGCACTAGCGGTCAAGAGTTTTGCGGCCTACTGCAACTAATGCTATATGTTAGTTACAATGCGAGCATGAAACAACCAGTTATTTGAATTGCGGCAAAGTCGTTACTTGCAACGCACGGTACGAATAACCTAGAAATATTTTATTATTAGGTAGGTATACATATATATAGGTGCAGACATTCTTAAGTTAATATGGATTGGCCCTAAACACACCATCGGTCCGTGCATACTGTAGATCTGTCCAATAGATAAGTTTCATAAAAACTCATCTAGTATCGATAAAAAATTAGCACAAAGTAGCCGGTAATAATCCATAAGTAAGAAGAAGCTCTTAATTATTGTACGCGTTGCCTTCACCATTCCATTAATTTATTTCTTGCCAAAGCATCTCGACAGTTAATTTTAGATGAATAGATAAAGTAGATATCGATGTAACACGGGCATCCCATTGAATGTTTTTAATCTCGAGGAATCCGAGTCGGGCGGCGCGATACGCTGTCATGGCGGTGGGGCGGATCAAGGAATAATGTATTCGGGGCCCCCCCCGAACCCGGGGGGTACGATAATCCAACTCAACCTAATTTTTAACCTATTGTCCAAAGGAGGGTTATGTTTTTACCAAAACATCCTAACCTATTAATACAAAAGTTGTGTGTGCCTAAACTAAAAAAAAAAAAAACAAAGGCCTTTCCAACTACGTGTGAGATCATTTTTACAGCGTCCAGTGGCACCTTCACTGACATAAGATTGGTGAAGTGACCACTCGGACGCTAAAAACGAAACGCAAACTTAAGTCCCTACAAGTTATGGAGGTTTATAGATCTCTAATTATTATTAAAAGAGACGAATCACCCAAAGATTGGGAGGAATCGCGTATGTCTGAGAAGTACTGAAGCATGTGAATTATTTCTGGATTACGAGGACAAGCTAATATTGCGATGGAATACTTTGCCTACTGTGGAATGTTTTTGATAGGTAAGTATAGCCCCTGAGGTAGGGACCAATTACTACAACAACAAAATACGCGCATTAATGTGGCCAAAAACTTTAGTAAAAACTTTTTTTTTAATTATTTCTGCATCCAGTCCGCAATCGTAGGGACGCCTAGATGCGCCACTGTCACAGCGGGAGGGTGCAAATTGTGCGTAAGACGAATAAGATGAAACTCCAATTATAGCGGCACGTTTACTTATATTACAGACGTTACGCACAACTAGGGGAGCCCATTGTTATTTTTGTACAACCTCACTCTACAGGCCTCTTTTTTACAGATATTATTTTAGCACGGAGAAAAATAAAGAGATAGATACTTGAAATATTCGTACTCAGCTGACACAGTTCCCATAAGACAAGGCACATCAAAGGGCTCACTAACAAAGAAGCCGCTAAACTCAAACACAACAATGACCTAATCCCATCACAGTGATACGGAAATCCGCGGGCTTGTTTGATATCGGCACACATTCCGGCTTATATTTGCTGGGGATTAACCCCGTGAGGAGTACCTGCATAGAGCGCACCTGGGCCTGACTCTTTATCGCCTTGTGTATTCGCTGGCCTCCATTGTTCTATGTTTTACGGGTTCTGAAGAGTAATGAAATTAGGTAGCTACCCCTCGATATGTTTTCTGAAGTTTTCGCTATCTTACTTAGTTAGTTGTTAGAGAGAACTAAAACATCTACGTAAAGGCGCCGTAACGTAGTATAAATTTTAATTTTAAAGGGAGCTTTATTACGTAACATTTACCTTGAAAATTGCGAAGTGGTCGGCTGTACTGAATATTCCAGTGGATGACCAAAAGCTTCTGCCCAAACGGAGCCGATTGCTGTTTGTGTTTAATTAAATTTATGCTGATACAGTGCCGCCACGCCGCCGTCGCGTCTTTCATTCCACTTTTTATTCATAACCGACCGTGAGCGAGGATTATGTTTTTGACACCCCCCGTTAACCCTTTGTCCTTTATTTTGTGCTGGTTTTGTCAGCGTGATACTTTAACACCCTGATTAATTAACAAATAACTTATGTATGAAAAGCATACTAACTTGCTTGTTTTATAGTCATACATACATAAAAGTATCATGTGTTAGTAATGATAAGCGTTGGAGCACCGTTAACCACGGACCATTAATGTTCGGCACACAGAGTTGATTAGATCAGATCGTTTAGGGGGGAGGCGTCACAGACGGCATAAGGCTCTCCATATAGCACCTATATTGCGAGCCATTTATAAGCGCGTTAATGTTCCTGGCTGGCAGCGCTTCGTTAGGAATACTGAGAGTACCTACAAAGGTTGTAAGCACCTATGTAGGTAAAAAGTCACAGTTGGTTGAGTGAGACCCGGTGTTGAGCCTTTTTGTCGGGATGAACAATGAAAATACAAATACAAATACAAATACAAATCACTTTACTCAAAAAAGCTCGTAATGTGGTCATTAATTCGACAACCTTCTTTGAGCAAAGGAGGACTTGCGGGCTACTTTGATTAGGCGCCAGAAAAGTTGTATGGAATTTCATTAATGTCGTGTTTTGCGGCCAGAAAAACTGTATGAAAATTCATTAATGTCGAGTTTTGTTTCAAAAATAGAACTCAAAAGTCTGGCACAAAAAGTATTTATTTAGAATTTGGCTGTTTGGGTGCTGGCAGTCTACAAATTGCATAGAAAAAAAAAGCGCGGCCATATTGTTTTCGCGGCTTCGCGCGTTGTTCGAAGTGATTTTTTCTGTGCGTGCTGTTTTTGTTGTAAATAAAAGTGAACTCTTCAAGCAATTAATTCTCCGAGTCAATGTGTTTAACAACGCCGAACATAAAAAGGAAGCGAAATAAGATATTTAAAGGTACCTATTGCCACCGAAGTCAAAGGAAAAATACAAGTTTATCTACGAAAAGTTTGCGGAATGGAAAATCAACAAAAAGTAAACCAAGACAAAAGGTAAGCTGGTTCTATTTAAATTACTCGCATTGTTTGAGTAAAGCACTATACAAGCCTTGGTCCGCAATGAGTGCGCTTCTGGCCACGCTATGATGGCCTCGAGCTTAGCTTAGCTACGCTCTCGGCCCTCAAGTTTGGTCATCATTGCAGCCCTTGCTGGCCGCGCTATAAAGGCCTCGACCTTCGGTCTCGGCCTTCATTCCAGCTTGTCCATCAAGGGCTGCAATACTGACCGCACTGTGAGGGCCTTGAGCTCCGCTATGCTGCGCTCTGTCGGCCATCAAAAGCGCGCCAGAAACGCACTCATTACAGATCGCGGCAGTAATGTACTATTATTGATGCCAACTTAAAAATAGAGCTTAATATTAAAGTAATATTTAATACTTAAACAATAAGTAATATTACAATGTAGAGAATACTTTGGCATCAAAGGGAGCAGGCTCAGCATTAAGCTAAGCATGTAGGCACATGCAAAGCGCTGTTTTTCAGCAAGCCCCTATTTTAATCTTGTAGATTCTTGTTGCTTGCTTGAACATTGTTAATCGAAAGGATGAACATTTCGCTAGCTAAATTTGTTGTTTGGGATATTGCCATAACAGATAAAAGCAGTTTTTAACATAGGTTATGGTTGCAGGTGTGGATAAGGAGTTTCTCCTTCAATTATGTTTCAGTTGTGTGCATGGAGTGTCTTAGGTATTTAATTTCTTCCGCTATGTCGAAAATATTATCAATTTAAATCGTTTCAAGTTCACGTTCAAAAGTATTATGAATTAATTTGTAGAAATATGGAAATAAGTTCAAAACCCTCCGTAAAGTATCGTACATACATAAACAGACTAAACGCATATTTGCCTCCAAAGCATCACAAATCTGTATTTTCATGAGCTGTAAGTAAACAAACGTCAATGTAGAGCCAAGGCGGAAAGAATATTGTATTACAGTTTGCCGGGAGACAGCTAGTAATTTGTTAGGATAAATAAAGACTGGTGTCATCATGGAGTCATGTTGTGCCTTATCGTACCTAATTACGACGCCAGCATTTCCTTTCTAGAGTAATATTTTTCGTACATATTTTATTTTGGTAAATGGTGATTTTGCTAGATTTACTAGTTCGACTACTTCTAAAATAAATAACCAACCCTCTATATGGGTAGATAAGTAAAAACTAGAAAGTTCGGTGCACAGATATATCACAGATTATAGGTGCACTTTAGGTTCCTGAGCCCAAGCCAGCGAGCGAAAGAAGTGGTCAAATATTTAGCCTACCTTGCCCCACAGACGTTTAAATTCAAAATGTTTGATCGTAAAAATTTAATAGGAACCGTTTTAGAGCGGAATTAATCCGGTAATATGATAAGTGCGTTCATAATCACACGTGAAAGTAGCGATTACAAATTGCAACATGCCTTCGTATTGTAGTAGAGAAAACACGCGCAAATGAGCTCTGAGCAGCCACTTTTGTCAGGAGGCAATTTGCAGAAGGTTGTCATGAAGTTGTAAAGTCTTTGCTGGTTGCAAAGTAAGTGATATTAATTTGATGTAACATACTTTCATACCGGTCGGCTCGGCGCGCGGGCTCAGTGTCCGCACGACCGTCGACTCACGCGCAGCCCCGCGAGCCCGTGCCCGCAACGGTCCCGGGCCTTACTGTCCCAGTTCCACTAAACCTCTGAGGAAGTGTTGGTTTCAAGTGCTGTTATCTTATCAGTTGACTCATCTGGAATTTTCATTTTCATAAAAGGTTTGTTTAACGGATTTATTTATCTTGCGTATTAACAGTTTAAAAAGTTTTGGTATGATTGGAGCGCTTATTACCTTCTATCAATACCGGCTTAGCATGGTTCTGGGTAAAGACACTCGCGCCCTTTCTCAAGTTGTGCAATAACATTGCTGCAGCTACACTTGTGGGCGGACACCGCGGACGTTTTATCGAAACTTTGATTCAATAGTTTCTACGTAAAAGTGGTTGCTGAAAGGTGCCTAAACTACTAACCTACAAATGAACTACTGTATGAAAAATAAATAATAAAAAAATCTTTATCAAAACAATTATCTCATACCATCTCCTAAATATCGGGTTTCTACAAATAATTAATAATACATTTTGAATCGATGAAACATTTGAGTACTGTGAAAATACCAGCTTGTGACGTCACAAGCCAGCATTTTCATACAAAATATATCGTTTTAAAAGTAACACATTCGATTAACCTGTCGACATCCCTATATTCCAAGTGAAATTACTCTTGGACATAAGTTACGCAGATTTTCCTATGATTGATTGGCTAAAAGCATGAATTAATAGGGATAAGTGGTGCATGCCTGATTGCGCTTGCGTCTGTCAAGTTATGTCACATAGACGCAGGTGCAACCGCAGACGTAGGTAGGTACGGCCTAACAGCACCTTTGAGACGTTATCCATTTATCGACGAGGAGTAGAGTGGCACGTCGAGTCTGTAAAACATTTACAGCGTTGTGTGCAACTCTTAATACTCGTAATACCCGAGAGTTAGGACATCAACCCGCAGAATGACAGTTCTAGACTCTACAACTACATGTTTCCTCATAAAACTATTCGTGCCATTTCAGTTTCGCAATTTGAGGATAATATTTACTTACTTGTTTGTTGGCAACACGTTTTGTGTTCACTAAGCGTAAGCTTAAAAAAAAGTAAGTAGGTAGGTATGGTATAACCCAGTAAATCATTGCAACGGAATTCAGGCAAAATCGTTGCAGCGCGGCGATCGGTTGCGTAAGCGCGAAGAACCGGTCCTATTTTGTTGCCGCTCCATTTCAGGCGGTCGTTCACCAAACTGCGTGGAAAGTGGAAATGTCGAAAACGAACGTGTGCCGGTGTGCCCGTCACCCGAATAGGTCGGAATCACGAAATACATCCGGCATTTCGCAAGTATTGACTTATGGAGTGCCGATAAAATGCCGCGGCCGGAGTCATCTCTCTAAACACGCGGCTCTACGGTAACCTGCCGCGCCGGTGAACTTTCACCATTTTGTTAGTTTTACCTCGGAGGTGATGTCGCCTGCTTGCTTGCTGCAGCGCTGCTTGCGTCATGTGCGCGGTGACACGGCCGGGGCTCACTAACCATCGCCCCCGAGTGAATCCACACTTTTACTTTCGACGCAACAATGCCGTTACACATGACGCTAATTACACTCCTGTATAACGCCTAGGTGCTCGATGATTGATCACTTCCCATGTAATAGATTTTTGCTTACCATTTGAATAGTGCCTGCCTCGCCGGGGCCGATCTGTGAATAATCGAGGCCATTAAGTGACAGATAGTGCTCGCACCATTCAGTGATGGGGCAGGGCGGACAGTGATCGTTGTCCGGGGTATAACTCACTGCGCCCCGAGGGAGCCGCGTCGTCTGCTTGCCGCCACAGCCCGTTGCCTACACGCAAAACGAGCCTCATACTAAATTCAACGCATGAATATAAACAGTATAATTTGTGCTACATTACAAATCCTCAGAATATCTGTCAGTCAACACACGGCTGCTATCATAAAAAAATCATGCCTCCCGGTGCCTACACCTGGGAAATCTGTGTTTTAGGTACTTCACAAAGTACGATTAGTTTACAAGAATATCAGGCTAGAGTTTTTAAACTCGGAGCGGAGTCCTGAATTATTATGTACGAAGTACGTAAGCAGTTAGGGAAATCTCGAAGGCGAAACTTTACTTTCTGTCCACAGCTTAGTGATTGATAATGTTTACCACACAAACAGTCGTCCCATTGTACAGGCAACCAAATCGTAGATGTGAACAAGAACGTCATACAAATTGATTGAATGCCATTCAAACAAAAGCTGAAAGAAAACTTTCAGATGTGTCCCTCCGTACCTCTACCCATCGCAGTAGGTATAAAAGTAGCTAACCTACATTATTAATTCTTCCTTGTAAATTAGTTAATTGGTCCTGCTTGGCACGGGCATATAATTTCGCCCAATCTGCTCGCTGAATAGGTAGGTATTTCACTTGCCTGCCAGCTTCTTGTATAAATATGCTCCCAGGGTCTTTGTGAGCCCGGTGGACCTTTTTTGCGAGTATTTTCTTTAAATTATTAAACCTTAGTGACGAGATCGCTCTACATTAACATAAAAAATCCCTTTTTCTTCGCACCGAATGAGGCAAAAATAACGCGTAAAGGTGGTGATGTTAAGCTCGATTTCTTTTATTTTAATTTGATTATTTTATTAGGAGCTCAAATGAATACTAGGTAGGTACTCGTACACCTCATAGATACTTTATACATAATATTATTATGCTACATAGGAACTACAGTAGTTTGGTTTAAATTTTTAAACTACATGCAGGAATGAAATGAAAGTTTCGCGTATCGAGGTTTGTAATTTTTATTTTTGTAAAGTTTCAATGAATTTCGGCATTTCGTTTTTAAATTAAAAAGTTCGGTGATGGGAATTTACTCCTTCTGGCGACTCTTAATTTTTACGATCATATCTTTTACGATCAGGGCATTGTGTTTGCTTATTCCTTCACGGATAATAAAGCTCGCGGGTCATCATAGCCACCTTGAGAGGCCGTGGTAGATTAGAAGTAGGTAATACCCAGAGTATACTCTTCCTTTTGGTCGTAAAACCATCCTTGAGAACAATAAAGTGGCAATTTAACTAAAAGCAACTGTTAATAAAATAAACAAAGGCATTAAATTAACAAATTTTCCAGTGTGCCTACACGTTTTTACACAACGGCTCCACATATTAAATTCCACCTTTCATTCAGCAGCTCAGTAGCAAGGTACGTAGTTACAAACAGAAAGTTTGCATACCATTCAAATTCATTACTTGCGAACTTCGCTTCCGTACTCTGCATCTGGTAACCTTTGTTGGGCGACTTAATGAGAAAATGATCACTAATTATGAGTTCACGTCGGGCAGTCGACACAGCCGGTCGCTCGGGTGAACGGATAAAACTTGGAGGCTTTGTAAATCGGTCGCGCGCCCATTCAGAGCGGCAATGTCAATAAGTCGTTTAGTTGTATATCCTAACCAGCGGCTGCGGTATCATTATTGAAATACCGAGCAAGTTGCTAACAATGCTTACGGAAACTTAGCTACGACAAAGCGAAATTGGCTCTACGTCCGTTCTAATAAACGTCACACGCACGCGCCGAGGGCCGAGACCAAACAAAGGCGGGCGGGCGGGATAAAGGCCTGTAGGTACCCGTTGTGTGTTATGATGTGCCGTTAATTGACTCAATTTTACATAACATATGAATGTCCCGTATCTGAAATCTTGCCTTTTAATGGTTGAATTGGCACATTCAGTTTCAGTTATATTCGTACTTTAATATTATAGTCCGTTCCTTTTAGGAATATGAAGGACTTGATCACTATTATCAGCCATCTAAGAACATTAAGAGTCCCCTTCAGGACCGTGGGAGCGCGTGAAACGCTGTTTTCTATAGCTGTTTCACCCAAAGCGAGACGGGGCGCGGGAAAAGTGAGAGGCAATGCGGCTGCATGAGTCTACGTCTGTTCGTGTCCTTTCGCGAGTAACTAGTTGTAGTTGTAATGTAATAGATCTATTTTCCCAAATTTTTTCGTAGTCAGGTGCCATTTCTACATTTTATTAGGTATTCCAAAAATATTTTTTTCTGACAAGTACAACACATTATTGATGTTCCCAAGGTAGTAGTTAGACTCCAATAGACAGTGTAATAATGTAAGTAACAGCTGAAAGTAACCCCTTTTTCGGCGCTAAAAACGCATCGCCCTAATTTCTTTCAGGCTATTTTTCTTAAGATGAAATACGTCTCACAACTACCGCCGCCCATGAAAAAAAAAACATATCTTTTTTTTGGATGCGTTTTTAGCAAAAAACGCTCCTGCGATTTCTCAACGCGAGGTTTAACTATTTTTAGGACCGAAGGTTTGGATTCCAGATCCTAGAACTTAAGAGTGCAATCCTGGAATCCAAAGAGAAATCGCAGGAGCGTTTTTTGCTAAAAACGCATCCAAAAAAAGATATGATTTTTTTTCCATTGTCGGCGCTGGTTGTGAGACGTACGGCGTCTTAACATAAAAACTATTTGCAAACCTCCGTATTGGTCATCTACTGATATAAACCAAGTTTCAGAAAAATCCAGCCTGTAGTTTAGAAATTAAACCGGAACTACGTTTGTATGGGAAAATGGTGCTCTAGCACCCTTTTAAGGGGTTAGTTTTTGATAATATCTCAAGAATAGATCTCCCCAACTTAACTAGCGGGGGAGTTAAGTTGGGGTATGCTAGCGATGTGCATTATGCTTCTACCGTCTAAAACATCGAATACAAGCGACATTGTTAGCGACCGGGGGCACACAGCCTCTTGCGTCTGCATAATCCACGATGCTCCGATTATCAGATCTAGGTCATGCATTCATATTCATGCTAATGTACCTGCGATATGACTTCGGGAAGGCTATTTGTTACTTTTATGGAGCTATAATTTAAATTCACAGGAGGCTCTAAGATACTTCGATATGCACAGGTTACCACGCATTTGTGGTAACTTCACTGAATAAATGAAGCAAACAACCTTATCTCTATGTGAGAAATCTTTGCTAAAAACGGAAAGAGCAGGATGATGTATCGTTTCCATTACAGCCAGCAGTGCAGCGTCTCGCTGTACTTAATTTTATGAATAATGACAAGGTATTTTAATTCAAATGAATGAATGGGCGGAGGGTCGTTCACAGAGAAATCTGAAAGAAATACCCATCAAGGGGCCTTGGATTAGGGCTTCCGACGTCTGTTTAACAATGTTATTATACCTACCTTTTCGACGACAAAGGGCACCATTCTCTTCTCTTTGAACACATATTCGTGTAGTACAATATTTGAAGTACGTAACATAACTAACTGTAAATTATTTGCAGCGTGTAGGGTGTAGCAGAATACCTACAGACTTAAAAGCGCTGTACCTAGTACGGACCCAGTTTGCCCATCATATTATAAAATCCTTTTATCTTGTCATTATTTTACAGAAAGGGTTAATTAGGATGTGTCTATTAAACTTTTCCAGTAGGTATTGATCCAACTAATATATCTAAAAATGCGAAGTTTGTGAGTACCTAAGTAAGCGTATTACGCTGAAACGGATTTGAGAGAATTAAATTACTAGCTTTTTCTCGCGACTTTGTCGGCGCTGAAATCGATACCGGATGGATATAGGCGACTTTATATTGAAGTCTGCGTGGGCGAAGTCGCGGGTAAAAGCTATAAATGAAGACATTCTTATCCATCATACGAGTAGTTGTGTGCGGCTCTGCCGATATTGTGGCGGCTGTCAATCACTCCGCCGGCGAGCGCGGCTCCATATTTGAAAGCAATTCTCCTCGTTCCCCTGACGACTATTAGCGCGTGTGTGCAGATATCACATGTCACGTTTGCCACGTACTTAACGTAATAGGAGGCTCGACACCTGCCACGTCGTGATACGTTTCGGCGCGAATGTGTTTGTCTACTCAACGCGACGTAATGCGTTTGTTACGCTGTTTGTTCTGTTATTTTTGTTGGACTAGCTTTGCCCGCGACTTCGTCTGCGCAGACTTAGGCAAAAGGTTTCCTATACTTTTTCCCGTTGTCGATATCGGCAGGGATGGAGTCTTGAGAAAAATCTAGTGATTTATATAGCTTATGTGTTACTCTGTGTTATAGGTTATCTCTACTCGTATTGTATAATCATTACTGTATTGACTGCACTACACCATTATGTATTACCATTACTGAAACTGGAACCTTCTGTAAAATGTATGTGGTTTTTAAATAAATAAAAAATCTTTATATTTTGACTCCAAATATTCCCAGCCGCTTCAGCGAATAAATGACACATATATAACCTCATTCTCAAACTTTCGATTTCTGTGGAGGTTCACAACTTACGAATGTGCTTTGGTGGTCGGGGTTCTGAAGTTAACAACACGCGCACTACCTTGCAACACCACGTGACACACAAATGCAAAACTCGCTTCTCAAAAAATACCTATAGCTTAAACCTTTAGAAAATCTCCCCTACCCATTTTCAATATGGCCTGGTTGTGACAGATTTACAATGCCCGAATTATGCACATCTCAATACATTCCGCTGATTTCATCTTCACCTTATTTATTTGATCAAAATGTCTGCAGAGTCAGCGCGAAAAACAAATTACAGTATAACGCGTCAGTTACTTCAAAGAAAAAGTACCTTAATAATGATTGGTTTCAAAGAAATATTTTTTTGTTTGCTTAATGCTTGCCCCAATCTCAATTTCGCGGCGAAATGTCTCGCTGAAATTCCCAAACGGTTTTTTTTGCGGCTAAAGAGTAGCTACTTCTGTTTATTCATTAAAATTTCATCGGTGGCCGCAACTCACGGGGGATTTGCTCTGCTCACGAAAACAATAAGAGCAAGAAAAATAAGCCTTAGGTACTGTACCTACGAGAGGTAATATTTTGCTGGTGTCTTCGACTCTACAGGGTGAACTCTAAGTCGATAGCGAAACTTTACGTAGGCTGTCTACTGATCACTACAAACAACTTGTACTAGGTGGCGAAAAAAATGGAGCGAAAAAAAAATCTGCGTTTTCATACATTTGGTGCAGTACTGAGTCGACCTTTTGTATGGAACAGCTGATATTTTTTTTGCCTTATTTTATTCGCCACCTAGTACAAGTTGTTTGTAGTGATCAGTAGAGAGCCTACTTAAAGTACCGCTATCGACTTAGAGTGCACCCTGTAGACGGGAGGTTTTCTTTCGTAGAATGGCATTTCGAGAAACTATTTTCCACCGGTTTTTTTAGACTAATTCGACCCCACTGCACACGATTTTGCCCGGTTTCAAGCCAGGGGAGGGATCCCTTCCCAAAATGTGTCCCAATTTGCGGTTTTTGAAATTTTATTCTAAAACTTTAAGAGATAAAGATAACTGTCAATGACGTAAATAATTTGCATTAAATTATCTAAAATATTAGGATCATTATTTGACAGGCATAATAACGTGCGAATAATTTTCATGCGAGGGTCGAATGGGTCGAATTAGTCTAAAAAAACCCGGTGTCAAATAAGTAGCTTTTAGCGATAACACCGCCATTTGTACTGTTATTTTTAAATGTTTATTTGTAAAATGTTTTTGTTTGTGCAATAAAGAGTTACTTACTTACTTACTTAGTTTTTAGAAATAAGGTCTATCAGTCTACACCGCGAATACGCGCAGTCAATGGTATGGCTACAGGTTCTAAATTCAAATGCGCAGTACGATTATTGAATTTTATTCCAATCTCACCGGAATCATTTTACTGTGTAGCAGCGTGGAAGCAGTCGCGATCGCCATGTTTGAATAATGCTCTCGGAATAACAAAAGACGATCGGGTGAGAGCGGGCACCAGCGGGAGGAAAACCCCGGGAAAATCACGTGACCAGCGAGTTTGTGCTCCGTTTTAAGTGGGCTTATTGTTTCTACTGCGCTTTATGGAAGATAAACGGATGTTTTAAATCTTAAAGTACCTTTCCTTACCAGTGAACCTTTTCCATACCTTTTCCAGTACCTACCTTTCCTTACAACTTTCCTTTCTTTTCTGCTTAGTTGGCATAGTCCACATGAAAGTCTACTAAGCCGCGGGTTCCCACACAATATTTTCCTTAACAGTCAGCGAGTGTATTGCTACTATAAATCACCAATGTACCCACGTTACTTAGTGTTGGGCATGCCATCTAAACGTGTCCCCACGCTCTATAACATTGCTATCCGTAAAAATCTCTCTTTTTTCATCTCATAAAATTAACTCATAGAAACCTCACGTACCTAAGGGTAGCGTAACGAAAGCGCACCTGAAGAGAGACGTCATTATACCAGTACGTGCAGCATGGTAAGCCCGAGATAGGCCTTTCTCTATGCAAAACTGTCAACTTGTCGGCCGGGCTCGAGTTGGCTCTACGCCAACATGGCGATGGAGACAAAATACAACATTTTTATTAAAAATGGCAATATCTACTTTCTGCTCGACATGACCCTAATCTATTGCCATCTCGAGTCCCGCCTGCCATGCTCGCACAATAGACATGGCACGTCTGTCACTCGAGTTCGAGAGAGTGTCAAAACGACCATGCTAAGCATACTGTTCACCGTTACCACCGTTAATTTGCCATGATATTCCCATGATGACAAAATGCAATAGTATACTAGAACAGTTGTTTAGGAAATAATTGTATGTAATTGTATTGTTACCCTTTCGGTACAAACGTCCATGATACCAATACCTTTGTCCATAATATCTTACCAACATAACATATTGGTACACCCGACAGCACGTCAGACTACTCAGACTGTACACTTAGGTTGTAAAGTCGCCCCTAACGTAACCGAGTAGAGTGCTAGCGTGTAAGCGTCGACGTGCTGTCGTCTTTATAATCCGTGCGGAATCAGAATGGGATAATACCTTTTGGAACTGAATCGGAAATGACAGTTCTCGAGTAGCGTCAGTAAAAAAATTGTTAGTTCTACATTCTATCATAGGGTTATGAAATTGGAAATACATAAAAATATTTAATGGTTGTAATCTAAAAGGATTCAATGTTATTGCATTAATTGAATAAAACGTGATAAAACTTGAGCAGACACCCACGCGCACAGAAAACACAAGCAAGTTTCGACGCGAGTTTGCCATAGACAACTAGAGTTTGCCGAAATGCTGACGCTACAGGACCGCGAGCTTCTCAGTTCCAAAAGGTATTATCCCATTCTGATCCCGCACGGATTATACGAGCGCTTACCCCTTTAAAGTTTTCGTATGTTCTGCTTTAAAAATTACTTTATTAATATCTTTACTGACGTGTAGGTTTTTTTTTTCACAGGCGCCCAGCAATGGACAACCGATGCTAACGTCACCCACCCGCAAGATGACTTGATATTGCTCCTCAACGGAACTATTGCACCAAAAATGCTTCCAAAGTCAAGAACGATGTGTAGAGCCGTGACTTGGCTAGTGCTAGTGAGTGTGGTGGGGGGAGTGAACGTGACCCGGGGGGGCTCAAGGATGGCCTGGATGAAGAGCCTGCTGGATCACCACAGCTGGCTGGACGTGCTCAGTGCTAGCAACGTCACTGAGGACCTGTCGGCGCAGTGCCTCGACGATATGAGGACCTACATCACCGCGCTCAACAATGGGAACGTCTGGGCTTCCAAAAGTAAGTTTAACAATTCAAACTTTCTTGGGGAGATTTTTGATGATATTGTCTGTCTGCTCGTTCGTTAGCTTACTATTCGAGAACCACTGAACAGAGTCATATTTTTTGTAACTTAGTAATATTATTTACTAATTTTATGGCCATTTTAGGCTAATAATAATCTATACTTATAATAAAACTCTAGCGAAGTCAATTCTGTACATTGAATATTTTTAGAAAAAAACTAGCAGGGGTTACTAAGTAAACTATACTAAATCCAAAAATGAAAAAAAACGGTTTATGTCTGTCTGTCTGTCTGTCTGTCTGTCTGTCTGTCTGTATGAACACGATAAACGTGAAAACCGCTGAATAGTTTTCAACCAAACTTAACATGGTCGTAACTCACGTTTCTGGGAGTAACTTAGGCTATCCGATGTTTAGAATACATTGCGGGTTGCAATTTTAACTTCGTTTTTTGTAAGAAATATTCATTATTTGGATATGGCTTCTTGAGAAGGTATGTTAAGAACGTGATACTGAACATATTTCTGCAAAAAAAAATTATAAGTCCGACTTTGAACCGCATTCTCTCGAAAACCTACATTGCGGGTTGCAATTTTAACTTGATTTTTTGTAAGAAATATCCATAATTTTGATATGGCTTCTTGAGAAGGTATGTTAAGAACGAGATACTGAACACATTTCTGAAAAAAAAAAATTAAAAGTCCGACTTTATTATCTCCGTAACCGTTGATTTCCCAGGCATAGTTCCTTGGGCAAAAATGTTCGTTATGATGAGGACTATACGTATACGTGGTCTCCCGCTTTGTTGGCGGTCTTTTAACACTCTGTATAATGGCACGCTACGACTTTTGGCATTTGGGGCGCATATTGTAAATGAAAAATCGGCATTTGTTTTTATTTTATTTTGGCGGAAAATGTTAGTTCTACAACCGTAGCATAAGGCCGGATTAGAGCGTATCTATGGGTTTAAAACAATAGGTATCTCACTCTTTTGTTTGACGTAGAGCGGGATGGACAGAGCCTAGATACGCTCTAACCCAGCCTTACGATGCTTGCTGGAGGGAATTGTGAGTGGTTTTCGGTGGAGGTCGGACAAAGTTTATCGATGTTAGAAATGTAGTACTGTTGCGTCGCGGTCGAAATGTTCTGGGTTTGAAACCACGCGAGGTTGAAATTTTTTTTGTGCCTTTTTTTAAATATTTACTCTACTGAGCCCAACTTGATATTAAAAAAATATATTTTGTTTGCCGTAGAGCGGGATAGACAGAGTTATTTGCGGTAGATACGCTCTAACCCAACCTTATGCTTTGCTTGCTGGCTTAGCATGAGAATGGGTAAGACCTTATCTATGGGCTTATAACTTTATCTATCCCACTCTACGTCGAGGGAGATACATATAAACCCCCAAACTTCCCAGGCAATTCTTATGCTAAGCTTCCTGGTATCTTACACGGGCGATACCTAATCTAAACAAAACATATTTTATCATAAATATATTGTTTAGATTAGGGCACACACATACAGACAGACACACAGACAGGCACACCCTCATAAACACATAAACAGACACACACACAAAGCTATCACATTTATGACACCCCTCTTTGTTGGTCGGGGGTTAAAAAAAAACCTTCCTTTTGAGTTTACCTCCACAGTCGAATTTAAATAAAATGTCAAATGTGTAAAAACGCATACGAAGTCGCGGGCACAACTAGTATAATATAAAAATACCAAAATATCTATGAGCAGCGCGAGAGCTAAGAAACGTCAAAATACATAAAATAAAGGCATACCTAATAGCATTTGAAATCTCCTCGATTGATTAACTCCGTTACTTACTATACGTCTCAGTGGTTATATTATGAAAGAACAACAAAAAAACTTGTTAAGTGTGTTGAGCAATCTCTACATTTATGCGTACCTATCCAAATGCGTTACGTCACTCGGCCTGAGGGCGAGACGAGGGCCCATCGGGCACCGCTTATATGTGGAGGAGTCGAGCACCCAAGTGTGCGCTTGTGGGTCAACGAGTATAGCCCTTTGCCGTAACGTCACTTTTACACCAGCTTGGCAAAACTAAAACCCGACTACTAAAAGGCTTAAAACAAGACCTGCTTATCCTTAAAATAGACTCATTGATAATTAATCGTAATCGGAGGCCATCGGTTTATCAAATGCGAATGTGGTGTCCTCCGACTACGATTATTTATCTATGAGTCTATTTTAAGGATAAGCAGGTCTTGTTTTCTTTTTGTTTTCGTTAGCCTTTTAGTAGTCGGGTTTTAGTTTTTAACTTCTATTTTTTTTTGAGCTTTTTAGTTAGTTATTTTGGATGATCACCTAAAATAGAACCAAGAAGGGAAAAAAAAAACACATTTAGGAATTTTTTGTTCTATTTGTTATGTTGACGCTACATGTGTTATACATTTTTGAAAAGGTCTTTTAAAGTCCTTTCATTTGATATCCATGAAGATGGTATCCGATAATTTTAATTTTTAGGTTCACCACTTTAGGGCGCAGCACAGCTGCCATCTTGTTTTTTTTTCAAAATAAAACTATCCTATGTTACCCGGGTGATTAAGACGAATCCAACGACACCTCATTTGTTGAAATCGGCCGAGTAGTTTAGGCTCTGCGAGGGAACAGATGAACACACAAACATACATACCCACATACATACATACATACGCTGCTAAAATCATAACCCTCCTTTTTGCTTCGCGTAGTCGGGTAAAAAGTAAAAGGATCCGGCAGCTATGCTCGTGCAAAGCTGGCTAAAAAACATGCGCAGTAAATACTCGTAAGTTGAGGTGAAAAGCGGGGCATGCTGTCATACGCCATACGGTGTCACACGTTTCCCTGGCAACCGCTCCCCTGAAATCCTATGAAAGCGCGTTCCTTCAAACACTCAGTAGACAGTGTGTCCATATGTGGCAGTTTCCTGGTATTTTGGCGGATGGGACACATAATTTGCAAAAATATTACAAATAATACAATTACTGACTATAGAAAGATAGAGACGAATATAACGATGACGATGAATAGATTACATTTCCGCGTTAATATTACACAATATACCAATTGTATTTAATTTAATTTATATTATTTTTTGGCCAAACCAATAGCTAATTAGTGGCCGTTTTCGCTCATGGATGGCAGGATTCATGATGTGGATATGGTCACACTCACACTGCACTAGAGTTAAACCAAAAACCAGGTGGTGGGCCAAATGTGATATTCTTGATTATATTACCTCTCCTGAAACGTCGGCATGACCCAATCACATATCTGCAATCCCAAACGTGGGCCCCGGACGTGCTAGATGTAGAATGATTCCGGGTTTACCCTCTTTAGGTTAGGTACTTATCCAGTCATGCCCGGACTCCAAACGCGGCTGTTATTATGGACCAGCTATTATCTAATTGTATTCAAATTCAAGGAAGAACGTCCTATATGTTTGACGAAGAGTGTTTTATATTACAAAGGACGAGATCTGATAAAGCGTGAAACTCGTGAAGGGCCAAGGTGTAAATAAATACTCAAAAGAAATGGTGGAGCAAAGTTTCTTACTTGTTTACGAGTAGGTAGTTCGGTCGCCTATCACAGTTCACGAGCCAACTTTGCCGGGACCATTCACAAATGGACTGAACCCTGCGCAAAGTGGAAACATTGCATAGCAGCCATACCTTCGTGACTGCAAGTCAAAACTTTTAACTACATTAATCAAACTACAGCTGCTACCCTAGTAACTTGTTGACTGGTTTCAATGAGAGTTGAAACTATTGCACTACCCGTTGCCCTGTTCCATTTGACTAAGTATGACGTAGATGACGGCTGTAGACGGCTCCTAGATCATGAGAAATTGTTCATGAACAAAATTGTTCCACTCAAATGCTTAGCTGCATTCGTTTCGACTACTATGTCAATTTACCGTATAGTGTATTCATTCTAGATTTTAATGTATGGGCAAAACGGCAAAATTTATAATTAAAATTTAACCTTTATACGAGTACATTAAAATACACAACTCTCCCAAACGCATGTATGTAATGTCCCTGATAGGACATTACATACATGCGTTTTATAAAAAGCTTCATTACCATGAAGTTTGGCTACATGTAGGAACCTACATCAATATCAGGCTGGTAGAGACACATTTGTTCAATCTGGCGCTGTCGTTTGAGTCAAGTGGACCAGATAAGTTCGTAAGCACTAAAAGGAGAAATCTAGGGACAGCATAGCATAGCTACACTGAAACGTAACCGAATACCGCCTCCGGAGATTTTACTTTATCCTAATTTGGTTCGAAAATAAACAAAATTAGGATACCCTCCGCCAAATTCAGACCTTTTATCAGCCTACTTCGTAACAAGAATTGATTTTAACACTGTTTTCGCACTCTATTTTATTACTTTAGTATCTGAAGCAAACAAGTGAATTTCGATATGTCGGCTCTTGCATTCGTGGGTATAAATCAACGCCGACGCGATTTATGGCAAATTTTGCGCGGAGAACTGTGCACCTGTCAATTTTGTTGGAAAAGTTTCTGCCGTGACCCGTGCCCTCCTAGTGGAAAGTTCCTGAACTTGCCAATCGGTCAACGCGGGAAAATTCCCACGAAACTTTGCTTTATGTGACCCTTGTGTTTTTGACAGCGTACATCGACACAAAGGGACCAAAAAAGGAAAAAGGCCCTTCATACTTTTTTCTGCCAAATTGAATGACTTATGGTGAAATATTGTTTTCACGGACCCTGAATGGATTCCGCGGGCGATGTAGGCTAAATGGATAAATATCAGCCATAACAAATTGGGCCACGATAAAACCACAAGCCATTCAGCGGTTAGATTCTCACCATCTAGGGAATCTATCAGCTAACTTGTAAGGTTACAATGACCTAAATGCTAACATTATTCGGATGAAGCAGCTTGTATTTCACTGTTGTACTTCATGTTTAAATAAGTTACAACAACTAGAGTATTCTAGTGATGCCTACTTCCATACATTATTTTCCCTCTTTTTGTCATTATCAATATATATACAGGGTGTTAAAAGACCGCCAACAGACCCGAAAGCCACGCTTACTAGACACCAAAACAAAGTACTTTTTCGATAAATTATTGCTGGGAAATGATTTTGGTTTTTTAGGTTATAATTTTGAAAAATATGTTATCACGCAGTGGACGTGTAACGCACAGAAGTCATATTGCGCAAGCGTAGGTATAAGTTTATGTTACTTAAGCTTGAAGTACTGATGTTCAGAATACATTGCGGGTTGCAATTTTAACGTCGTTTTTTGTAAGAAATATTCATAATTTTGATATGGCTTCTTGAGAAGGTATGTTAAGAACTAGATACTGAATACATTTCTGCAAAAAAAAGTTTTGAAAAGTCCGACTTTGAACCTCATTATCTCGGAAACCGTTGATTTCCCAGGCATAGTTCCTTAAGCAAAAATGTTCAGTATGATGAGGACAATACGTGGTTTCCCGCTTTGTTGGCGGTCTTTTAACACCCTGTAGTGTAACTTCCTGTAGGTAGACCCATATACCTACCTAGAGTCAGTTTGGTAGAGTCTTTATGAGGCAAACGTAATCTAATTCTCGCGTTGCCCAGACACGCAGATGTAACAGTCGTTACACTGGCTTGTGCTGAAATTTATGTCACAGGCGACCTTTGTCACGGCAGGGTTATTGTACTGTCTTCCGAGCCCTACCTTGCCACTTCGCAATTATTTACCTCCTTAATATATTCACAGGGACTGAGAAGAATTGCGTTTTAAATTTATCGTTGAAAACATTTTTCCGCATAATGAGCTGGAGCGAGGAGATTCACACTGTGCACCCCTCTGTGTAAGATCTGTTATGCGAATGGAATGGTTTTGATTGCACTGTAGGTCTTTTGCTGAGTATTGAGCGTTGAATATATTTGCATTGGCCGCGGCTGGGCCGGGCCGTTAGCGGTAGAGTTTATTACTGGCACATACTACCTCCTATCCGTGGTTACTAGCGGAGATTATACTCAATTAATTTACACGTGAAATCAGTTGGAACAAGCCTGGGACCTGGGTGTTACGATCTTTCAATGCGCCTTATCAGCTTCGACGTTTCAACGCAGATGCAAGGCTTACTTCACGCAAAATATACTTATTTATTTCCGAGTGAAAACCACAGTGCTTTAGCGCTAAAGATATTCCGAGAACGTTGTCTGCAAAGAGAAACACATTTAATTCATCTTGCGAGGCGCTCGCTCTACCCCACACCCTGAACACTTGGATCTTGCCACTGTTGTTTGTTTGTGCCTTTGTTTAGCTTATCTAGGCTTTCTCCTCATTAGGTTCTTAGAGAATAGGCTCTTCCTAGCATTATTGGCACAGACGCTTGCTAGCTAATAAAAACACCCGCCATGTTGCGGACAAAGGTAAACTTTGATTTGATTTGAGATTCCGGGATCGTAAAAAATATTCGGGATGGAATTTGAATTGGAAAATAGGTGCTATAGGGATTAGATACGTATTGGTAGTCACTTTGGTGATCCGACGGCGTCGTCTATCTGCACTTTTTAATTTCATTTTGCGAAATGGTGTTAAAATAAAATGCTACGGGCCTCTTTTAAATACTTTCCCATTGAAAATAATGCCTCTATTGTTTGTACGTTCGTATTATATACCTGACCATTATAACACCGCGGCGGCGGACATTCAAAAGACAGTGAAAGTGATGCTGATGACCTTTGCCTTTTTATTCTTCCGCTGACCTACATAAAGATGTTTTGCAAGAATCACATGCTGTGTGAGCCGTCATTTTTGCCAAGCAAGTGTAAAGGCGAATAGAAATTGCTTAAATTAAGTTTCTCTAGCAAAATTATTGTTAAGTCACACGTGTATGAGACAAAATTAAGATGCAAGAGTTTGTGTCAGTCAGGCAAGAATGTCAATCTCGCGTGACACAGTCCCCACCACGTCCCCAACCTCAGCCGGGTTCCGCAGAGTTAACTTAACGATGATAATATGCAAATTATCGCATAATTTCGCCTAATTAGCCGTGGTTGAAGCTGAATTGTGCGGTCAGCGGGACCGTTGAGCAACCCTGTGGGTGACATAACATCAGCAACGGTGTAGTACCACTCTACCTCGAGTCCTACAATAGATATAGATAATTCCTAAACCAATAAAGAGAAGGTATTGAGTATGCTGAACATACAGAGGACCGACTCCAAAGTAAATCCGAACACATGTGTGTCACCTCTCACCACTGTAAATAAATCGTAGGCTACCTAGTACCTAGAACATAATATTTTCTTGGTTTGTATGAGCACTAACATAAATAAACTACACTTTACTTTTAACGCTGATTATTAACTTTTACATATTGCCAATGTTTTGTGACCTTGTGATGAGTGATAAATCTGTAAATAGTTAGTAGATAAGATACACCTAGGAGGTACTGAAAATAATGAAGCTGTCCGATCTGTGGGCGCGTGTCGATCCAGGAAATACGAGTAGGATAATCACAGTAATCATGAACTAATAATGAGGATTTGATAGTTCAATTGTTTTTAATTGGAATTTGTGATAAGTTCCAATTCAAAACAATTGAACTATCAATCACCACTCTCGCACCTCGCACTCGGTAGATCAAGACATCTTCTCGGAAGCATTTACCAGGCGCTTGCGCAAAGTATCTAAGCCGTGTAAATCGCAAATTTCATTAGCACCGCGTGAAAGTCGGCGATATTAGTTTCATCCACTTGCGCTGCCATTGCGACACTGCCGAGCGGACCGTTCGCGTGGCCGTAACCCAATGAGATAATCGGATTCCGCTGCTGTTGTATTCACTTAGGTACCTACCTACTTACCGGACCAGCTACGGCACCATTAATCCAAATGCATAATTGGCCAGACACAGTTGGCGTCAAAATAAACTGGAAATTATGAATCATATCCTACGATGCTTGTTACGTCATTTTACGTCTTTGTGTAACTATGATTGACTGTGCTCTAATTTTTATAACGAATCGAAAGCTGTAGCTCGGAATTTTGGTCAAGTTCGACATCAAGAGGAAGCCTCTTATTTTTATTACCTTTAATAAGTATAGATGGTTGGTAGGTGGTAGTAAAAAAGTGAAATATAGCAAGTTAATTAGGTTGGGCTTGTCAGTTGTGAGCAGCGCGTTGATCCGTGAACGCACGCGATTTACCTACTTACGATTATGAAACGTACAATATAATAACACCTCTGTGTAAACGATTCTGATGAAAGTTTAATTTTAAACATAATTTTGGAAACCGCAATGCTGCTGGGATTGGCTTTTGTGGTGTTGTGGCCGTACTCATTGCTCTGCGGTGTTTTCGCAATAAAACATTTAAGTATTAAAATAAAATAAAACTTTTTAGCTTTAACTACCTATTCGGTAACATCAATATTTTTGTTTGCACCTTGAGATTGCTAGCTTGTCGAAAGAAAGAACTTTGGGAATCAATTACAAAGTAGTTTCGAGGATCGCCAGCCGCAAACAAAGTTGAAAGTGTTTATATAGGTCAGGCCATTCGAAATGTATTTGAGACTCGGGTCGACCCTAGGGAGTTGAATAACTTAAGTTCGCCAGTTGGGCTTTTCGCGAAACATTCAATTATGAACACTTGGGGTTGCGGACTACATAAACCTGCGAAGAGAGCGATCCTCGAGTTACTGTGAAAATTCTGCATGCAACGACCACCAGTCACCAGCTAACGCAACATCCTAGTATTATTATAATACCGGCTGAGAGAAACAAACTCTTTATTCGAAAATATACAGGGCGTCCCACGGCTATGCCACATGGAGGGAAAGTACCTTAAATATTGTAGATGGAACATTTTACTGAAAGAAGACATTATTTTAATTTAATAAAAAATTTAAACTGCATTCATAGATATTTAATAATTACATGGTTGAACCGGGAATCGAACCCGTTACATGAGAAAAATAATTACCCTGTAGTTTTATCATACCGATCGAAAGGCTTCATCATAAGGATTATTTTTTGCTAAATAACATAGTGTCAGAAATAAAAGAAAGACCATGAATTTTAACATTTTTAATACAACATTAATCAATTTATCAATGAAAATCACAGTAACAAAAGAATAAAAGTATGAAAATGAAACACATTTTTGAATTATTTCTTTATAATCAGCCAGCCGCGTTGCGATGGACAAATTTTACGCGTCTTTCGGCTCAGGATACGGCTCGATTTGTTGCATACTACCAGGTAAATGTAAAAATTCATGTTCTTCCTTTTATTTCTGACACTATGTTATTTAGCAAAAAATAATCCTTATCATGAAGCCTTTCGATCGGTATGATAAAACTACAGGGTAATTTTTTTTCTCATGTAACGGGTTTGATTCCCGTTTCAACCATGTAATTATTTAAATATCTATGAATGTAGTTTAAATTGTTTTTTAAATTAAAATAATGTCTTCTTTCAGTAAAATGTTCCATCTACAATATTTAAGGTACTTTCCCTCCATGTGGCATAGCCGTGGGACGCCCTGTATATAAAAATGAATCGCCGTGCATTAGTCTCACTAAAACTAAGAAACGGCTTGACCGATTTGCATATTTACTGTTTTGTTTAGTTCACCATAGTTCAGGGTAGGTTTAAAAGCAGAGAAATGTGGGAAAAGTTAAAGGATTAGCTGAAAAACGGAAGAAATTAAAATTGGTCATTTTGTATTGGAATCGCCATTTTTGACGCGGAGAGTCAAACTATTTCAGGTGATACGAAGTTCACCGGGTCAGCTAGTTCTAAAATAAAATTTATGCTTATCAAAGCACCTATTCTGGAAACAGGGCACAATAAAGTTGTCCGATTCTCCGTTGAAGTAGGTTTAACTTGTCGGACTCAGTGGAAGCAAAGATAGCCCCCTACAGGGGGAGGCCCTCCCGCTTCAACATCGAGCCTAAATTACGTGAGGTGTTTTCTTTACCAAAGGCTCACAGATTTTATGTGGAACTTGACACAGGTATTTGCCGTTGATAAATGTGTAAAAATGTTCTCGGAAAATATGCCTTCTTCGTGCTGTCAATTTTCACCGCATATTTTAGCTAAAGGTAGGTAAAGGTTCGTCTAAGGTCAAGTCTTAAATAATAAAGTATCTAGAAGGTCTTGAAATTGCTTGGGAGGTCTATAAATGTAGAATATGTGATGTGAGATAACTTAGGTCGTCCATCAAACATGACGACTGAAGAACACCGAAATGAGCACTAATTTGTCATTACACTTATTACATTAGTAGAGCGTGCCATAATCGCAATATTCCAAAGGCTCGGAGAGTGTGATAATCGGTAAATAATTTGGCAGCTGACTGATATAATCTGCTGGGATTTGCCGACATCACGAGTCATGAGCCGCTCATCAATCAACCGAACATTTTTCTGCGATGAAATTAAAATTGGAACTCATTTGTGACGCTCATTCGCCGTTCTATTTATAAATGTGGCTATAACTCAGTGCCACAGCGGAGCTGTATTGTACAGGGGTGCGGTGCGGTGCGAGAATTGCGATCTGCTTCGAGTCTGACCCCACCTTGCCACCCGCTACGGACGCTTTCCATTTATCATTATTTATGCACGAGCGCGATTCCCGCTGAAAAACCTCCAAATGATCCTCTTATGTATTTTTTTAATAAACATTTTTTTTTATCAAATGCTCCGGGTCGCTTTGCTCGGTCACCAGCTGCATATTAATTGCCTCTAACGAGACTATGAATTTTAAATTGATCATTTAGCTGATTGAAACAAGCAACCGCGTTAAATGTTCGCTTCAAAACAAACACTCAGCGCGTAATTGAATTGTTCAATTTGCCTATTATTACTATTGAATTACCTCTCAATCTCACAATAGATAAACCTACTGCCTATTGTATTTCCACGTCAACTTAACTATTGATTCTCGCCATAGGAAACGTAGCACATATAATTTATTAGGCACTTCACTGTAGAGTGATATATCGAGATGAACCCAACAAGTCTGGGACGAGAAAATTATCAGCGACGTAAAATATTGTGCTCGAAGAACAAAGATAGAGACGCTCTTGGGTTGGGATATAAAGGTTCTCAATACCCTAAACCTCGGAAACATTTTTTTTTTCGTAAACGCTTGAAACTACGAGGTAAAATGCCTTGTGGTAAATCATTGCCGTTGTTTAGCCGAAGCCAAGAGATTTTTGAGAAAACTGATTCTTTAGAATTTCCTCTTTTTGTTATTTTGACACTTACCAGTTTCAACTTATTCTATATTCAAATTAATATCAGCCTTTTATTTTCCTGGTTTTATGCCCGCTAGTATTTATCTTCTGTGTTCGTTCACGTTGTGATTATCCGCTTTGGACTGCGGTACAACTCGGTGCAGGAAAACTCAACTGTCCATTTTCAATTTGTATTGTTCTTTTCTTTTCTTCCAGTCTTGGGTCCAGCCAGAACAGGCTATTAAAGCAAAACAAAACTAAACGAGAAAAGACGTTTTAATTTCTTACTTTCTTTTCTTCGTTCCTTATGGAACTTAAACTTCTTCTATTTCTGTATTAATGGATCTCAGTTATCTGAATAAATAAAGATATTATTATTATTAATTTAATATGCTATCACGGCTTTAAACATTTTAATAAAACTTAGTAGATATATAGCTTTAAGGCGCTGAGCATAGTGAATTAGCCCGCGCGCAAAGAAAAATGCACAAAATCGATTCCTGTATCAAATACACAAAAAAAAAACAAAAATGTTCACATATCAAACCCTAGAATTAGTCGAGACCTATCTAACACAGCTAGTTTCATGTTGATATCCATAACAGATTGCAAGATATTTAGCTTGAAAAAAAGTGCGCCGCCTATTTTTTTTCAAGCAAAATATCTTCAAAACTTTTATGAATGTCAACACGAAACTGGCTGTTTTAGATAGGTATCACCTGTAGGGTTTGATATGTGACCATTTTCAATTTGTTTAGTGTATTTGATATCGATTTTGTGCATTTTTCTTTGCGCGCGGGCGATTCACTATGCACGGCGGCGCCTTAAGGCGTTCAATAAGTGAGATTATGTTATGAGGAGATTTTCCGAGATTTTCTTCGAGATTTTTCTACGGGCAACTGTAGAATATGGAGGAGCATTGGCCCCAAATTCATATGACTTAATCATATAGATTATTACTAGTAGTTCGCCCCAAACTGTGAACTCGCGACCCCAGTTACAGATGTGCACCAAATTTCGCGACGATCCGACTATATTTACTAAAGTTATCGTCGAATGAACATTCATACATACATACAAGCGCCAGACTGTTCCAGTAGACTCGGAGAACTTCTATCGCTTTGCTCGCTCGTTCAGTGATCCCGACCGTATTCGGCCACAGCGACTGGGATCTGACTATTGAGGGCGAAGTTCGTGTGCCCTCTGGTGACTGACATAGCCAATTAGTCTGTCTGTTGTACTGTGTGTGTGGCACCGTAGCTCTTAAACGGGTGCACCGATTTGGATGCGGTTTTTTTTTAAAGCTAGGTTTTCTAAGCAATGGTTCCAAGATATTGTTTTATTAAAATCGTTTAAGGCGTTCAAAATCGTTGAGAAATTCTAATTTGAAATCAAAATGTCGGGGGTTTTTATTTTTATTTAGTACATTTAAATGAATAATAATGAATGAATGCATGAATTTAAGGAATGAATGAATGAATTTAATGAATGAATGAATGAATTTATTAATTTTAATTATTTTTAGGTTTTGCTGTACTAACGTAATTCTTAAGATTTACTAACAAAATATGGATGCAAATCTGAAATAAATTGAATTGAATTGAAATCTTACTGCCAGCTTTAATTTTGATTTTTTTTTTCGGCCAGTATTCGACGCTTCAGGCCAGTACAACCCCAACACACTCTTCGGTAACGAGTACTGGCTGGGGTCCCTGCAGGCGTGCCGCGACCTGCAGCTGAAGCGGTACTATGCGCACACGCCGCCCTTTGCAGCAGACTTCTTCGTCGCCAAAGTCAACCTTACCGTCGACGAGCATCATATCCCTCAGGTAAGATTCCCGTAAACTTCTGAGCTTATATTCTAAAAGGTTTGTCGAATTGTTTATGTCCCAGGCACTGCAGCGCCGAGTGCTCTCTTCACCCATCTAGTGTGAGTGAAGGTGCCACTGGACACTGTATAAATCATCTCATTACGTAGATGCAAAGGCCTTAGTTAGTTAGTTGTCGAATTACTTATGGGCTAATCCATAACGCATCCCTCAGTATGCACAGTCAGCCACACGCTAAGCTATAATCCGTGCGGGATCAGAATGGGATAATACCTTTTGGAACTGAGAAGCTCGCAGTCCTGTAGCGTCAGCATTTCGGCAAACTCTAGTTGTCTATGGAAAACTCGCGTCGAAACTTGCTTGTGTTTTCTGTGCGCGTGGGTGTCTGCTCGAGTTTTATCACGTTTTATTCAATTAATGCAATAACATTGAATCCTTTTAGATTACAAACATTAAACATTTTTGTATATTTCCAATTTCATAACCCTATGATAGAACGTAGAACTAACATTTTTTTTACTGACGCTACTCGACAACTGTCATTTTCGATTCAGTTCCAAAAGGTATTATCCCATTCTGATTCCGCACGAATTATACGATAGCCCTTTTCGCACGATTGATTCACTTATATCGCGTGCGATAAAAGCTACCATGGAGTATCCTACCGTCACGCTAACCGTACCTAGGATCTACAAGGTGTTACAAAAGATCCTAACTCTTTTGACGGGGTAATAGCACCCGGTGATAGGGATCACAACCAATTGTTTTATGCTCTATGAGGTTCCGTTGATTTTTAAATTAATAAAATGTGAACGCTGTGGCGAGAGAAAAGTATTTTTTAAATATTGTTTTCATTGACTTTCACAATGTTTTGAGGTAATAAAATAAAAATTGTTTTACAGAATTGACATCTTGTTGACCTGTAGGTTACACCCTGTAAAAAGAGTTAGGATGTTTTGTAACAAGTTGTATAGTTCTGATAGCAGATAGAAACAATGAGGTTGGTAACCTTTACGATAAAATTCGCAGACAAAATATTTTGGAGCAAGTGGAAGCTAATAGAGTATACTAGGAGCATACTTTTCATTTCATTTAACAAGCGAAGCGCGCCTCTCATAAAACGAAAAACGTACAACAGTGTAGAACAGTCTTTATTGACACTGTCTCAACCCTTTTAGATCATTGTCACAGACAAGAGAGATGGCTCTCTATCTTGCACCCTATGCATTTGGTTTCCAATGTTATCTTCGCTCGGCAACCGTTTCCGATTAATCTTTTAATCTTGACGCTTTATTCGAGTCTCGGCCGTAAAGTTTATCTCTCACTGCATCAATAGTTGGTGTTTACTCCCAGTATAAAGTTCACCCCGAACTGTGAACTCGCGACCCCATATCTCGGCAACCCCTATTCAGCAAAAAATAAGTACCCCAAATCCCACATTTAAATTGTTAAAAAAAGGTTGTTCATTTCCATAAGAGCAATTTTCCAGCAAATAAACAAGTTTTGACCGTGCAGTTTTTTTTACATAATGAGCCGTCCGGATAACACAAGATATTATGTCTACTCTTGCCACTGTTTTTCAGAGGTCTCCTTTGATTGCAGAGCAGAGTGATGACGTTCGGCGAGTGCCTGCCGTCGTCGTGCGGTGCGCGTGGCGTGGACGCGCTCGTGCGCGAGGCGACGCGCGCGGACCGCGGGCGCGCGCTCACTGCCGGCCTTGAGGCCGACCTACAGCTGCTGCTGGTGCGACCTGTGCCGGGGCCCTATCAGCTGCTGCACGACCACAAGTTTCATATCATATTGTAAGGCTTTTTTTTAGATTCCCCATTTTTTTTATACAAAACTTAAGGCTGGAAGATAGCAGCGTGGCGGGAAATTCAAAATTTTCACAGTTTTTTACCTAAACTGAGCTATTTTTGTTCAGCGATTTTTCGTTCGCGGCAATAACATAGTAAAAAACTGTGAAAATGTTGAATTTCCCGCCACGTTGCTATCGTCCACCCTTAAGTAGATACTGTTACGGGGCACTTTAAATTTAAGTTTGGTGAAAAAAGGGTTGAGAGATATATTATGGTTTTCTTACAATCATTATGTCTCAAAACCACAAAAGTTTTAAAAAGCTGATACAATATTGCTCTGTTTAAAACCTCATCGACGGATGGTCACAAGACTCTGCACGAGTGTTGATATTCTGCCACAGTAAATTTTAATTTCTTAATTTTGTCCAGTGCAAGCAAGTGCTAGTGCGAAGTTTTATCGGCCGCTGCATCCTGGCTACTTGCCAGTGTCCGATTTGATTGTTCTCTTGCCGTCGACCGTTCGCAAAATGCATGAGAATTTTTGAAACCAGAGCACGCGTTTACACGGTCAGATAACTCGGTTCCGGTTACCCCAAAAAGAAACAAAAGAGATTCTAGTTATCAAAGCGTTAATTAAAGAGATCATCATATAATGGTGCAATTCATGACCGCGATATTCACACGTTATTCGTTATGACAGCTCTATCTCAAAATTTCCAAACAGAAGAATAGCTTATTACTAAGACTAAATGAAAGAGAAATGTAACAGGTAGCTTAGTAAAGTCCTGACGTGTAGGCTGTATGAATGAATCCGCGATTATAATTTTTTGGTTCACACAAAACTAGGTGTACATCCTATTTATAGTAGTATAGTTAGTGGGGATGACAGTAAACAGACAGTGCCATGCATAGGAAATACACAATGAGATAATCTGTGTGTTGCGCAGCGCGCCCTTGCTTGCTTTCTCGCGCGATGTATATGCTAAGTTAATCCTCTGTTTATTTCGAAGCTCTACAATATTATGTTCGGTCACGCTTTTGTTCAGCTCACTTTTACCCACTTGTCGGTGCCCGTCGGAGCGTTGTACGCACAGATGTTGCAATACGTTAGTTTTGCAATTTCGGCAACGTGCGATGGCGGCCGGCTCAAGAGAGATGAGTAATCTCTACTAAGCCGATTATGTACTTAGATATGATGTTTGCAGACTCGAACACGGCGACCCACTTGCAAAAGTTATGCGTAAGCGTACCTATTTAACTTAAATATTTGTCTGCTTGTCACAAGCTTTTCCCTCGCAAATAATTCTTGCTCGCGGCATCTTTTTTACGAGGCGAAATAAATTTCACTCAGCTAGACGTTCGCCCTGAGAACTCCTTCTTTCTTGATGACAGGTTCTTTTTCTTCTTCCAAAACACACAAATGGGGTGATAAAAATTCGAGGAAAATGAAAGCTCAGGTACACAAGAAAACTTTATCGCATATCAGTACATTGAAAAGTGTTCGGTAGGTAGGCAAAAAAGCAAAAAAGCTGTTTTCTTCTCACAGGTGTTGCTTGTCTCACGGACACGTATGAGAAACTCCTCTTGTGTGATTTAGCCTTAGGACTTGGGTTTTACGGCCACAACCCTCTCCTACCCAATCAGTGAATGAATAGAGGAAATCTGTAGATATGGGGAAGGGTTATTCGTACAACACGACTCCTAGCAGCTGCCATTTATGGGAACCAGATAGTTAGGGGATCTAATTGGTTCTTGGTTATAATAGTTGCGGTCTTGTTATAAGACATTATTTATCTTTGATGTCCTCGGTTAACATCGTATTGATGTTGGATACAAACATCGTATTGTATTTCTCATCATTTGCTCTTGCCAGTAAGTAATTTAAGTAAGTTGACCGATCTGCACAAAATAAAAACTTCATAATTGGAAAAGCTGATGTGCATTGCAAGCATTTAACAACTTCGTACTCGAACTTCGTATATAGTAGAATCTACAGCGTCAACTGTATAAATCATTACAATGTTGGGAGCATTGATGGAGGTATCCGACTTCTTGCCAAGATGTGAGCCTCGAATCCCAGCCGCCCGTTCACATCTCTTCAAAAAACCTATACTTTAATCATTTTAATGAGCCCCATTTTATCGTCGCCGATAGTTTCCCGTCGAATAAATTACTATGCACGCGGTGAAACCTCTCCGCAAGCAGTCGGAGCCGAGTGATCAAACTAGTTTCCATTACAAATTAATGAAATATGCTCCGGAAAGCGCGGGCTTAGCGAGGAGTTAAAGCCTCCGTAGTAATTATCGTGCTGTCATGTTGCCTGCAAATAATAAAATACTGTCCTTTCTCCCGCGACTTTGTCCACAATCATGTCATTTTGACGCAGAATAAGGAAATATTTATAGCAACATTTCTTGCTCAAAATATCACCAGCTAGGGGAGCACCACGAAGTCGCGATAAAAGATTTATCCTACTATCGGCTAGCGTCATCTTGCTTTATTTCAAAGCGTAAAACGAGAAGCCGCTACCCGTTACCCAATAACGGAATTTAAAAAAAAAGGTAATAACTGCCGATTTCTGAATTGAGAAATTCGCTAAGCGAGCACTTAAGTATCGTTCTGTCACTGCAGATTCCTCACAAAAGAACGTGACAGAACGATACTTAAGTATTTACTTAGTAAAACTCTCAATTCAGAAATAATACAATTAAAATAACAATAAGCGGGCCTAAGTAAATGAAACGTAACTTCGCAAAAAGTAATCCGAACTCAAACAAACTAAACCGTTTCACTTTTATACGTATATAGGTGTAGCATTACATAATTTTCCGGAATTTCACAGAATTTCATAAGCGTCAAAACGCCATGAGACGTTACGTTCAATTCGTCACCCCACAGAGCGTTTTATTAGCATTTCAACGAAAGCAATATTACAACACACTTTTTATACCGGAATAGGCGAAGAATTGAGTAATTAGTACGAACAAAGGCTGTTTTAATTGGGAACTTTTCGTGATTCACAAGTTTTGAGCCGGCAACTTTTCAAGTTCGCATTATAAACGATTCCTTTGTGCAGACAAAGGGCCACTTGAGTTCTTTAGACCGAGTTCTAAATTGTGGGTAGGACCAGCAGAAGTTTGGGAGGACCATAATTATATGTTACAAAACATATAAAAGGAAGCGCACCGAATAGTGGAGCGGTGAAATGAGTGTCAACCGCTGCTGATATGATAGATGCTAGATAGATCTCACAGACGCTCGCTCTTCGGAACAATTAATATCGCATTGGTATTAATTTGTATTCTGTTGTGTCATCCAAACCCCACGATTGAAATTACCAAGCCAGGTGGTAAGCGTGCGTGCTTCTTATTTACTCTCTGTCTCTTTTGTGTTTTATCATCGATGAATAAAGAAAGAAAGAAAAGACATTTATTGCACACAAACAAACACACCTTAAATAAAATAAAAAAATATACGGTTTGAAATAGGCTTGACTAAAAAGAAAAACAAAATATAACGTAACTAAAAAGATTAAAAACATAAAACAAGAAAATTGCTCAGGTAATGTCGCGGTGTGTCATTGTAGTGCAAAGGGCACCAACTCAGCATTGTGTTAGTGTTAGTGTTATTTTCAGTTAGTGCCAGTTAGTGAGTTTCACAATAAGGCTTTGCTCCTCAGGGCGGTGAGCCTCGCGGTCGGGCTGTTGATGCTGGCAGCTTCGGTGTACGAGGGACACCTGGAGCGGCGGTACCGCCTCGCTGCGCCGCACCGCGACCTTGAGTTGTCACACGCCAAGCACACGGTTTGTACCTACTTTTTATTCGTTAGCGAACAGTTGAAGGGTCCTTCTACTCATCAATCGATCTTTTCTAAGAAGCAAACAAATCGGGGCAAAAGTAAATCAACTGTTCCCATTTGGTTCCCATAGTAAAAGTTGACCCCGTAGTAAACGTTGTTTGTAATGATCAGTAGAAAGACTTCTTATGGACATTTTTTTTTGCCAGACAACACAAGGAAAGGAAAGTATTTCATGTAATTTGCCGTAAATATGTGTATGTTTTAATAATATAAAAAAAACATCATCATAATTTTTTTTTGCCGCAAAATTACCGCACCTTCCGGTACATACATTTTCTTCCACTAATAACAATGTTAATACCGTGCGAAACTAATAGACACATATCCCATTGTCGTCGAGTTACCTTGAGGCGAGCACAGTACAATACGTCCATATTGGCAATACGTGGCCTAGACACACAAAGCGCCCCAATGTTGGGAGCTAGTCGACTGGACAGATAAGCCGGAGCTACGCCGCCGTAGCGGAACAAAACGCCGCTCCGTCCCTCGTAACAAGTCCTTGCTACGCCGTGCTACGCCGTAGCGGTTTGAGTTGCTACGACGCAGGACGTGCTACGCTGCGCACGAAAGGGATGAAATAGCGCTTCCTTGACACTTGGATCAACAGGGCTTTACGTACAGTAAGCGACATCGGGAACTTTAGAATAAAATGTAAACTTGCAAGGGTGTTAAATGCTAAGGGGTGTTAAATAAAATGGTGAAACGCACCAAAAAGTTCCAAGCTTTAGTTATGTTGTCGCTATGTTGGATTGCAATGTTCTATTTACTTTGTAAAATAATTTTGCTATTACTGATGATTTTCTAATAAACATTGATTGTACCATGGCGCTGACTGTACTCGAAAAGGCGCCCGAGAAAATTGTCAACTGCCACAAATTATTGGCTGCCTGTTTTATGGAAACCGTCGTAGCGATTTTACGTCGTATCTTAGCCTAGCTCACCCTAGCCATTTTACAACTTTGTGTAACACAAAACCTTCGCGGTTTATTTGGCTTACAAAAATCGTTGTATCCATCAATACCAACATCTTTATGGTGCAGCTGATATTTTTACGAGATTTCGCAGATTCTTATACTAGGAGTAATAGATGGCACTATAGTAAAAGTGGCTTGTATTGATAGTTTTAGCGATCCCCTTAAGTATGTCAGGACTTTTCCATAACATCATGTACAGCACACCATTTTATAGAACCTTATTTTGTAATAACAATATTATCTACACACGTACATCAGTCATTATACATACATGTATTATAGTGATTATACGAGCCAAATTAACGTGTCCCTTGCAAATATTTGCAGCTAAACAACAATGAGCCGGCGGCGGGTGGGAAGGCCGACCGCGAGGACAATCACGACAAAGACCTTCGGCGAGAGACTTGCGGTAAGTTGCGCACGCGACGGCTAAGCTCTAGCCTACACATACACATACACAACACAACACATTGTGGTTTGCGCTGGTGTACCACATTAATATTGGGGTTGTTTGTGTCCCAGCGCTGTGGTTTGCGCGCGATTACTTGGCTTCGCTTAGTTGCGTTAAAAATAAAATTTTCACCATATACACTTCGATCAAATATACAAGAAAGTTTCTTGTTTAATAATGAAGTTAGCCTGTCCAAAGAAAACTACCTTGCTCAACTGATCAGGATGTCAAGTCATTCTGATGTATGGTAAAATAGTTTAAGATCATAATCACTAAAAGCGGTGGTGGTCTAGTGGGTAAAACAGTGGACTCTGAAGCGAAAGGTCCTAGGTTCGATTCCCAGTGCGGGCATGTATCTATGACTTTGTTTAATTTCAAAGTTACGTACATTTGTGAATTTGTAGTAGCAATACCACTCGCTGACGGTAAAGGAAAACACCGTAAGGAAACCTGAGCGTATGAGGCATTATACCCTCAACGCAAAAATCGCCAACCCGCATTGAGCACGCGTGGTGATTAAGCTCGAACTATCTCTCCGAGAGAAGGCCTTTGCCCAGCTAGTGGGACATGTACAATTGTTCAGGCTACATCTTACATAATCACTACTCTTTTAAGAGTTTTTACCAGTGCAGTCGTGCTCTTATACCTAATATTGGCAAATTAGTCGTGCGCAAGCTACAGTATACTGCGGCTCTATATTTGAATAAATCAAACATTCCCCAGAAGTAGTACACAAGAAAGACCGTATCGCTGCTAAAATATTATACTCACTTACAAAGTTATGAATTCTTTAAAGTAAGAAACTTTGGTAAAATCAAGTGCCTTAATTAGAGGTGTTTTATAAAGGCCGCATCTTAGTGTACATAACTTACAGAGTGAGAGCGTAGCCTCTCCCTCTTTCCCCTCTCGGTCACGAGCCTCGGCCACAAAATGATTACTTCAAGAGGTTGCCTCAGTACTATGGTCGTGAAAGCTCGCTAATGTCAACTCAGACAGAATGAGTTGAGTTTCTGATAGTAAGTAGCCCGGCGGCCAAGGTAGGAAATCTCTCGCCTCGCGAGCCTGATTCCGAGCTAATGAATTTATAGAGTTTGCAGAGCTGGGGCCTTAGCCTGTAACACAATGGCGTATCAATGGCGTCCCAGGTAGAAGGACAAAACCGGGATTTTTTCGTTGTTCTCCTACAACCAGCGAACTAATCCTCTAGGATTAGACTCCTAATATTTTTTGCTGTACTACAATAACATTAAAAGGACCGACACTGGACCTACAGCATCAATAAATCGTAATTAAAACCGTCAACCGGAAGCCCATTTTGGCACCATTGTGTTACAGGCTAAGGGCCCTGCACTGCGCTCCGACACTGTTCAAGTATGCGTGAACTTTCCAGCTATTTTATCAAGTTCTATTTGTAGAAAATCTTTGCCCCATTTTATGCAGCTTGCAATCGCAAGAATCCACTTGATTCACAGATTTATAGAGTTTGCGAGTATCTGCTCAATTCATGAATTTATTCACTTCGCTTCGGCACTGTTTTTGTATGCGTCTCTATTGTTTCTCTGCAGTTTCATGTTAGTGGTTTTGACCGATTCTAGTAAAATATTTTGCTCTGCTTTATGTGCGTTTATTTTTACGAACTTTTGGTTTGTTTGTTTGTAATATTTTGAGAACTTAGTTTTGCAGTTTAATTTTCAACCAGAGGTTAGAGGGAACTAACCAATTAAAATGTTTCATACACTTTCGGTTCTAGAGTAAAATTATAAAGTTAAAAACTGTGTGAAAAATTAAATGGGCGGTTCTACTAAGTGAACCATTCTATCGATTGCGATGAAACTATTATGAGACGTTTCCGAAAGAATTAAAACACCGGAACAACACATTCAAACACCCAGAGCCATTCCTTCCCTATACACAGTTTGTATATACGGCATTCTATTAGGAATCTTCATTAACAAACCAGAATCAATTAATTTAAAAAGAAAGCCCGCAGCTGCGCCATTCCAAACTTTTCACGGACTTTGATTCATTGCAGCCCCTTTATATTATTTCCAACCTAATGTTATATGTCAATAGAATTACTGTAAATGGGTCTATTCATGTGCATTCCTTGTTTGACCTCCACTGTCTTCCCCGGAGATTATGACACAAATTAATAGCTCACATCTCGGCAAAGTATTATTCATCTCTACGTTTATAATCATGTACACACGAAAGCGCGTCGACCCTTACACGCTAGCACTCTACTCGGTTACGTTACGGGCGACTTTACAACAAAAGTGTACACTCTGATGTGCTGTGGTGTGTACTGTATTTTTTATTTTTTTATCACTGGATTCGTTATTGTTCCGTTCACTGGTTTAATCTGGAAAGAGCCATCAATGAAATTGTCCACTCCACTTAATAAATTAAGGATCATTCGGATTAAATCAGGGCTTTGAAGTTAATAACCCTGCTTTTGGGCAGTTGGATAAATAATAATCAGTATGTATTTTTTACCCAACTGCGTTTAGGGTTTTTTGTTTACGCATTTCACATTTGTAACATTTTACTGACTTTTACGACTGCGGGCGCGCAGAAATAGACAGGCGACGACGGCGCGGGCTCCGCCCCTTCTGCACAAATAAGGCCTCCGAATGATACGCTAAACTAGTCAGATATCCAGACGTTGGTAGCTTCACCCAGTTGTTATTTAATATTTTCTTAGGTTTGCACGAGCACTATACATAATTTAAACACAATGTTGTTCTTATTGTTGTCATTGTTTTCCAGGAATGTGGGCAGAGCTACTACTGTCATTCTCCGTGCTCACCAACGGGCGGACAATCCTCAGCACCCAGCGGCCCTCGGACGGGGCCCTGACTTGTCTCCATGGCATGAGGTGATTTGTTACACGCGGCGCAATTACCCCGGCCGCCGAGACATATGCCACTGAAACAATAAATTCTGCTGCTTGTGTGGCTTGGCGACTGTATGTGTAGGCTAGGTTGCTCCAAGTGGTTTCACTTTGTAGGGATCTTGCCAGCTCTTTTTGTAATATGCCTTAATCTTTTTGTGTATCATATGACATTTTTCTTGATTTTTGCCCTGGCTTACGTAGGGTTATGTCTTTTAGAAATAGCATAAAAGTCAGTAGCAATTCACAAGGATAAATGCGCCGCCCTATATCGGATGATTTCATAGTGGCTGGTATGCGCTACATGTGAATTTCAACAACTTCTATTCAAAAACTATCAGATACGTCTGAAATTTTTGCTCCATTTGTATAGCTGGCATGAATGATGGGGCAGCATAAAAGAAGTTTTATTTTTCGTGCACTTGTGCTCTGCAGTGTTATAGCAAAAGCTATACAGAATCAGTCGAATTTACTATTTTCCGGTCGTTATATTTTGTCGCAAACAGAACGTGATTCCGAGCAACTTTTTTTCAATCACTTGAAAACTCTCAAAAGTTATTCCAAATCCCACACTCAAATTGACATAGCTTATTATCGAAAACCAATTTTACTTTTCGCGCTTTTTCAACCCGACCAAAAAAGAGGGGTGTTATAAGTTTGACCGCTAATGAGTGTGTCTGTCTATGAGGGTGTGTGTGAGTGTGTATTATCTATCCATCCAGTGTGTGTATGTTGTCTGTGGCACACCCGGTGCAGTAACGCCCCTACCATGTCGCTCTCCGCAGGTTCCTCTCCGTGGCGTGGGTGATAATGGTGCACACATACCTGGCGGTGTTTTACATCGCCGACAACAAGACTATGCGCACCGTCACCGAGCGCAACTTCTTGTACCAGAGCGTCGGCAACGCCTCCTACTGCGTCGACACGTTCTTCTTTATTAGGTACAGCTAGCAATACCAGCGGGCCAAGTATGACTGTTTCGATCTACATAACTAAGGCCTTTGCATCTACGTGATGCATGGGTTTATACAGCGTCCAGTGGCACCTTCACTCGCACTAGATGAGTGAAGAGACCACTCGGTTGTCTCAAGAGCGCATTTGCGAGAGATATCATTACAACTGTTTCATTACAACTGCTCCCGGCTCTCACATGCAACGTACACAATTTTACCTAATGAGGTATTATCTCGGCATAAAACATGCTACATAACATAGGCCTACTACCACTTTAATCGAGGTTATTCTCACAGATTTCTCATCAACGGCACGTAATGCAACTCTTCTTTTTCCACAGCGGATTATTAGTTACAGTGTTGTTCCTGAGAACCGAAGATAAGAAAGCGGCGAAAAAGTCTCAAGACAGCGTAAAGAAAGCGCAACAAAACGGCTTCGCCAACTCCGCGCTGTCCGTCTCCGTGATCAGCCAGAACTCCTTCACGCAAGACTTCCTAGAGAAGCCGAAGCGGATTTTTTACTCGAAGGACGAGCTCTTCACTATGATAAAAGACTTCTTCGTCTTGTTCCTCTACCGAGTGGTGCGACTGAGTCCCGCGTACGGCTTTGTCATTGGCATCACCGAGGTTGCTCTAAGACACGTGATCAACCTGTCGATGTTCGAGCCGGCAATCTTCGACCACATCAACTGCGATCTCTACTGGTGGAGAAACCTGCTCTACATCAATAACCTGTATCCTCAGCGCGAGATGTGCATGGTCTGGTCGTGGTACATGGCCAACGATACGCAGTTCTATGTTGTCGGGATCTTACTCTTACTCCTATCTGTCAAGTAAGTCTTATAATTCACAAATCGATATATTGAGAGACACTTGTTCAAGGACTTTTAAACATTGATCGTGTTTTCAGGTACCCGAGGTTCTCAATGGTTTCCCTCGGAGTAGTGATGGTGACATCATGGATAACCACGATCTACATATCGGTGTGGCATCAGTACAAAGCTCGCATCCAAGAGCCATTTGAAATGTTCGACCCACTCTATGACAAACCGTGGTCCAGAATTGGCCCGTATCTTATAGGTAAGAACTCTGACCTTTATTGACCTTAAACCCGATTTTATACCTTGACGTACTCGTATGGAAAGGGTAATATTATTTTACTCAAAAAAGCTCGTAATGTGGTCATTAATTCGACAACCTTCTTTGAGCAAAGGAGGACTTGCGGGCTACTTTGATTAGGCGCCAGAAAAATTGTATGGAATTTCATTAATGTCGTGTTTTGCGGCCAGAAAAACTGTATGAAAATCCATTAATGTCGAGTTTTGTTTAAAAAATAGAACTAAAAAGTCAGGCACAAAAAGTGTTTATTTAGAATTTGGCTGTTTGGGTGCTGGCAGTTTACAAATTGCATAGAAAAAAAAAGCGCGGCCATATTGTTTTCGCCGCTTCGCGCGTTGTTCGAAGTGATTTTTTCTGTGCGTGCTGTTTTTGTTGTAAATAAAAGTGAACTCTTCAAGCAACGAATCCTCCGATTCAATGTGTTTAACAACGCCGAACATAAAAAGGAAGCGAAAAAAGATATTTAAAGGTACCTATTGCCACCGAAGTCAAAGAAAAAATACAAGTTTATCTACGAAAAGTTTGCGGAATGAAAAATCAACAGAAAGTAAACTAAGACAAAAGGTAAGCTGGTTCTATTTAAATTACTCGCATTGTTTGAGTAAAGCACTATACAAGCCTTGGTCTGCAATGAGTGCGCTTCTGGCCACGCTATGATGGCCTCGAGCTTAGCTTAGCTACGCTCTCGGCCGTCAAGCTTAGTCATCATTGCATCCCTTGCTGTCCGCGCTATAAAGGCCTCGACCTTCGGTCTCGGCCTTCATTCCAGCTTGTCCATCAAGGGCTGCAATGCTGACCACGCTGCGAAGGCCTTGAGCTGCGCTACGCTGCGCTACGCTGCGCTCTGTCGGCCATCAAAAGCGCGCCAGAAACGCACCCATTAAAGACCGCGGCAGTAATGTACTATTAATTTCAAAAAGTTTGCAGTGACCTTTTAGAAGTTCAAAAACATTACCTTCTAAAAGCGTCTCACAAAACCAATCTAGCGGATAAAGTGGACGAATTCGATAAAGTCCCGCGACCGCTTGCGCGCATTCACTCGAGATATTCCAGCGGTACCTACACGAGGGAGACCACGTCGCTCCAAATAGGAAAGTGACACATCAAAGAACCACCTCGGTTAGGCATGTATTCTATCTACAACGTGTATTCCGTATCTGTACGTCCGATCCCTTTCCAATTATAGTATTGCCCCGAGCACTTACCTGACATTTCACTAAATGAAAATCCAACTTATTTTTCCGACGCGTTTTAGTTTTCTTTCCACAAATGCTCACTGGGTCGAAGAGAAAGTAATCAAAGTTTCATCAAAACATAGAATAGCGCTCGTCGTTGTGCGTATAATAAGAAAATTGCTTGTTTGTGCATGTACAGAAGGAGGTCAAGTCATCCATTTAGCGAAGAGCCAAGTTGTTAATGGTAGTTGCGCAAAGTAAGTTTAGAGTGCAATAACCCTGTTTGTGTTGTTCCAGGGATGATGGTGGGGTGGTACTTGCACAAGACCAAGTGCCAAGTAAAGATGCCCTACTGGCTGGTGGTGGTCGGCTGGCCAGCCTCTATTGCTATAATGGGCAGTCTCATATTTGGAATGGTCGACGGCTTCTTTGAAGTTTGGCCCACGGCCTTTTACGTCAGTGTGGGGCACACAGGTAAAAGAAAAATCTTGCAATATTTCATCATTTACGTACACATGCAAACATGCAAATAGGCATTCGAGCTCCCTTCTCACGGAAAGGGTTTCCACAATTAACGTAAATCACGATAAGAGTTCGTAGTCACACCTCATTCGTTCTCATTTCACTCTATTTAAATAAATGTTGCGGAATAAGTTTTTTCGTGGAGTCTCTGTTTCTATGCGGGAACAATGAGACATTTTCCACTTAGGTACACTCGTTTTGTCGGAAATGTTAGCTTTAGTGATGACAATGGGCCAGGAAATATTCAAATTCCTCTCCTGTCAAAGTTACTTGTCACGGACTATAAAACGGAGGCCTACTGTTACAATGTTGGTGCCTCTCCTTACTTCTCTGGGGTGACATGTATTTTTGATTAAAATTATGGTATTTTTCATCCCGAAGTTGTCTGGAAAATCATTTGTAACCAAAACGCTGTTAATCTTATGCAAAGATAATAATCGTAAATGTAGAGCCTGTGTTATACCAGACAAATGGAAAACCACAAAAATAATCCGTTACCCTCCACACACCTATAAATTGTGGAGGGTATTTTTTTAGCTGGATACGATACAGGTCTATTTATTTTACGACAAATTAAGCTTTTTGCGTAAATATGGAGTGGAAACTTGTGACTGTTGAGAACTGGGAAATAAGAATTCCATGCGACAAAGTTGCTCCAAAAAAAAAAACATAGGGCCATGATGATGACAATTTCGTTTGACCCCAGGTTGGGGCGTGGCGCTGGCGTGGGTTGCCATCGCCTGCTGCACGGGCTATGGGGGCCTCATCAACTCTGGCCTCTCGTACCGCGGACTGCTGCCGCTGAGCCGGCTCACCTACTGCGCCTACCTCATCCATCCTACCATCATGATGTACTCCACCTTCCTCATGGACGGGCCCTTCCATCTGCAGAACTCTATGGTTGTAAGTATCATCCATCCTCCTTGTTAATATCGTCGCCAGTCTTGCCAGCCAGTCGCGCCTTCAACGTCTCTACATCTACGTTTAGCTAGCGGGCCAGTGCAGCGATTTGTTTAACCAAACGTGAAACGTAGGTAGGTATACATACAAATAAGTATTAGTGGGTATGTGCCTAGATGGAAGCAAGTCGTGGGTAGGCCTGCACTGTTTCGAATATATCTCCTCTAACTTTGATACAAATTACTCTTACTTTGTCCCGCAAATTGCGGGGGTGCAAGTTGGTAGGCGCGACTGATAAGGGATTCAGGTCATGACGCCGCCAGAATATTTTGCTCCAATTTTAAACTTTCCCGGTGTACAAATGGTGCTCTTGACAAAGGTTGACGCGAACTATAAATTACGTTCAACGAAAACATGCAAATGAACAAGACAAGCGGGATAGTGGCTCCCAAAGGAGGACCCGATTAAGAATGAATGCGAAGGAAAACAGAGAGAATTCTATATCACAGCGCCGTTCGACATCTGTGATCACCAGAAAGGTAAAACAAAATTCGAGGTGAAATTAAATACCTGCCGTGAGGTGTGAACGATTTCACGCCTCGTGAGCCTTTTGCGCCGCGCGGGGCAGGGAGAGGTAATTAAATAAATTCTCAGGCGTATCTTTGACTTTACCTACGCACTATATCAAATTAACCCGCACATAATTACAAGGGTACGTTTCAAACGCGGAGGCAATTCGTATACACGTAGGTACATAAGTTATACGAGCCCCGGTAGGCAGTCTGACCCATATCATATTGAGCGAGCAACAAGCCGATATTATATTTCTAATTTTGTCTAGAAAGTTGGCTGCGGTATTATATTATAGTGACCTTTCTTGTAAGGCGATCCCACTTGACGGTCCCTTTTGTGTAGTTTACTGAGCTTCGGTCTGATTCACGGCCAGACGTAGGTATGTAGGTAGGTATCTCAATAGATACATAATGGTAGCTGAGACGTCGAAGGCCAAACTAGTAGAACTAGATTTTCGCGAATATCGACTTATTCTTCGTTGTATTTTATTTTCATACATTTGAACATTTGAAATTCGACCCAACCCCGTACGAATCCAATAACCGTGTCAAATGTATGAAAACACATGTCCGTTTTTGTGGCCTAGTGATCGAAGGGACTAGAGTCGTACAAAACTTACAAAACATACAAAAGCAACGTACGGAAATTACTATTTCGGATGCTCCACTGCAAAGTTAGCTTTGCACGACTCTATCACGTTACTACATTAGGTAATTTATCTTATTTCAGCTGATCGTGTACTCGGGCTACGCGGTGTTGGCCTTCCTGTCATCGTTCGTCATCTCGATCGCGTTCGAGGCGCCTGTCTGCCGACTCCTCAAGATCATCAACACCGGAGGGCCCAAAAAGAACCAGTGATGTGACTTGAATGCTTAAATTTAAGGACATATCAGATATATTTTCCGGGGAAGGGCGCGGAAGCGGGAGCGAGCGAGCAATTTGGCAAAGAAATCTGCAAAGTTAGATGCCTAGGTACCTGTTTATAATAAATAGGTGAATTCGGCTGGACAAAAATAACCGAATGTAAACATGATATCTGTAAGTTTTCAACGCCTAAAGTTTTAATGAACTCCGAAAAGTTTTTATGCTGAACTTTCTATACTTCGAAATTGATCAATATTAAATCAACATGCCTCTTGGCTCAATTTCCAAGCGCAGATTGAGTCAAAGAGGCATACCTACTCACAATGTAGTCTCGACATGTAGTGATTCGAGTGCGAAGTTGCATCTGAAATTAACAGCTCAGTGCAAGTAAGGGCAATTTTACGATCTATTCCCGCCGCAGTTGGACACAAACCGACCGAGCACGTCGCATCCTCTCACAATGGACAGCCACTGAACAGCGATTGAGTGAGCAGGGGCCTTAACCTGTAACACAATGGCGTATCAATGGCGTCCTAGGTAGAAGGACAAAACCGGGATTTTTTCGTTGCTTTCCTACAACCAGCGAACCAATCCTCGAGAATTAGACTCGTAATATTCTTTGCTGTACTACAAAACATTAAAAGGACCGACACTGGACCGACAGCATTAATAAATCGTAATTAAAACCGTCAACCGGCAGCCCATTTTGGCACCATTGTGTTACAGGCTAAGGGCCCAGCTCGCTCGCCTCTCCATTGTTACATCGTTTTCACGGGCGTGTGCAATGCAATGTTATAGATGTATAGTATAGTGTGCGTGTGTCCGATTGTTGGATGCCAGGCATTCCCGATCGAGGCAACTGCACGGTGACAGATTCCGAACAATCTCTCGCTCTCGCTGGCGAGGGTAATTCGGAACCCAAAGTTTTTTGTTGAAAAGTCTTATCTTTAGACAATATTGAGAAACTAATTTCAATATTTTTTATTTTGGTCCAGTAGTTTTGTTATTTTGCGCTAAAATGTTTTGTTCCTATGGCCGCCAACAGTATACAGACCATCGCGTTACGTCATAAAACCGTATCTTTGAAACGTTGTAAAATCCAAACTACTGCATCAAAATAAAAAATATTGAAATTAGTTTCTCAATATTGTCTAAAGATAAGATTAAGCCAATAACGGACATTCGAACAAAAAACTTTGGGTTCCGAATTGGGTCGCAGCGGTAGTCGGCACATTCGTTCTGTTTGTAATTCGGACCAACGCGCGCCAAATGCAACTTGCCGACTAATGCATACGGCTCGTTACATTTACATACGTTAGCATTTCACGGGCCGCATTTGCAGTTAAACCCTGCCATGGATAGACATGGAACTGTGACTTCGCATACTTTGGTTAGGATCCCGGGAACCTATTTAATGTTTCGATATCTAGGGTATCTTTAAAATTCGCTAGATAACAACGTGCCATTGGATTTGCTCAATGATAATTATTATATCCAATGATGTTGAAAGTTTTAGTCCATTAAGAGTTATAGTTTTAGTTGTACGATTATTATTAAGTTACCATTGAGTGTGTTCACTTTTCTCCAAGTTTGTTAAACCCAACCATGTGATATAGCCGTAGATAATAATAACAGGTGCGTGCACATAGACACATTTTCATATAATTATCAACATCAATTTCCCAACAGTGTAATTAGTATATGCGTCCCTGCATGACAGCAAAAAGTTAATCTGTCCCATTTTGTTATCTCTACAAGACCGCCAAATATAATTTTCATTGTACATAAAATTTAAATAAATGAAAGGTGTATTTAGTGGGTGTTTTAATTTATTTTCCCAAACGAATCCGGTTGAGATTACACTAACAAAGTTACCGTGTCAAACATCTCGGCACGTTCACGGTCGCAAGGCCCGGGGGAGGTCCGGAAGCGCAAAGAAAATTCAAATGAGATTCTGATGCCGAGAAAATATCTTTCCATTCGGATAATCAGTATTGATTATAGATTAGAAAGAATCACAAATAAAATTTCGGTGTTTCCATAACGAAATTTTGTTTGAATTTTTTATTGGCTACAGAAAAAATTATTGATGCTCGTAGACCAATGTTTTTATTATATTTCTGACAGAACAGAGATATTATAACTTTAAAAACAAGAGAGTGTTAAAGTAAAACCACATAATGTAGGTAGGTAGGATGCCTGCCTACTAAAGTTTCAACCAGCACAAAGAAATAACAAAGACTCTTGAAAGTATCTGTTAGTTGCAGACTTGCAGTGCAGGTTATCTAGCTCTCTGAAACTTGAACTTAGTTGTCTCTTGTCTCTGAAGGATAGCATTGTCGCTAATAGGTTTCCAATAGTACGGGTACAATACGAGTATTTTTTAACGATACATTTTTATTTATTTGCGCAGCAACACAAAAATGCAAACATGATTCAATCGTTTTAGATATGCAAATTATTATCGTATATGACGGTAACTTCTACTGCAAGTAAGCAGGTAAGTAAAAAGTTTTTTTCACAAATAAACACAGTACCTACAATGATACTTAAAACTAAAATACACGAGTAGGCAAGTTAAATACAGAAAGAAAAGCAAGGAAAATTTCACTGTACTGCGCTTACTGATGAAACCGATCATAGAAACGAGGCGAATCGAAAATACCTAGGTAGGTACATTGTTCCTTTTTTAAATATTTATTTCGACAGTTGCGCGTTTCACATTCCTGAGAATTATTCCCAGTGTTTCCAGACTGGAACTTCGTTTACACTCAAGTGATCAAATAGAAATGTCAAATTCATCCCTATTGCGATTGAATTTGATTCCGTTCTCGCTCCTATTTCGCGTGCATGGTCTGACTGTTACAAAGGCCACGAGCCGCGACCGGGTCCAGCCCGGGCCCGGTCTGTCCATTATTCATATAATTGGGCACGAGAGAAAATTTCCTCTGCGCAAGTTTCAAAACGCGCGTGTTTTATTTATTACACGTAAACGAGTCAACTCCATCGAGAAAACCCCTGGAGGTATAATTACTCTCAGATTGAAAATAAAAATGTTTGCTCGAAGGTGTTTAGTTTCGCCCGGAGATACCTCCGTTAATTTGCTTTCGTCTTGTAAAAAAACTGTCTAGCTCTTAATTAAAGACATTTTTGCTCTGTTAATGGACGGTGAAGTCGAGTGTCGGGTGTCCCTCGGGTGCCACCACCACCTCATTTTAATAATGAACACTGACGCCTTCCTTCGAAATTAATAAACCATTAGAAAAATACTCCCTTGGCGGTAGGCTTTTTTAATTTTCCGTAAAGTCAACACTTAATAAATATGCAACACTTCAATCTAATGGAGAGCTTGGTGATTAATCTACTTATTTTATCGTACAAGGCTGGGAGTGGTATCCTGATTAAGTAGACTTCGCTGAGTCTGGGAAAAATAGTCTTGCATGCAGGTCTGCTCCGGTTGAAACTTATAGTTTTGTTTATATGTATTTGCGTTCTTGAGATACAGCTCACCAAAGTTACAAAGCTCGTACAGGAAACTAATGACAGCTGTTAAATTGACATTACTTATATCAAAGAATTTCTTTACATCCTTTTGTGACGGACGGCACTATAACCGTAATAAAACCTTTTTAATTTTTGGACCACTTCTGTCACTTCTGTTTGAAGTAGTAATATAACTCGTAAACGCTACATTTGACAGCTGGCAAAGTAGTAAAATTAATATTGGACAAGTTAATACAAAATTATAGTGAATTGTTTACTCACTTTTGTGACCATACAAAAATGGTTTCTGTACGGGCCAACACCCGCACAGATAGCTTACGCTGCATAACCTTAAGTTGTGCAGCACTTATTTACGTAATACGCGTAATTTCAATTTAGTCTTTAATCAGCTACCATACAAGCCACAACGGGGTCAATATTAATGTTAAATATTACTTATAAATAAACTAATAGTTTCGGTTATCTATCCACCGACTTTCCACTTATTTCACGCCCATCAGTGAAGTACAAGAGTGTGCGTAAAAGCCCATACAGTTTCATACATTGCTGCTTCCTTGAGGCCTTCCCTGTTGTGAACGCGGCCTTTGAATATCACCAAACTGAGATAAAGATGAGCTTCGTATTAACTAATCAAACACCAAAATTTTAACCACTACTGGGTCTCATGAGTTCTGCGTGAATAGCATCCAAACTATAAGTTTCAACCGAAGCAGACCTGCAAGTCAATGTATTTTTTTTTCAGACTCAGCGATGTCTACTTAATCGGCTTACCACCTCCCAGCATTGTACGAAAAAGTCGATTGGCACCAGCTATAACTTTGAAAAGCCTAGCGTTCATGTTACAAAAAATCTTGGTTAAAACTTTGCCAAACCGAAAGCAACGAAGGCTAGTTAAAGTAATTCGCGAATACTGCATTGTACTCGTATTTCATGTTCGCCGTCTCTCGTAAACGACAGCTCTAAAGCTACTCATACATCACAACTCAAAGCATCGCAGTTTAATCACGTTCGGGAGCTCTAGGCCCATTTCGCGAACTTTTCCTACAATTTCTGGAACAGTTCCAGTTCGGCTATTTTTAGATCGGCTGATCTCTGCCGCCTCGTTACGTCTCTGGGGCGACATGTCGTAACCACTTTCCTTGTCTTTATGCTGATACATCTTCATTAGGAGGCTCAGGGAGGGTCGATACAGCTCCGTTTATGTCGGCTTTATCGCCGCCTGCATTGACTCTACAGGGATTTTGACCCTCCATTACGGAGTTGCTAAAGTGATGAGTATTAGGTTCACCCCTTTCACTTTCCCTTCCCCGGAATATTTTGAATGTTGTCTACATTTGGCTGCGTAGATAAATCTGGTCGACGGCGCTGTCAACGCAGCGGGTATCCTTTCATTAGTGGAGATAACCACCAATTACCTTCTCAGCTGGCTAACAACGTGTGAAATTCACCCAAACTTAGCTAATAAATTGTGAGAGGAGGGTCACGTACGCATGAGCAGAGCCGACCCGCGTCCACACTTCGATGGTTTGTTTATCTAACTAACTAAGCCACAGATAAAGGAAATAAGGACAAACGAGTTAGATTGGTACTCTACTCTTTTTCTTATTTAAATAGTGAACTGAACTTGGAGCTGATCTAGTGAGCGAAGGTATAGGTTTACAAATGTCTTGAAGCCGAATAAAAGATCGGAAAAGTAATTTGTACGATTTCGTGAAAATTTGCGTTGAAAGAAAGTCGAAGCTTGGAGAGGGCTCCTGAATTTCTGTTTTTGTGAAGTCTTCTTTTACGTTTGTGATCCGTTAGGTTATTTCCTTTTGTAAATGTTGTTACTTTCTATCCTATTTACATCATCACCTTGGAATATAAAAGGAAAACGGAATGTTTTCATAACACGTTTCACAAATTCATTTTGCGACTGTTCTGTTTGTTTAGTCTACAATTATATTACCTTGTCCTTCTCCAATTTTGCACACCTTTTCTCTAATTCAATTGGAAGATTCCGGGAAGTTCTATTTAAAGGGTCGGTATTCCAGGTAACAATTAGAGTGGGCAGTGGCACGGATAACTTTACGGTTCATTGTAATAACTACTAAATAAAATAATAATAATACCCCCTACATCTTTGCTTCAAATTAGCATATATCATAAAGGGCTTAAACGATTTTGATAAAACATATTTAAGAACACTCGCTAGAAAACCTGCTTTCAATTAAAAAACAGCATTCTAATCGGTTCACCCGTTTAAGAGCTACGTACGATGCCATGGACAGACAAAGAGACACACATACACAAACACATATAGCAGTCAAACTTATAACAACCCTCTTTTTGGGTAGGGGGTTAAAAAAGGCGGTTATTCACGGTGAGCATTCACGTGTATTGCTACAAAACAATACAAAAATAGTTTTTGAGCATCAACTACCTCGATGCACTGACATCGTTGATTCAGTTGTTGCGACAATGTCAGATGAATGAAACCATTGTGCTTGGTTTCCCGCAGTCACTACCGCAATGTTATAAATGTATAAATGTCATTACAGGAGTTATGTATTTTGTGCCTGGACGTACTTTAGTAAGTATTCACTGCTGAATATTGAATCTGAAAAAAAGTATGTAAAGTAGCACCGTAATACAAAGCTCCCTGATATCTAATAAGTAGGGTGTTGAATATTGGCCGATATAATTTTTAATTTTGCCAATCTTTTGAAGACTAAAGAACTTTAAAATCTCCTTGCTGTTTCTAGAAAAAAATATCTACATTGTGCCTTTTCCACACAGTTACAGCTAAAATTAGGTAGGTTTCTTGTTAAACACAATGAAAAGTCGCGAGGGTTTTCTTTGTGAAAAATCTCGTTACTCACTGCACTTATGAATGGAACAAGAGCCCGAACAAATAAGGACCTGTGGGACTCTTTCATACGACCCATGGGTAATGACCGAGGAAAGGCGACCCTTGTGTTAAACATTATCCCAATTCTTACCTCCGCGAGTACATAGTACGGTCAAAATGTAGGAATAGAGCAGTAGAATTATCAGGGGGCTAATTCTTGGGAATCTCGCATTCGACACAACTCGAAGGAAAAATCTCATTATCGTCATTTCGATCTCAACTGCTTCCGACCACTCCAGTCATGTCGAACGAAAAAGGCAAACCATCTCTCAGAAATCTCGTGCCCTATGTAAGAAGGATATTTATTCACAAGAGGATAAGGATGGCTTCGTGAGAATAGGAGATGTGACATTTGTCGCCAAATGAGATTTTTCCTTCGAGATGTGTCGAATGCGAGATTCCCGAGTATTAGCCCCCTGTGCCGTGTTCTACAGGGTGCACTCTAAGTCGATAGCGGAACTTTAAGTAGGCTGTCTACTGATCAATACAAACAACTTGTACTAGGGGGCGAAAAAAAATGGAGCGAAAAAAATGTGAGCTGTTTCATACATTTGGCGCAGTACTGAGTCGAGCTTTTGTATGGAACAGCTGATATTTTTTTCGCTCCATTTTTTTCGCCACCTGTCCCCGTAGCATGACTTTTATCGAGGCGGATTTATCCAACAAAATGGCGGTTTATCAGCATTTTTGACGTCTCTAGTGGGTTATATATCGTCGAGAGCGATCGTTATATATCGTCGAGAGCGTTTGTAGTGATTAGTAGATAGCCTACTTAAAGTTCCGCTATCGACTTAGAGTGCACCCTGTAGAAATAATTACCCTCGACCGTTTATGCCCATTCGGTCGGGTTATACCTACCTGCGGTCAGAGTGTACACTTTTGTGGTAAAGTCGCCCGTAACGTAACCGAGTAGAGTGCTAGCGTGTAAGGGTCGACTTGCTGTCTTGTGTACGTAACGCGAGTTATACTCTACGAGTACGATCATCCATACAAAAGTTACATTGGTACCTAGGCATCTTGTGTTCCGTTCCGAGTCGTACCGTGATTCCTGTAAGGTACCGATACTTATGGTGGTATAAGATAAGATAAGACATACCACGGCACACATTTTCCGATCGGAAGAATAGAGCGGTTCGCCAATAGCCTCGTTAATCAGATCGGAAGCCGACCTTGCCTGAGGGTTATATGAAAACATTTTTCCCAAATCGTTGATACAAATAGCTAGACCACTTAGCGCTCCTTCTTCGAGAATAGATGAGAGCAAGAATCTTCGAACTTATCATAGAAAAACAGTCGCGATATAACTAGCAATGTTCTCCCTGTGGACGGATTTTATGTCAGTGCACCCACAGCTCGCCATTGACGAAAGGTAGGGAGTCGGTTTTTATGGCCCTTATCGCGGGAAGTTTATGCTCTTTGAAGCACCTAATATCATTCTATGAAACTGGGAGAATGAACGGTGTGATAGATAAGAAGGTGGCTTTTTTTATTAAAGAAATCTCACTTGATTTACCAAATGTTTTTACAGGCCTCGGCGTAACTCAAGCCAATGTACGAAATGAGATGAGTTGTTTGTTTACTGGCTTTTTATTACACTGCCCGTGGCCTTTTGTTTGGCCTACAAATACCTACCGCTTGCCTAGATTTTATTAGACGGAGATGGTTTGCGATATTAGGTACTCATGGAATCAACGCTGAAGTTTCCCTGATTATTCATTTTATAAGAGCTCCTATACCTACTTAACCAGCGAGCGAACCAAGCAACTAAGTTGGCTGGCCCAGTGAGAGGGAAATGGCAGCGCGACTGCGAGTCGTAAAGTCTTATCAAATGGTCCCCTGTCAATGTGCACCCTCCCACGCCTAACCTCAGACGAAACACCTGCTCGAGTAAATATAAACCTCCCAAGTTTATTTACATTTTTTTTACCAACACATAAATTACCCTTAGAAATAACTCAATAGGAATCCGGTTCGTGAATACGAAGAAAATCAAAGGAATAAAGTCGTTTCAGCGAAGATTCTCCACATAACACAAATCATGGCAAAGCCAAGAGCAAACATTTTATAAGTCAGAAGAGATTTCCGATGCGAGAGCGCCTTGGACGGGGAGCGCGCTCGTTGCAAGTTGTCCAAAATATTACTGTATTTTGTTAGAGTTTCTTCGATTTAACAGGGACATTCTGCACCCATTTTCTCAAGGTATCTGCGGCGGAATCTTGCCATTGTCTGCGGAACGATCTCCGCCGCGATAACTCAGCCCAAATGCCGGCCAGCTCCGCCTTAATAAAGTGAAAACAAGACTCGAGGACCCACTGGCACCGGAGTGACGCGGGCCGCGGACTGAAGGGAGGGGGAGGGTAATTCTCTCGAGGTGGAGGATCGTTTTCTGCCACCGAAATTTTAGTGTAATTAGGAAGATTAATGGCTACCCCTAGAACTTGCCCGAGTGGCATTCGGTTGGAATATTTTTCGCGCCGTCTTCGGCTACGTGGCGTTTCCGGGAAGTGAGAGCTTATTAACAGTTGGAAAATATGTTTCAAAAGTCATCTTCAGCTAGAGTCTAGCTAGACTAAAGTCTGGGCTGCCACATTTAGCAACTATTTAATAGAGACTACGCCGATAACTAATGGAACGAGCGAGCGAAGCGAGCGAAGTTCTCCGAGTCTACTGGAACCATCCGGCGTTTGTATGTATGTATGAATGTATGTTCGTTTGACGATAACTTGAGTTAATTTGGTCGGATCGTTATAAAATTTGGTAGGCGGGTAAGTAAAATTAAAAAAAAGTTTAAGTTCAAACATGAGCCAAATCGGTTAAGGGGTTGCCGAGATATAGTGTTGTACAGTTTATTATTATGCAAAGGGCGCGCGCGCCTGCGCGAATGGCGTGAGCAAAGTTACACGTCATCTGTAACTGGGGTCGCGAGTTCACAGTTCGGGGCGAACCACTAGTATAATTTCTAACTATCTAGCTGCATTCCTAGCACCAACAGATTGGAGCGAACGCCGACACACTTAACTTACTTTAGCGAAAGAGTGTTGTTTGTTGGCGCTTACTTAAAACAACATGCCGCTTTCATTATAAGAAACTTTCAAAGTGTTCGCGTCGACTCGCACTCACTCACTACACATGGTGCTGTTTGTCTCTTACAGCTCGAGCAGAAAATTACACATTACAGAAAGCAAACCTAGTAAGAGTTTACGAGGTTTGTAAATGAAAAGCCTCATGAACACTGAAAAGTTGGTAGGCACTACCTTCAAGTAGCATAAGTACATAGATACACTTACCAATGTTTGTTCTTTTCATTCCAACCATGTAGAGTTTGTAGTAGAGGTTTTTAGACATCAAATGTAAAGTTAGCTTTATTCTTCTGAGGTGTAATTATTCGCTGGGTCGGTTGTGGTGGCTCTATTCATAGCGACATTCGCAACTTCACCCAGACTTGCACAAAACACTTTACAAACTAGTGGTTCGCCCCGAACTGTGAACTCGCGACCCCATATAAACTTAACAACCCGATATCTCGGCAACCCCTCGACCGATTTGGCTCATGTTCGAACTTAAAAAAATATTTTAATTTCATTTACCCGCCTACCAAATTTTATAACGATCCGACCAAAGGTTTCGTTTCTTTCTGGTCCATTTTTTTTTAACTTTGCTATCGATTTAAAGTTTACTATGACCCCCCAATATCAAAGAGAAAAATCCCCACAGTACCTGCTGTCTATTTTTTAACTAACGCGCCACCTGTAAGTTCTGGTTTTGGAATGTTTCCCTCCGTTGCGAATTTTATCTGTGGTGTCTCGTTCGTGGCGTGGGGTGCATGTTGGTGTGTGTTGATGAGTCTGTGACTTAGACAGCTGACAGCTCCACTATTCTGTGCACACGGCTCACCACAGAGTTCACCATTTTGTCAGTGTGGAGTGTGTGTTGCATTGCAATCAAATCAAAACATTTTATACATGGAACCAGATAAAGATATTGAGGAGTGGTTGTTAAAATATGGTTTATTATTTAAATTATAGTCTATATTTTCTGGTCCTTGTTTAATTTCAGTCTTAGCCTGAGCCCCATACTATTGAGAAACAACACCTTTACTCAAGTTATCGTCGAACGAACATACATACAAACATACATACAAAGTTACAAACGCCGGATTGTTCTAGTAGACTCGGAGAACTTCGCTGGCTTCGCTCGCTCGTTCAACTATCAGAACCATTTTATCTGGGTTTACATGTACGCATTGTTTTTTCTTCGCACCTAGATACCGTCAGCGACTTTTTAGGATACCCCATGTGATGGTAGCTAAAAATGTGTTTGTTAGCGTTTCACCTGCACCAACAATTTATTTAGGGGTAGGCATAGAATTGATGGGGGTAGGTAATCGTATGAGGTAGGTACACTACCACTGCCACTACCTCATACGATTACCTACAATTTTAATAGGTTTGAATTAAATTATTACCTTCTCAACACAAACCAAGTCTAAACCAATCACCTCGAAAAGAATCACCTCGATTTCGGCGACGGTACCGACGGTGCTCTTACTTTATTTATGGGTGACTTAGTAACAAAATACAGGGTGTTAAAAGACCGCCAACAAAGCGGGAAACCACGAGTTGTTCTCATCGTTAGGAACATTTTTGCCCAAGGAACTATGCCTGGGAAATCAACGGTTTCCGAGATAATGAGGTTCAAAGTCGGACTTTACAAAACTTTTTTTTTGCAGAAATGGATTCAGTATCTAGTTCTTAACATGTCTTCTCAAGAAGCCATATCAAAATTATTAATATTTCTTACAGAAAACGACGTTAAAATTGCAACCCGCAATGTATTCTAAACATCGGCACTTTAAGCTTAAGTAACATAAACTTATACCTACGCTTGCGCAATATGACTTCTGTGCGTCACACGTCCATTGCGTGATAAATTATTTTCCAAAATTATAACCTAAAAAACCAAAATTATTTCCCAGCAATAATTTATCGAAAAAGTACTTTGTTTTGGTGTCTAGTATGCGTGGCTTTCGGGTCTGTTGGCGGTCTTTTAACACCCTGTATATTATGGAATACAATTTTTCTCATATAATTTTACCCGACTGCCCCAGAAGGAGAGGGTTATGTTTTTCGAGTGTACTCGTATGTAGGTATGTATATTTCTTTGGCGCGCTCTGTAGCCTAAACGGCTTGATGGATTTTAACTTGCGAGGTGTCGTTAGATTCGTCTTGATTGTGAGAGTGACACTGTGTATATCAAAATCTTAAAAAAAAAATGCTTGATTTTTGGCGCCAAATTATATGTAATATTTTTTTTCCCCAAAACCTCTCGAGTGGGGTATCAAAATGAAGGGTTTTACAAATGGCTTACAAAAATATATACAACTTATATCTTTAAATGTAATTTGGAATAGGAAAAGCAAAAATTTTCAAAAAAACAAAACACCCGACTGCGTCTCAAAATAAAAAAATCTGTTAAATTACAAAGAAAACCCAACTACATCACAGTCTTAGCAACACAAATTAGCCCAATCTAGTCCCGCCTGCTAAGACTGTGATGCAGTTGGGTTTTATTTGTTATTTAACAGATTTTTTGGTTTTTTACTCAATCGGGTTTTTGTTTTTTTAACAACATAGTAGATACTAAAGTACACTTTGTACATGTTCAGGCCGGTAAGGTTGGATTACTTTTATTTTGGGTAGAAGGCTGTAAGGTTAGCACTAAGGTTTTATGGTGTTTTCGGATAATGAAACAGCGGCCGGCTAGCGGTTGCCGCAATTTATTCTCCCTGATGAATCATGGACTCGTAAAAGATAGATTTCAGGCGGGATATATTACCTAGATGAAAGTGATTATGCTTCTCAGTTCCGGCGCAGATTTATATAATAGCCTGCCACTCTTCCACTCTATCTTACTGCCATATTTCCAGCGCAAATTGCTTCAAGCTGGCAAAGTATCTAGTAACCGTATGGCACAATAAAACCGGCAAAGTTTTGCCAATCTTCGGAAAACTATAAGGTACCTAACTGTGAGGTGATGACATTTATCCGATAATTAAAGTGCTGTAATTCAAACTCGTTATCCAATTTTTGACTTGAAAATCAATCATAAATGCCTTTTCCCATCACGCTTCTTTGGTTGCTTTTGTCACACATTTTGAGATTCGGTTTTCTAATTTGATTTGGGAAGACTGTTAATCATGGACTACCTATACAAACTGAGCAAACGTCACAACTATTATCACATCAGAATCCTACTCATAGGTAGTTGTCAAGTTTCTCAAGTCGTGTAGTTTGATGGCGGGCCCGCGGTCTGTCAGGCGGTGCGGACGGAGGCAAGCGGCTGGAAGTTGCTACTCGTGAACAACATCCCGACGCTAAACAATTAAACACAATCTAGGCATCAACTTGGGCCCGCTGAAACCGCCGCCTGTACCGACAAACTGACATGGGCTGATACGTTGTGCCCGCAGCTCCGCTTAGCTTCGGAGTGTCTTGGTTCGAGTAATTCTTTAATCCCACCAAAAAAATTTTTGCCAACACGAGACCATACACCTCGCTTTGTCAAAAAGCTATCAGATCTCATGTAGAGCCAAGCTTCTAGGTATAAGGTATTTAGGTATTAGGTTTAAGGTTTAATTAGTATCTTACATAGGTAAGTGCTGAAAACCAGCGTCGTCAGGAAACGTGTACCTAGTTCACGAAACTGACGACACATGCTGAGCACTCCACCTTTTACCTTGTACACAAATTAAGTTTAATGTTGCACATAGCCAATAAGTATTTTTGAAATTTCTGTTAACTTTTTTTGTGTTTAAATGTCTTTTATCTTTATCTTTATCTTTCTAACTCTACACGCCCTAACTCTACAAGCCCTAACTTCACAAACTCAACACCTTAGTCAAAATATTATTATATGGCTTGGCCGTTTCGTTAGTAAAAGAACTTGTAATAACAGAAAAGTAATGAACAGTGAATACATTTCTCACCTTTCGCCCTTAGGACGGTAACGAAATGGCCAAGCCACATAATAATATTTTTCATCTCCCATGCTCGGAAAGTACGCTGTTACTTTAAACATGCGAACGTAGAAGATCCTTTTTTAAACCGCTTTGTATTTTTGTGCGCTTCGAAATTTTAACTTGACGCCCTAATAAAAAAAATATAAGGAACTCCTTCAACTTGTAGCATTGCCTAGCAACGGGTTGTTGATTTTATGACACTTCAAGAAGACACGATTTGTAATCAACAACCCGTTGCTAGGCAACGCCACATACTCCTTTGTGAAGAAGCAAAAAAGAAGGAAACTCGTTTCACTAACCTCTATGGTAGGTACCTACCTACCTATGTCTATTGTTTGTCACGCTTGGCTAACAAAATCATTTCCTCGCTTCTGTGAGATGAAAAGTTTTGTGTTTCGCACGAATGCAATATTATTTGCGTCTCGAGCTTCTGAATGCCTCGCTACGCTCAGGTTTCTTTTTTGAACCACGAGGGCTCAATTTTAGAAACCTTCGCTAGCTCGGTATTGAATACAAGCACTCGCCGCAAACAATAATTTTGCATTCTTGCATAACAAATAACTATTGACTAAGGTGTTGAGTTTGTGAAGTTAGGGCATGTAGAGTTAGAAGCTTTGAAACATTTTTGGGCAACATCGACGAGCAAATTTTATCTTTGTATCGACCTGTTTAATAGAGGTCAAGGTGTGTTGTGTATCCGGTTCAACCCGATCGATTGCAATGAAACAACAATATCAAATCTTAATCGACCGTTCTCACGGCAGACGAACATTGAAGCCCTTCTGACACGAAAATCTAAGGATGTTTTGGAAAATGGGATAAAAGAAGAGAAGAAAAAATTTGTATAGCTATACTTAGGTACTCCTAATACTGTCTCTTCCGTGCTTTACTATATTCGCCGATACCAAAACCTAATAAGAGTGTACACACGACAGCACGTCAGACTGTACACTTTTGTTGTAAAGTCGCCCGTAACGCAACTGAGTAGAGTGCTAGCGTGTAAGGGTCGACGTGCTGCCGTGTGTACGTATTCCCTGAAGTCAAACTGCGGATTCCGAAGTAAATAGGTAGGTATGTACGGTCAGCTAGACCTTCGCGGCATGTTAATTGAGGTAAGTGTCTCAATAGAACAATAAAAACCTCCTAGCGTGTGGCTGACTGTACCTACCAATAGGTCTTGCTTGGCAAAATACCAGCGCTACGGGTAGGTAACCGTAGCATTCATGCTGAGCCACGTTTTTATGTATTTTTAAGAAAATTTATTGTAATAATAATATGTAACTTATTCTTACTTTGTGTATACTGTGTGTTGTGGCTAGTAAATAAACGTTTTTCTTGCTTTCTTTCAATGATTCTTCAGTAAAAAAGCCGTGGCGTGCCTTGCCACAGTTTTCTTTATTTTTCTCCCAAACAAGCTTTCCCGGCCAATGCCTGTGCCCAGTAGAGCGTGCGTGACTCGCTGTGTAGGGTTAGGAATAGCCTACTGCTAGCTTTCTAGAAAAATCTAATCAAGTGAAAAAGACTTTTTAAATGTGAGTGCGTGGACTCTAAAATATGCATTAATAAATAGAGACTCTACGCCCATAGACCGCTGTGGAGAGTGTTACATGTTGATACCTACGTTGAAATAAGTGACATGCTACTTTGTTTAGTGGATACAAATTTTAAATAATCTACCAATTGAGACTACCATGGATAATCACACACAGCTAATCAATAGGATCTCTACCATAAGAATTATAGCAAGATACCCTGAAAAACCAAATGGACGCACACAATCAGCCAACAAAGTGAACAAATGTAAAACAGGGATGCGGGACGCATACTCACGTGAAAACGTTCCTAAATTGATTCAGATTGTTTCATTTATTACGTTTCGCTTAACCGTGTCACACATTCTCCAATCTAAAAGGTAATAACAAAAAAAAGAGAACAAAGGAAATATTTGTTGGGTGAAATGATTTTGTAAATTTCGCCCGAAAACGCGGAAAACGTCGGTAAACATAGTCAGGTCAGAGGTAAGTATAAAAGTTGTTCATTAGGCCCATAATCCACCGAAGTGGAGATGGGGCGGGGAGATGTGTTTTCATACATTTGAAGGTCAGAGCGAGGTATATAGGTTTCAAAACAATAAGTATGAAAACACATCTCTCCGGCTCTCCGCCCATATCCGCGTTGGCCTAGTAATCAAATCTCTTTCGGCCCTAAAACCGCCAAAATGCCACGGTGTAAAAAGGGGCCAACAAAAATAGATGTATTCTTCATTCTATGCGAAGCCACGGCCGAGCCGCTACTCAAAGCATTCCCAAAACAGACGGCGTGGTAGTGGTCGTTTATTTAATTTTGTACGTAATTAAATACATGAGCTCAGTAAATGACAACTGTGCGTAACAAGGCTTTGCAGACACTTTATTTACGAAGACTCCCTACGGAACGTTACGAGCATATAAATAGCCAAGGACGGAAACAGGGCATTCAGCAGGGCAAGCTACATTTATCACTCTCTGAAAATGTCTGCGAAATTATTTTTCCTCATTATAAAATATCCGCATCACAACCTTTTTCCAGTGACTTCACCGATGCTTTCAATGAAATATGAGTGGTACGCTATTTCGTATAGCGTTTTAGATAGAGTAAGAAAGACGAATAGACCAATTACAACCACCCGTGCGCCGCCAAACGTGGCTCACATGGTAGGAAGGTACAATGACCAGCAATTTAGCCTCAGTATCAGAAGCCTTTATTACTAGAGGTGCTGTGGTCATAATCGTATAAAAGAACGACTTCTTCTGTCATGAACCTTTTATCAGTTGAGCGCAGGCGGATCCTGGCCGCTTACTGACGATAAACAATAAGTGATCAGCCCCTGTATTATCTAAAATATCCACTGTAAAAATAACGGTTTTAAATGTCAAAAAATTGATTGTTCATTTCAATAAGGGCTATTTTCGAGTGTTTTGACGCTCGGAGGTTGAGTGGAATTTTTACATAATAGAGGCGCTGAAAATTTTCGGATGTTTGGAGATAGTTGTGACCTACATTGACTTTATAAGTATTTTAGTCGTCCAACTAGTTATCATTAACTATGTTGTTCCAAATGGGGAAGCCTGGCAAGGTATCGGGGCAAAGTATTTATAGTTTCCTTCCACCTAGGAACTACCTAGAACATAATATGGTTATTGATGCTTAGAGCGAGCCAAGTTTGCTCGCGGTTCATTTATTCCGGCTGAGACATTACGGTGTTTGTTATTATCAGCAGCACACAGGCAGGCGTCGCAAAATACTGCCGATGACGGTTCACTGAATTTTTTTTTACGCCATACGTCCTCGCAACAAGCTTTTCTGATTATAAACCAAGAAATAAGCACACACCCCTTACACATCGTGAACAACATTCTCTCAAATTCAAACCATGATATTTTCAGTAGCTACCCAAGATAAACAAATATCTACCCACATAAAATGTTAACAACCCCTAAAAGCGGATGGGTAGGCAGTTCCTCGACGAAGTGCCATGACACCATTAGCGAACTACATTTTTTATGACCGTAGAGCGGGTAAACAGAATATTAGAGTAAATTATCCAACAAGTCCGCTTAACTCAGCCTGAATATTTGAGACGGTAGGAAGCACGGAAGGATGAATATTCAAGACTATAGAGTCGGTAGTTCCGCCGGTGGAGAGTGGGACGTCGTCGCCCGCTCGTGACACGCCTGCGAGTTTCAGCAGCCCGCGGAAACTTGCCTAATGACGTCACGCAGCCGCCTGTCCTCTAAGAGACGAAACAAAATAAAGCGAAGCAGTCGGCTTGACAATAAACGCGGCGCTCGCGTTACGTTGCCGCCCTCGGCTACCCGCCGAACCGTAAAATGAGCATGCTCCTGCCGCCGAAACAGCTACAATATTTCATTGTCTGCCAGCTGGCCGGAATCCTGACGCGATTGTTGCCCGCTCATCCTGAACTTTAATTCTGACAACCATTCGAATGGTATTACAACCGGGATGCTCCGCCCAGTCCATCAACTGCATAAACAAAACGAGCGAATATCCGGCAGTGTTCATCTAGCTACTTAGGTGGAGCTAGTGCAATGATTTTCGCTAGCGCCCCAGGGGAGGCATACTAGCAGGGTGCCGATTGATTAAAAAGGGCTACCTTAAACAAGGCTCCTTTACAGACTGGGTGCTAGGTAGTAAAATATGCTAAAATGTTGAGTAATAGACATGCTATATCGGGCTTCAACACTGAGTTTGAGATTTAAATAAAAATTTATCATCCATCTCATCGAAAAAAAAATATATTCGCGACGTTATCATCGGTATTTCAGTTTTATTATGAGTTAGGTCTAGCTAACAGGATTCTAAATTGAGATGAAAAATTTGTTTTTAAATGCGACCTTTAGTAAAAAATTTGGACTTCTTTTCCTGCTGGGGGGCAGCCTTTTCCTGAAGGGCCAATTCGACGGATATCGAATACGCAACTATCGAAGGAAATCACTCCTTTGCTCCGATACCTTCTTGAACAATTTGAGTACCTTAGTATCCAATTTCTTAACGCTTACGGTAGGCTTATAGCGCAAAACATTTAAGAATCCACGGTTTACCTACTGGCTGGAAGCCAACCAGACAAATAAAATACAGAGAAAAGATTTGTACCAACCTAAGTAGAACATTTCATATTGGTAGCCTAATCAGAAAAACTAACAAGACAGACGTACTCGTAGCTTGGTCGCTGCAGTCGGAGAGCTTTACCAACTTAGTGGGCATTATACAGGGTGTTAAAAGACCGCCAACAGACCCGAAAGCCACGCATACTAGACACCAAAACAAAGTACTTTTTCGATAAATTATTGCTGGGAAATGATTTTGGTTTTTTAGGTTATAATTTTGAAAAATATTTAATTATGCAATAGACGTGTAACGCACAGAAGTCATATTGCGCAAGCGTCGGTATAATTTTATGTTACTTAAGCTGGAAGTGCCAATGTTTAGAATACATTGCGGGTAGCAATTTTAACGTCGTTTTTTGTAAGAAATATTCATAATTTTGATATGGCTTCTTGAGAAGGTATGTTAAGAACTAAATACTGAATACATTTCTGTAAAAAAAAAAGTTTTGAAAAGTCCGACTTTGAACCTAATTATCTCGGAAACCGTTGATTTCCCAGGCATAGTTCCTTGGGCAAAAATGTTCCTTATGATGAGGACAATACGTGGTTTCCCGCTTTGTTGGCGGTCTTTTACCACCCTGTATGTATGCTGTATGCCATTGCCAATCCAATATTGTTCGATGGCGGCATGTCATTACATCTCCGGCGCGTCTGCCATTCAAATGATTGGACCCAATGGTCCCGCAGCGCTGGCACATATCGGTGTCAGAACCGGCACTTTAATTTCCTGTTTCAGAGATCCAAAGTGGCAACCGAAGCGAGCTAGTCAGGATAACTTGACATGCGAAAATTGCCCCATCTTAGTAATTTAATCAACATTTCGCAGAGATACTGGGAGATTGTTTTTGTGACTTTATATGGCTTCCGATGGCTTTATTTAGCGAAAATTCCTTTTAATCTGCTTTTTGTAATTATCTGAGCTCTCCTTAAAGACTAAAGTGTCCCCGCAATAAACTCGAGGCTTATTTGAAAACTCTGTATCGGCAAATCGCTAGATTAAGATTGTATCAAGATAGAGAGAGCGATTTGCCAAATGCGCAATGGTCGTGATTTGAATTTCCTCCCCATTTTGAGACTTTTTTACTTTCGACATATTGCTCCCTCTTTGAAGATAATCTAATATTCGAAAAGGTGCTACGAAACTTGTGCGAACTGCTTATGCCATCGGTTTTTCGTGAGGGTCGTTAGTTTTTGAGACGAACATTGATTGATCGATAGGCCAGCCGCACGCGGTCGAGGGCCGTGCGTGCCTTTGGAATATTTGTTTCCACGAGACAGGGAGAATAGATATTAGATACCTAGTAAAGGGACTCAGTAAAACATAAACATGTTGATGTAATGATACCCTTGATGGCATAAAGATGTGCAACAGAGAGACGATCAGCAGTGGAAAACTTCGATGGTCTCCGCCGCTGCCCTTGTAGTATAGATACCGTATCGCAATCCGAGCAACAGTAGCCATTATGTTTCCAAATTAGTACTAAATCATCCTACTGTCTCTCATCTGGGCTACGGCTAATCAAAATACATCAGTCGGCTTCAGCAGAGTGCGGGCCCTTCCCTTGTCTGCTTCGAGACGACAGCGGGCTGCCCCAGGCGTTTACCAAACTAAGTAGGTATTGTTATCTTTTACACGCCATGTAGCCTGCGAGCTACATCTCCACAAAAACAAGCGACGACCGGTATTTTTTAGAGCTTTGTTAAAACTCTACTTACTTACATTCTGTCAAAAGAGTATCGGTAATTGATCATTTGTGTATGTATGTATGTTACTTGTATGTTAAAACAAATAGAAATAAATAACTCTTTATATAATTGAACTATTTGCGCTAGTGGTAAAAATAAGTAGATATAGGTATCTAACAAACAAACAAAGATAACAAAGTTATTAAACCATACACATAATGCGAAAGCAATAACCGCTAGAGACCTAGTTAGTTAGATAAGCTTTGTTGTACATTTCACAAGTAAACAATGACATCGCATTATTGTAGTACGGGAGATCACTTGGAATTTCGTAAACTCGATCAACTAGTCACATACATGAAAAAATAAACATGTGCAAGTTCTCTGCATAAGTAAATTACTGCCGCGGTCTACAATGGGTGCGTTGTGAGTTGTGCGACGAAGCGCAACGTACGTAGCGCAGCTCCAGGCCAACTCAGCGCTGTCAGCATTTTAGCCCTTGATGGACAAGCTAGAATGAAGGCCAAGACCGAAGGTCGACGCCTATAAAGCGCGGACAGCAAGGGCTGTAATGATGACCAAGCTTGAGGGCCGAGAGCTTAGCGCTCTCATTGCTTGTATAGTCATCACTGCTTGTATAGTCAATGCTTGTATATTCCTACTCAAATAATGCGAGTAATCAGCTAGTATATCTAATTAGAATTTATATTAAAATATTTTTCATCTCCCACGCTCGGAAAGTTTGCTGTTACTAGTAACTTACGATCGTGTAAAGGCCGGATTTAAACTATCTGAATTTTTGTGCGCTTCGAAATTTGAACGCGACGCCGGGACAGTCTTTCCCGCGCCCTATGGTGTTGAAAAAGAAAAAAACACTGGCCGTTTAAGTAGATGCCAAATCCCGACGGAAAATAAAAACTCATTCATAGTTCGTTTACACGCGTAGGTACTTCAGCGAAAGCGATTGTTCGTGCCCATTCTCTATACAAAACTGTGAATGTAAATGGTGCATAAGCATCTTTTAAAAAGGTAAAGTCACGGTAGGAACATTCAGAAACGCGGTTTCTTCTTATAGTCTTTTCAATATTTTGTACACATATTTATTTTATAATACCAGTAAATAAAAAAAATGCTTCGCTTCTGTTTTATCAAATAGATAATTATATTTTGGTTTGTTAAATACATTTTTTCAAACGATATTATCAATTAAATTTTTTATCTCCTAGAAATTTTTAATTTATATGGTAAAAGTTCAGAATGCACCCGGAAAAAAAAACATTCTTTTATTTACATTATTTTTGTGTCTGGATAAATAAACTTCAGGAAATTATTAATAAAACGAATGGTTTTAATACCAACGAAGCTCAAAACTTTAGTGCGGCAGCCGTAACTACAGTAAAATATGCTTTTAAAAGGAACTTATTTGACTCCCCTGTTTTGCCTGTAAGTAGTTGTCTATAGAGTTTTTCCCGCTTGGCTAACAATAGTATATTTCATTACAAGTGTGGAAAGGCTGTCATTGCAACGAGTTCCGACAAATGGCTACCCGAGCCGAGGCGCAGCCGAAGGCGAGGGTTGACAGTCGGAACAAGTTGCAATGACGGTTCCGCACGTGTACTGAACGACTATTTTTAATACAGTTGCGAAAAAATGAAGCAATTTAATAAAATAATAAAAACAATAAACACCTAGCATTTTTGACTTTTCCGGTAAAATGTTCTCCGAAGCATTTTGTGCAATTATACTGAGTTCCTGTGGCTGTTAATAAAAAAAAACTAGGGTCGAAATTACTCATTTTGTGCAACAAACAACTAAAGCAAAGAAAATTTCTGAAAAATCAAAATGGCGCCAACCCACAGAACACATATACCCAAGCGTCAACCGTAGAATATAAGCAGAGTTTTTTTTTCTTCACCCATTCTGGTAGGCAAAGGCAACTATGCATACAGCCAAGTCTTCAGTAGAAGTTTTTTATTGATATGAAATGAAAATGAAATTTAATGAAATGAAACCTAACCAAACTCATTCAATAAAATCATTAAATCTGATATTGAAACAAATTAGTAGCTTCTTTTTAGAAATATACGTATTTGCATGAATCATAAAAACTTTTTTAGTAAAAACTTCATGGTTGGTTTTTCTTTTTATTAGACATTATTTTGACAGTTGGGAAAGAAAACGCACGAGTGCGGGAAAGGTAAAAAAAAAGCACGAGTGTGTAATAGCCCACATCCCGAACGCTATACGTCCCTGCAATACGCCACTTTTTGAGCAACTGTATTAAAAACTCATTTCCTCGCTTCTGTGAGATGAAAAGTTTTGTGTTTCGCACGAATGCAATATTATTTGCGTTTCGTGCTTCTGAATACCTCGCTACGCTCAGGTTTCATTTTTTGAACCACTCGCTACGCTCGTGGCTCAATTTTAGAAACCTTCGCTAGCTCGGTATTCAATACAAGCACTCACCGCAAACAATAATTTTGCATTCTTGCATAACAAATAACTATTTCATCTCCCAGGCTCGGAAAGTTTGCTGTTACTAGTAACTTACGATCGTGCAAAATGTTTGTGCGCTTCGAAATTTGAACACGACGACGCCCTGGTGTAGAAAAAGAAGAAGGGCTAGATGCCACGAAACCGAAAGAGAACAGAGCCTCGATTACCCTTGTGTATGTAGAGCCTAGAGCCAAGCCTGCGATCTACCAGGAACCAAATCGGATTCTCTATCTTTATTATGACTTAACTGCGCTTAGGTATATCACTAACACTTGGGGCTGTATTGTGACTTAATACTCAATACTTTATTTAAACTTGGGGGTCAAGAAGCCCTGAGTTGCTACAAGAAAAGGTTGAAGTATTATAGTATGGCTCAGATAGCTCTAACTAATAAGAAGACAATTTAAACTTTAGAGTGCGGCCAATCAAACAAAGTGATATGATTACAAAAAAAATGGAGTAAGCAATCTCTACGAATAACAACATTATAGGAATAGGTACACAGGATAACGGTATTGATTTACAAAATTGCAACTATCTTATGACATCTAACCATCTATGTACCTCCTCAACCGTGGAAAGCCGAGTCTGATTGTCATACTGATAAATGTATGAGTTATGTATGAGTTGTTAAATACTAAAGTGCATTCTTCTATAGATAAATTAAATACAATAAATTATTTCAGTGATTCGTTGCGTGACGTCGACGTAGTTGAATGAACCTACGAGTAGATCTTGCTCTTTTAAGGTGTCAATACTTCACGTTACTAGAACGAAATGTAAATATTTATGTAAGTATCTAGGTAGATAACAAGTTTGTATCAAATTGGTTTTCGTTGACATTGATCAATCATATAATTAATTAGAGGGTACGTTCATGCGTTTTCATGTGTGATGTTGACCCGCGTGTAGAGGGTTTCGCAGGTTTCCTGAGATTTAATGAATTGTATTTTTTACGATAGAAAAATCGCGTCAATGATATGAGCTAAATCGTGGCGGACGACAAGACAGAAAAACGCGGCATTTTAATAATCTCCCCCTGGGAGATTTTCAAGACTTTGTAAGTTTAAATGTTTAAATGAACCCTAAACGGTGATATCATTGCCTCAAACTTGATAAGACCCGTTACGTATTTTGCGATTATTTGGCATCAGACGCTCTGTGTTCGCCGACCAAAATGGATTGTTCTGTGACCGTAATATTAGGATACTTACCGAAAATCCTACTCATTAGTGTAGTTTTAGTGTTAACAGCCGTCTATTTCTACACAAGATCCAACTATGCATACTGGAAAAAGCGTGGTGTGCCTTTCCAGAAACCGTGGCCTTTTGTGGGAAGCATGTCGTTCCTTATGAGGAAGAGTTTCTTCGATTACTGTTCAGATTTGGCCAGGAAGTTTCCCGAGGAGTACGTGGGTATATTCCTGGGGCACAAGCCGACGCTGATGCTGCATTCTGCTGAGCTGGCGCGGAAGGTCCTCGTCAAAGATGGAGAGCACTTTGAGGACCGATACTCCTATGCTTCGGGTTCCACGGACCCTATTGGCTCCTTAAATCTGTTTACTGTCAAGGTACGTAGCTTACTCAAGTCATGGAAGTATGGAAAACAAATGTTCAAAGATAATATCATCCTTTATCTTTGAAAAAAGATTCAAAATAATCGTCAATACACCAATAGCTATTTTTAGGATCTGGGTCCGAAGAATCTAGAATCTAGGGCCGAAGAAAAATAATAATAATTAATAGAATTAAACATTTATAATAAGTTGAAAAAATTCACTCGGGACAGGACTTGAACCCGCAACCTTCCGCACACCGTGCAGGCACGGGTTAGTGCTTTAGAAAAAACAAAAAAGTAATAGAATTAATTTATTGCTTTGGTTGGTTGACCCTAGGTTTTCTAAAAATAGGTACTAATAGTAACCAAATCGTTGAGCACTTTACGTGCTACGGATATGCTATACGATAAGTTGTTGGTTCTGATTATTGTTGTAAAGCTTGGGCGGCCGGCCTCATAAAATCTGGGACCGGGGCCTGAGTCTGTAACGCAATGGTGCCTCGATTTATTCCTAGTTACGATTTATTAATTCTGTCTGCCCTTTTAATTTATTTCTAGTACAGTAAAGAATATTCTGATTCTAATTCAAGAGGAATAGTTCGCTGGTTGCAGGAGAAAAACGAGGAAAACCCGATTTTGTCCTTCTATTTTTTTTTCGTGGATTTTGTAATTTTGCTGAATCACCAGCGCAACAAAATACCTTCGGCTTTAAAACCACTAAAATAATACGGTGTATTTGTTCCCCTTCAGAACCCGATATGGTCATACATGCGTCACGAAGTATCTCCGATGTTTACATCCTCCAGGTTGAAGATGATCACGGAGTTAATGAATGGCAACGCCCAAGAATTGGTCAAGAAGATCGAACGAGACGTCAAGGAAAATAAGGAGATCTCCCTCAAGGTAAAGCTTTTATTCCTGAGATTCCTAGAGTCACTCTTTAATTAGAGGGTTTTTAGCTACTTGAATGCAGACGGGCAGATAACAAATGAATACGAGTAGAAAATATTACAGCTCCTTTTCGGAAATTCAGACAAATATGTAAGCGATTCTAGGTTTACATTACATCCATCTCAATCGCGCCACAAAAAGCCGAACCAAGTAAAAATGAAATAAAACTAGGTATTACGTAGCCACTTACCCAAGTAAATAATCATATTTTTGTCGTTCTGACATGAAAGTTCGGTTACAATTTGCGAAGTTATCCAATATTTACCCACCTGTTGAAGCATCTTTTCAGAAAGTTCTTACCTAATCTCCCAATGATCCGTTTTCAAAACTCAAATACAAAGCATTTCATAGATGGAACGCGACTGTCAAAATTAATCTGTGCTAAGCATAATTTAACAGTCGTATCGTTCTTGTATGATAGATAGATAAATAGAGATAGAGAACACTTTAAGCACACCTATAAGCGCCATCTATGAAAAGCTTTTTTTTAAACGGGCCATTGTTTCGCATGCTATCACGAAACAGGAGCTGTTTTCCATGTACACGTCAGACACGGTGGCGTACTCCGTGTTCGGGCTGCGCATGAGTGCGCTGAGCGGTGACGACTGCCCTCTCTGGCGCATCACCAACCATATGGTGAAATTCACCTTCTGGCGCGGTTTGGAGTTCGCGCTCTTCTTCCTTGCGCCCGTTATGGCTTGGATCATGAGGTAAGTATTTACCATTTTTTTCCTCGTGCCCTTTCTTTCGATCGCACCCGTAATGACTTGGATCATGAGGTTGGTGCCATTGGTTTTGGGCGTTTTACCAACCATATTATGGTGCGCTTCATCTTCTAGCGCGGGCTGGATTTTTCTCGCTCCCATTACTTGTATCTTGTCTGGGGTACCATCTTTGCCTTTCCCGTGCGCCTTCATTTTCTAGCACCCCAACAACCAAGTGGCACCCGTCATAGCTTAGATCATGAGGTACTGTCATCATCACCGCATCATCAACCACATGGTGCGAATCCTCTACTGCCGCGGGCTGGAGTTCGCGCCAGTCATAACTTGGATCATGAGGGACCATGTTCCTTTGACGCATCAGCTACTGAATTTTTAAAACAATTTGCAGTGCTTTGTTGCCCCAGGTCTATTAAACCATCAATTTCGGGACTACTTACTTAGGTCTTTCGGTACATCTACGTAATGTGATTTATAATATTGCTACGAATATCAACACGACTTGTTAACGCCTGTTTCAGGCTTCAATTCTTCTCGCCCGCAGCCACTGAGTACGTAAAGAAAATATTCTGGACCGTGGTCGAAGATCGGAAGAAAAAGGGGGAATATAATGAGAGGGACCTCGTCAATCATCTCCTCAAGCTTAAGGAAAACATGAAGCTGCCCAGCAATGGAGATCCGAGTAAGGAAAGAAAGACTTGTCTTTAAAAAAAACCTTCTTTTCGGCGTTTGGTTTTCGAACGGCCGTGGCCGTTTTTGCACGTCTTACTATGCCTCATCAGAAGTTGCTTGGGTTTATTAATTCAAGGTGTTATAAAAGTACCTAACTCTTTTTACAGGGTAATAGCACCCGGTGATAGGGATCCCAACCTAAATATTTTTTTTGCTCTATTACGTTCCGTTAATTTTTAAATTAATAAAATGTGAACGATGGCGGGAGAAAAGTATTTTTTTAAATTTTGTTCTCATTGAGTTTCACAATGTTATAACAGGATGTCAAATCTGTAAAAAAAAGTTGAAAAAAACAATTTTTATTTTATAACCTCAAAATTTAAAAATTTTCATATTTTTTTTTGTTTTTGTTATTAGCTCAAATTTAAAAATATGTTTGTGCGTGTAGGTGCATTAACATAGCTTTGAGTTGTTAACCAGTAGGTTACACCTTGTAAAAAGAGTTAGGTACTTTTGTAACACCTTGTATAGCTGTTTGGTTTATTAGCAGACTTCTAGGGCATTTAAGCAATGGTGTCTCATCTTGAAGGAGAATGGCTTCGCGACCTACGCCGTTTTCTTCATTAGCACTTTCATCTAAAATTAACAAAATTTTCAGATCTCGCTGACAATCTGATGCTGGCCCAAGCTTGTATTTTCGTGCTCGGTTCAGTAGAGACATCATCAACCACACTCACTATGTGCCTCCATGAGCTTGCCTACCACCCTGAATTACAGGTAAGTACCTAAGTACAGAATGTAATTTTATTACGTGAATTTTAGGAAAACTAACTATTTTGTGTAATAAATAAGGCTATGCCAGAATCTTTTGTGTTGGAAACAGACTAGATTTCTGTACATAAGACCGCAATTTTAGTGTTCCGTAGTCTAACAAGAAACCCTTAATACTACATCATAAACCGTCATAAAAACAAGGAAAAATTATATACCTACTGACGTGAAAGAATGAGTCGAATTACATGACGGTTAATTTTTTTTGGTGTTGAAAACTGAATAGTCGCAAAAAAATTAAAGTTTTTTCGTTAGTAGTCGCAAATAATAAAAAGTTAATGTTTTTTTTCTCTATGTTTTTGTCTACTTTTACCTATTTATTCTTATGTATTCCCCACACCCCAGGACGAACTATTCGCTGAAGTGGAGCGCACCCATCAGGCAACAGGAAAGGAGGTGTTGGAATTCGACGATCTTTTAGGAATGAAATTCCTCTCCGCCTGCATGCTCGGTAAGAATGGCATTTTCTTTCCTTCCATTTCGGTGTAGACTCTAGTGAATTTATAACAATTTTAATTCAATTTTATTCAAAAGTTTTTATTTCGGACGAATCCATAGTGTTAGTTATAATGGTAACTTATTCTAGTGTTAGTATTAATTTATTTACATTTTACATTTTGGTGCTTTGGGTTTGTATACGTATATTTGGACTGATATTGCACTGTCAGTCCTGTTGGCGATGACGCTGAGGAGACTGTTGACGTTGCCGCGTACCCTGCGCATCAGTGAGGCATTTCTGTTGCGTATAATGGCAAAGAAATCTTGTGTTCGAGCCTCAGCAAACATACCTGATGCGCTACAGTAACGCGGCAGCCTCAACAGTATCCTGAACGCGTTGTTGTATTGGACGCGCAGGGCATTGTACGATTTTTTGTTGTAGCTGACCCACCCACTTAATAATCTAACATACCTATATTTTTTACAGTACCTAACTAAATCATGAAACATAGGCTAATTTACTTACATACAATTTTGTTTAATGGCAGTTTTATAGAGTGTCACCAACGACGTGGTATAGAATATTAAAATTTATAAGAGCATAAAGCTGAGAAATTACTTCACATTTCCACATATTTCAAGACGTTTTATGGGTAAACATGTTTTTATTCTCGTATACTGGAACAATCCCAATTGAGTCCGCATAGTGCCAATCTGTGCCAATAAACAGACGCAGCCACTGGCCACAAGATACTTTCTAGGCCACGTTCTTTCGATATCTCATAGATGGCGGTAAACAACGGTACAGTGTAAAGAGTCTACTGATAGCATAGACATAATTTTTTTTATAGGCAAGGATATGAACAGATCGAGCTTTAAGGTTTACACAAAAAAGTTTACAATGTAAGCCACTGTATTGGCGTTGACAGCCCAGTTGGACCACAGAAGGAAAAAAGGTTGGACTAGCCATTGTTAAGACGCAATAGGTCTCACAACTAGCGCCGCCAATGAAAAAAAAACTTATCTTCTTTTTGGATGCTTTTTTAGCAAAACACGCTCCTGCGATTTCTCAACGCGAGGCTTAACCTTAGGTTTAGGACCTAAGGTTTAGATTCCAGATCCTATAACTTAAGAATGCAATCGATTCACGCCAAAAGTGGCCACTTTTGGCGAGAATAATCGATTCTCGTTTTTTTTTTTTTTTTACTTTTTTACTTTAAACCTTAGGTCCTAAAAATAGTTAAGTCTCGCGTTGAGAAATCGCAGGAGCGTTGTTTGCCAAAAACGCATCCAAAAAAAAGATGTGTTTTTTTCATTGGCGGCGCTAGTTGTGAGACCTATTGCGTCTTAACCGATCGGTAAAGTTGATGTAGCTAGGTTATTATAAGTTACAAAAAATCCAGCCAAATGTGTTGACAAGCTACACTCATAATACTCAGCAACAGAAAAATTGCACCTTTTGAAATAATGACTGAAAAACTTTCATTCCTTTAAATTAAACCAATGGGTGATTTTTTGACAGCTCATAAGTGTAGTTCCAAATTTGTAACTAGATGTCGCTGACTAGACAAGTTTTTTATGGCAGTTCGCGCTCGTGGCCTTCCTAGATGTACATCCAAACACATGTAGGTATTAGTGGTGGAGCAAAATGTAGTGTTTCCGCGTTTACCACACACTCATACAAGAACACAAAGTCGTGTGCACTTTTTCATGTAGGTACCTAAATGAATGACGTCTACGATGATGTGATGAAAGATGAAGTGAAGAAGACTTTTCTCTTTAGTAAGCGCTAATTTACTCTGTGGGAGTCTTCCATGTTGGATCAACGCCATCTGAACGCAACAGTGGCTGGATTTTTAGTAGCCATGCTCCTCAACCAATCGGTTAACAATCAAATAGTTATTCCAACATTTTTTCCCTCTGTGGTCGAACAAGGCTGTCAACGCCGATACAGTGGTCTATATTGTAAACTTTTTTGTGTAAACCTTAATGGATCGATCTGTTCATATCCTTGCCTATAAAAAAATTATGTCTATGCTATCAGTAGATTCTTTACACTGTACCGTTGTTTACCGCCATCTATGAGATATCGAAAGAACGTGGCCTAGAAAGTATCTTAATAAGATAAGCCTTCGTCTACCTACATGGTATACGATAAAGCTATAAACACACTGGAGACACTGGTCCCATACACCCTACGTACGCGACGTAATTTGATACCTGGCCGCTTGAGTTTGTATGCCTAGAAAAATCGATGCTATAAACACAATGGGCATACTCTACATACGCGACGCCTTCCGACTACGCCGCATCGTACAAGCGACATTATGTAGTGTATGAAGGATCAAGGTGACTAATGTGTTTCTAGCTTAAGAAACTCGTTTATTATTTTTGTAGAGACTCTAAGGAAGTACCCCCCAGTCCCGCACGTGGATCGCATTTGCAACAAGGAGTACCAACTTGACGACAAGCTGACTATAGAGAAGGGGACCCCAGTCTTCGTGAACCTCGTGGCCATCCACCACGACGAGAGGAACTACCCCGAGCCACTGGAGTGGCGCCCCGTGAGGTTTATAGAGAGCTCCGAGAGCGACAACCGCCAGTTTACGTTTCTGCCTTTCGGCGAAGGACCCAGGTTTTGTATTGGTACGTCTAACAACTACCTATCTAACAATATATCTAAGCAGCCCATAAGTAGAGCCCTAGAAAAGGGCTAATTTAGTCCATCGTCTTCCCGCTGTCTTTGCAATATCACCACCCATAGATATCAAATTATTAACGAGGTTAAATTAACGCAAAACCTTATATGCCCCAACTGCATACATCAGTAATCGAACGGTGCCAGGCGTTGTTTCCGTCAATATTACCAATACATACTCCCGTATTCTCTACCCTCTACTACGGTGGCCATATTGTCGCTGCAAAAGGAGGAATCCCTTTAGGGCGCATCAAATTCCATGACATTTTTTTCCACTTTTCTAAAGAGTTCGTATGATTTCAGGCAAGCGCTACGGAATGATCCAAGTTCGCGCGGCGCTTGCGCAGGTGATACGCAAGTTCAGAGTGGAGCCGATGAACCCATATGACGTCAAGACCGACCCTTACGCGCTCATCCTAGCCCCCGTCGGCGGCGGACGTGTCATCTTCATCCCTAGGATCTGAACCCTAAGACATATTTTCAAATGAACTTAACTGTAATTAAACATTTTTACATTCATCGTGTGACTATTAATTTGGTGACTTAAAACCGATAACATTGGATTTAGTTAATGAGGCAAAAAAAAACAAATTAACTCTATCATCGATAAGCGCTGACGATAAACGATCAATTTCGCTGAAACAAAGAGTGGATTTAATATGGATTTATGAACTAGACGGCAGCTGCTCTGCTAAAGACATTAGAGGACGGCGATTTAACTAATGAGAGGGCTCATTGTAAGATAACTGCTTGACGGAGTATGTATTGTGTAGGTATTAATTCACCACGATGAATTACACTATCTAAATCTCTACAAATACAATGGAGACCCGTATTTCAGAGGAAAAAAAACTATTGCGTTTAGCTTTAACCTTATCGCCCTGTGTAGTTCAGCTCAAAGCTTTTGTGCTACATAATTCCTCACAAAATAAAACACGTTCACACAAAAAGAACGAGGAAAAAGGTTTAAATAGATACTTCGTTTATTGCACGACGATTTTGCTCTAAGTTTTAGGAGCAAAATATTGGACCTTTTTATAGATCGTTACATTCGCCAGATAGGCCAATCCTTTTCCGGTTTAGTGAAACGAAGTCTTTTCACCGGTTCCCTGATTACGTAACTTGCTGTTGGGAAACAGAAAGCTATTTCTGCTGTCAAACAGATCATCAATCAGACAGTTTGTGATCATTTAGCTTCCCCATTGCTCTGCAGCGCCTCTTTCTATTAAAAAAGGCTAACCACGAATTAGGAAGAGCGAACGTAGCGCCTAGGTAGAGCGGCGTTTTGAGATAAATATTGCAACCAGTGGCGAGGTGGCCCTGCGAGGTGTTATCGTTACTTCTAATTGCAAGACACGTAATCAGAGGAACGGACTCGTAGGTACTAGCTACTAGCGGTATTTTTCTTCCAGGAAAAAGGGTCTAGGAAAAAGGTTCCAGGAAATTCCACTTGCCAAAATGTTTTGACATGAAAACGTCATTATTAGAGTCCTTCAACTAAACCTCGACATAATATAACCTATTTTTAAACCTATTGTTTCGCGACGCCAATCATTGCTGTCAAACTGTAAAGACGGGGCCCCGATCAGACAAATCCCTCTATCGTGTGATAAAGGATTCTCTCTCGCGATGTCGAGGGGTTGGTGTGTAAGCTGGCAGACCGCGGGACGGCTTACAATCGCGCCACACATGGCACATAGATCTGTCAGGAAACGATACGCACTGATAGAGATCTTCCTAACTAAAGTAAGATGGGTGCCTTCTCCGTTTCTTGTACCCACCTTGTTTTATAGTTCTGTGTAAAATGATTTATTAAATTGCTCGTTTTGAAGAAGTTGAACACGGGACGTCGAGTACCTAAGCATTAAAAAATTTATTAACGTTATTTTAAGTAAACTGTACTTTCGATACTTGGCGAATATTATGATACCAGCATTTAACAAATATACAATACATATAGTTAAGTAGTTTTGATTTGTAGCTTATTCATCATGGACGTCGTCGAAAGCTAATGATCACACCGTTGGCTGTAATTTTCAGGCGAAAAACTCTAGGTATGTACTTTGCATAATTTTGTACGCGCGACGCGTGATTTAATATCGATCGTCAATCATTGCGTAAACAACGTTGATTAAAGCCTTTCGTAAATATTCGATAGCTAGTTCATCAGCTACCTCATATACCTACATATAAATGTAATTGGTTCAAAGCAAACTGGCATGTACCTATTCGTGGAATATAATTAACTCCAAATTAGAGAGAGGCCCGCTACTTACACAGATCCAATTAATGAGCTTTGTACCTTAGGCACAGTTAATTATAAAATTAATATTATTAAAGAGATAATGAGCTTATGCATACTTTATAAGCCTGCGAAAGTCATCCATTGTTTTAATGGAAAATGTTCTAATCACAAGTTCATAAATATAAATGACATTCTATATTTTGCTCTAGATTACTTTTACAAAGTGACAAACTCTTTACTAAAAGCATTTACAACACTGCTCCATGTATTTGTATAAGCAGTTAAGGGTTTATGGCTCGTGAAAATGCTAAATAACACTTTTTACAGCGAAACTGTTTATTGCGTTTTGGAGTCAGCTTAATAAACTTGTAACCTAAGCATCTAGTAGAGGAGGCACTTGAAGGGCGCAGACATTGAGTAAAGTAGTTCTTGCTCATAATTATAACCATTAATTATTGCTTTAGTAGCTCCACGCCAGCTACTACGTAATGAATCAAAATATTTGAGCATCCACCTACGTTTCAAAGGAAACAGACAGGCTTTGAAGTCTTGAAGTCTGACAAATTTCCAAGTAAGTAGATAGGACAAAGGCGCCGTTTGGTGATAATTTTGGACTACAACTGGTAATCACAGGCAAACACTACAGGCAACCTAAACTCCACAACTAAGTACGCAAATTATAGGTTCTCTTTTGATAGTCGCACTAAAGCTCAATAGTTCCAACTTTGTTGTCGGAGTCTGTTTGAGTTTACTTCGATAAATCGATGTTTGAAACTAGGTACCGCTCGGGAAATTTAAACTTGGCTACCGACTTTCATTAGCGGACTCTTCCAGCGCAAAATTTCGTTTATTAAAACAAGTGAGCGAAAAATTACACCGCCGAAATTAAAACCTTCCGTTCCGTTTCTTCAAAATACCATTTCTATAATAGCTTTGAGCGCGGCTTTACGTAGACCCATCTCAAAAGAGAAAAGGAACCTAATGTACCGTGATAATGACTTCTACAGCATTACGCCGCCTATAGCACTTCTTTTATTTGTAACTCTCCGCCGCCGCTACACAACAACTAAATACGCTTGTCTAGAACTAAAAGTAGGTAGCAGTGCATTAGTTGTTTCATTCGAAACACAATTTGGCCGCTAAGCAAGTTGCCGGACTGGATGCACGGGGCATTTTCCCGGCGAGAGCGTAACATTTTCCCATCGAGCCAGCAGCGAAGGGTCGGACGGACCGACCATCAGTACGGTACAGGGAATCCCCGGGAGCGGCCGCGCGCTCCCGCTGTCTCCGCCCGTCGTCGCCGTCCACTCGCGAACTCTACAGTACAACCACTCACATCCCCTACAAAAATAAATATACACATTTCAGGAAAATCAAAGGCAACCACGCATGCTGGTCCCGCTGGTTTATTCAATGCCCGCTCGATTCCCGGAAAATAGTATCGGTAGTTTCTAGTGCAGCGAGGTGCATCGGGTTGGTGAGTCTAAATTCTGAGCACGCCGACCGAAGCCTTCAACTTGCCTTGTATTGTTTCTATTTGAGATGCCATCGTACCATAAAGCAGGTGCCAAAACGTTTCCATTTATGACTTTTTTATTAAAGCCGAGAATAATCAAATTTGGTTTGGCTGAATAAGTAATAAGAATGATCTATTGAATGAAGATGCGGATTGAATTAAAAGAGGTGTTTGGTTTTATTAAATAGTATGAAAATTATATTATTATCTACCCTTAAAAAACTAAAATATTCGTAAATTGATATCTAGGTACTTTTCATAACCAATCGCAGAGAGGCGATCTATTTTAGAAAACTTCCCCCGTACGCGGACGCGAAAGAATATTGGAAGAGGTTTCATCGAACCGGTTTGCAAATCTGCCGCGGACGCGGATCCAGTGTTGCGTTTCACGTTTATTATATTTATGCTAAACAGTTTCCCAATGGACATGTAGAGCTGAATAGCAAGGTCAATTTGGTATAATATCGCACAATACTGTCCTTGCGGGAGTGTCAAGTCATGCCGCAAAACAACATCGGACGAAACCAGATCGGAAACTGACGAAAGATGCCCGAGGAGTGCCTGCATTAATTAAGCGAGATTTAAATATTTATGCGAGTTTGAAATAAAAAATTTTGTCCTGCGTTTTTATTGGAGTTTTTTTTTCTTTTCGCTCAATAAAAAAAATAGGGAAATGAATCAGGAAAACCAAACGCATTTTCTTTCCGTTAATAAGCTCCAGAGGCAGGTATCTTCTTTATTTTTGTAAACTCTCAGAGGTATGTAGTTGCAAATGTGTGGTAGAGTTAGTGATAATATTTGCTTGCTTGTCAACGACGTCCTTTTTGCATAAAATTTCCACCGAGGCTCTTTACTGGATGGGGTGTTAGCATCCAAAATTCATAAGTTACTTTAAAACACACTCACCATAAGATTATAAGCCTCAGCGTATTTACAATGTTTTCAGAGTATTATGTTGTGCAGAACGCTTTGACTACTAATATGCAACAAACTTTTGTCGTCTTTGTATGACCATTATGCACCAAAGCTCCGGTCGGTACAGTAACTTCAGCTTAGCGTTTAGTTCAACAGCAAACCTACAACTGTGTCAAGTGCGATAAAAAGCTTGCAGCTTTGCATGTGCACACCGTTTTGTATGTGGGGAGCGCTACAATACATTCGTACGGGTGAAACGAATTGAGCCAATGACCTTGTCGATTTCACAATTTCGTTCAGTAGGAAACGTGATATCAACAAATAATGCCGCGCATTAATTGTAAGCTACAAAAACAGGTTTTTAAATTTGTTGTTTATAATTTGTCATAGGTCATTGGCGCCCCAGGATCAAATGTCGAAACAAAAACACGTTGCATGATGTCCCTCACGTTTGCTACATTGTAATATTAGTTTTAACTCCACTTTTAGTATAAAAGCGTAGGCAGCCAGTTAATTAAAGAACAGCACAACCTTGATCCCATTCAGTGAGGCACTGGTTTAAAAATAAAGCCATTGCGAAATTCGCCAAAACGGTGAAATGTATAATGGCCTCGCATGAAGAGGACGATTCCAAATGTGCGCTCTATTGTTTTACCCTCTTCAGATTGGGTGAGTTGAAAAATCGTAAAAGGAACTTTTTTAATAAAAGAGCCGTCTACTAAAGTCGATACCACTTTCGACGAATCCCATAAGCTTCCGTGTTCGGCAAATAGAAGCCTATCAAGTGAACGTTTTATTGCCGACCGAGCTCGCTCCGGGGTGGGGTAAAGCGACATGTATCCGTCGACAGGCCCGAACGGAAGTACGAAGGCACGTCGCTTTTACCTACACACAACTGTACCTATAACACTCGCAGGGGAAAAATAGTGGAGGGTTGGAGAGCACACAAAATCACTTTCTAGCTAATTAATTATTCATAATTAATTATTCGCCGGTGACACGAAGCCCAAATGTAAACTTTCAAAAGTTTAAACCCTTTACAACCTCGCTACGGGCTTTGGGCTAATTAATCATTATCAAAATAATCCACAACAGGGATCATGATTATGTGTGAAGAACTTAGATAAATGTCTTAACATATAACTCCTTCCTATCTTTGAAATGAGTTCTCCTTATACTTGGGGTCTATTACACTGCCATTACAAATGTGCAGGTTGTTTCTAGCTAGCGTAGCATGAGCGTAGCAAGCTTTTGATCTACATAGAGCGGTAGGTACAGATAGGTTTGGGTGTATCGAGCTACACCGATATGAAAGCTAATGCTTAGCCCGCTGTAGAAGTCCATAGAGAATATTGTAGATGCCGTTTCATCTACAGCACAATGACGCGCTCGTCGGCACCGCAAGCGCAGCGTTACCTGGAGCGTCTGCGCAGCGGACGGGCCGCGCCGCGTGACGTCACCGCCGCCGCGACGGCCGCCTCTGCGCCCGCGCCGACCACCACGGCTGGGCCCGTCGTGGCTCCGCCGGCCAATGGGAACAAGAGACCAACGCCGATCGTCATCTACCCTACAGGTAAGCATCAAATGACCAAAACCCAATTTTGGAAGACCTTTTGCATCGATTTACACAACGTCCATTGGTTCTCACACTTGATGGGTTAAGTGACCACTAGGACGTTGCCGTGACTGAGATATTATTTTTCAAATCACATGGTACAGACAGGACTGAGAACGGTCAGCTCAATATCGCGCAATGCTTCATGATAACGTATTCTGCACCGAACTTAATACCATAGAATCCGCATTACGTATAAAATCACAATAAAAACTTGTCCCCACAGAAACAAATGATATCAGCAATAGAACAATACGAAACATCATTTCGACCATACGTCTAATATTCGAATGTCAACCTTATTGTATTAGCGTACAGTTTTACTTTAATTGCATAGACTACGAGCAATTAAGCTCCCAAAGGGAATTTGGGCATCTATTTTTCCAGACACATTTCAGAGTTCTATGTTGTATCTAGTTTTATCCTTGATCGAAGGTATTCTGTGACAAACTGAATCCACTAAGCTAAGCTAAGCTGTCACACAGGACTGCCAATCAAAAGCGAAACGATTACAATCAAACTTGATAGGTAGCACGCAGCTCACGCAGCAAGGACTGTCTGTGAACAATCACTTTCACGTCAACGTGAAAAAGTTTTCGTCCTCGCAACAACAAGGAACAACTACTATCATTGTGTCAGGCTTTTTAGAACATTCAGAAGGCCCTGTAAGAGGCTTTATGTAGGCACTAAAAGGGAAATAAAATGGTTGAGTGCTTTTAGATAGGTGATTTCAGAAGCCTTTGTAATGTATTCGCCCCATGTGAAAAGTTTTCCTACCGACTAAAGCGCCTGCTACTATGCTTACACATTCATCACCCACTAACTCGACTATAGAATAAAACTTTGATATGCATGCATACAGTGCAGCTCGTATAAAGAGATATTCGTGGCGCGATCACACTAAGTTCCAAAAAGTAACGAAGCCCGAATAAAAAATAAAACTAGCGTATCCGCTTCGCACGGGTGCAATAAAAAAAACTGCACGGATAAACAGACAGACAGACAGACTTGGAAAGCGACTTTGTTTTAGTAGAGATAGAGAAGATTATGTTACGTCAAGAAACAACGAAAGCTATTTCTGCCAATCTCAGAACGAAGACATAGGTTTCGGAGACAACATATCGATTAAACTTTGTAAAAGAACGCTGACATTTTCCTATTGTAAAGCGATAATTGGAAAATGGAACAACTTCTTCAAAAAAAAACCATCCTCTAACACGGCACACGCATCTACGCGCGCAGGTTGCGTTGTCAAAAATATTTTAAACCAATAAGAAAATAGGAAACTCCTTGATTGGATAATTGTTTACGCGCCATTGATGTCATTGGGCTTTTCACAGTGACAGCGTCATGCCATGCTGCAGAGGTCAAAAGCTTTGCACAGATTATATTTGATAATCTGTCATCGTGAACTGTAAAAGTTTCTATATATATAAACAGAAAATCTGTATGTTTGTCTGTTTTCGTATAAATCTGCGGTTATACGTATAGGTACCTAATATTGTCTAATGTTTATTTGATTGTTAATATCACAAGTGGGCAAGACACCTGGCGAGACGTACCGATGGCAGATGGACAAAGTTCATTGCGGAATGGCGACCCCAAGGGGATGAGATCGGTTGGCAGACCACCAGCCAGATGGTCCGACGACATAGCCCAACTCTTTAGACCAGTGGTTCTTAACCTATGGTCCGCGGACCACTGGTGGTCCGCGAGGGCCTCTCTAGTGGTCCGCGGGAGGGTCCTGCAGTCCAGCGCACATACCGATAGTTGTCAATAAATTTTAATGTTGATTTTGAAAGTCATGTTTGAATAAGTTCCCAATGAATAAAATAACTGAAATTTTCGTGCGCTTTGCGCGCGCATTTTTCACGCACCTATTACACGTGCTAAGCAAAACTTGATTTTTAAGAGTTAAATCGTAAAGTTTTCGGGCGCGCTGCGCGCGCTTTTACAAACAAATTAAATCTTGATGATATTGACGGAAGATTATCTGGCCATCTTGCGGCTTAAAAAGGGTAAAATCGGTGAATTTTCGGGCGCGCTGCGCGCGCATTGCTATCGCCTACCAATTAAATCTCCATAATAATTTTAGTAAAATTGGTGAATTTTCGCGTGTATGTTCCATTGTTCCAAAACTGACTCATATTAATTTCCTGTATTCAACTTACTTACTTACATTATACTTTAGTTCAGGTGAAACAATTTCATGTGAAACACGATGTACCTTGGATCTGGTGGTCCGCACTAAGAAAAAAATTATCAAAGTGGTCCGTGGTCCAAAAAAGGTTAAGAACCACTGCTTTAGACTTTACACTCGGAAAACCGTGGTTGCGCCTGGCACAGGATCGTGAGAGTTGGCGTAAGCATGAAGAGGCCTATACTCAGCAGTGGGTGTTAAAAGGCTTATGATGATATAACAAAAACAAATTCTTCATTTAAAAATGCTTAGAACACATTCTTGTTCGTCTGCTCGGAATCCAATGCTGTTCATTCCGTTCCAGACGGATTGCTTCTACCCATCGCCGTTTTCGTGCAGGATCTTTAGGAAGTCTAAGATAGTAAAAATCGAACAATACAACATTATTTCCGAAAAAAAAGAAATGGCGGCAAGCAAAGCCGAGGGTAAAAGTTTTATAGTTCCGTTTTATGAGTCCAAGATAATCGCACTGATGAATTTATCATGTTAAAACATACTAAGACGGCGAAGACCGCAAGCAAAGCCACGGGAAAAAGTTAGTTTCATATTTTTATTTGGGTTTATTAAAAGTTGTGAATAAAAACGCTACAAGACATTACTTCCGTATTGTAACCGATACCCACTGCTTTGTGGTGCACATCAGCACGGCTTTTGCATCATTTTACGGCACATGAAGGCATTTTCTATAGTTTATTATTAACGACAAAATTTGTCAAAATTGACGTTTTCTCGGTCATGTCTGTCGAACTACTAAATCGTGAGAGGAACCATTTTGTAGGCTCCGCCCACACAGGAACCATTTACGTTAGGTCATTTCTCAGGGCTAATGCGGTCTCTATGTTATCTTCCGCTCGCTGACTACCACAAAAGAATCGCTTATTAAAATTGCCGTCAAAATTCCGAGAGCCAACTTATGATCAACCAGAATTTCTTCGTTTTCAATAATAAAATACACTGCCTGCCACTGCAGGTTTGAAAATCGATGTCATTATTTATTTTGTATTTTCTTTCCTTCGTAGCAAACAGAAAATACAAAAAGCACAAAACTTTTTTTTCAGTGGCGGGCGATCACATAAACATTCGTTTTTTACGAATTTCATTTTCAAACACTCCTTAACAAACTTTCCGGAAGAGTAACCTTAAGGAAATTTTATACACGGGCCAGAGACAATTTGTGGAAAAAAATTTCATCTGCTTTTCATGGAATTCACCACACAGGAAGACAAAGAGGAAATATTGCATTTTCTCGGAACCAAATATTTGTTTATTCTGGTTTCTGAGGCCCTACCATGTTTTATTTTCACAACCTGTTTATCTGAGAACAACGACAATAGATTCTATTTTTCTCTGTTGTATATGTACATCTGATAATAAAAATAAAACATGCCAGTAACTTTTCTCGAAAACCCACTGTGCAAACAATCATGGTAGAGTCACTGAGATTTTTAACCAATGTTTCACTTCTTTGTACAGTATCTCCAGAGTCAATTGTGGTGCCGATAGTGTCATGTATCTTCGGGTTTCCCCTGCTGGCTCTCACAGTCATCTGCTGCCTGAGGCGGAGGGCGAAGCTGGCAAGGTAATTGAAGTGCTCCTTTACAAACACGCCGAGAACTTTCTCTTTACGCGCCCTTAGCGAATGAAAACAAAATTGCCCTGATTCCGCTTTTGTATTAAATTACATTCTGCGATTTAATTAAGGTGTAAGTTATTTTTTTTCTTATTTGAGTATATTTAATATCTTTTGTTTCCCTTAGTAGTATAATTAAGTAGATAGATACACAACAATTGTGAATTTAATTATCTGATTCCGAAAAAAAATATTGTAATTGCTTGATGTTGGCTTTTTCAGTTCTTTGAACACTAATAATAAGTATAAAAAAAAAATTGTTTGTGTAATATCACGTGAGTTTTTAAGTTTAAAAGCCAGTTCATCCATTCCGCAGCCACATGCAGATAAACTGAGGCTTTCTTATTGATCTTTTTGCATTTTATTTTGTTGTTGAAATTAACTTATTTTTCTTACCTTCGGCAAATCTATTACGTTTCTAATGAAGTCAAACTGAAATATAAGCAAATACCTACATTCCAGGGAGCGCGCCCGGAGACGCAACTGCGAGTTGGACCGCGGCGAGCTATCCGTGGTGCGTCTTTCGCCTGTAAAGCGAGCGCGGGCCGTGAGCCTAATCCGCTCTCCGCGCGCCCTGCCCACGCTTGAGCTGGACACCGTGCTCGAGGAGCGCTCCGACCCTGAGCAGACCACGCTCTCACAGGTACCCAGTACTCACAGACCACGTTCTCACAGATAGCCAGTACTCTTATCTGTCTGTGGTGCCACTATCTCCAGTAAAGACACGGGCGCGGGCCGTGAGCCTAATCCGCTCTCCGCGCGCCCTGCCTACGCTTGAGCTGGATACCGTGCTCGAGGAGCGCTCCGACCCTGAGCAGACCACGCTCTCACAGGTACCCAGTACTCACAGACCACGTTCTCACAGATAGCCAGTACTCTTATCTGTCTGTGGTGCGACTATCTCCAGTAAAGACACGGGCGTGGGCCGTGAGCCTAATCCGCTCTCCGCGCGCCCTGCCCACGCTTGAGCTGGACACCGTGCTCGAGGAGCGCTCCGACCCTGAGCAGACCACGCTCTCACAGGTACCCAGTACTCACAGACCACGTTCTCACAGATAGCCAGTACTCTTATCTGTCTGTGGTGCCACTATCTCCAGTAAAGACACGGGCGCGGGCCGTGAGCCTAATCCGCTCTCCGCGCGCCCTGCCTACGCTTGAGCTGGATACCGTGCTCGAGGAGCGCTCCGACCCTGAGCAGACCACGCTCTCACAGGTACCCAGTACTCACAGACCACGTTCTCACAGATAGCCAGTAATCTTATCTGTCTGTGGTGCGACTATCTTCAGTAAAGACACGGGCGCGGGCCGTGAGATTAATCCGCTCTCCGCGCGCCCTGCCCACGCTTGAGCTGGACACCGTGCTGGAGGAGCGCTCCGACCCTGAGCAGACCACGCTCTCACAGGTACCCAGTACTCACAGACCACGTTCTCACAGATAGCCAGTACTCTTCTCGGTCTGTGGTGCGACTATCTCCAGTAAAGACACGGGCGCGGGCCGTGAGCCTAATCCGCTCTCCGCGCGCCCTGCCCACGCTTGAGCTGGACACCGTGCTCGAGGAGCGCTCCGACCCTGAGCAGACCACGCTCTCCCAAGTACCCAGTACTCACAAACCACGTTCTCACAGATAGCCAGTACTCTTATACCACCTCCAGTAAAGACTCAGTACTATCTCCAGTAAAGACACGGGCGCGGGCCGTGAGCCTCATTCACTCCCCAGCACGCGTCCTGACCAAGCTCGCTTTATGTAGGTACATGTTTCTGTATGTACAAATTCTGGACTCTATAAATGCCTAGGGGCCCTGAGCGCACCAGTGCGGCGCGAACTCAATTATCTAAAATTCTATGTCAACCAGGTCCATTAGATAGCTCCAAAATTGGCTGCCGATGTAAATCTGTCTGTGCCGGACTGAAGCCTGCCTATCTTTTCATCAGAGGGGGCATAACGGGGACAGCATTTATATTCAAGGTCGGCAATTTACTTGAATGTGGTGTAGTCGTTCTAGTCCTCCCAATTTTTTGCCGTACATACAGGTTTAGCCATAAATGTGAAAAGGTGTCAAGTTCAATACGAAGGAAAGCCGGTACAAGTTTGTCGGCTTCAAAGAAATATAAAACTAGGTAGGTAACTTAATCAACTTAATCATTATAAGAAAACGGGATTCTTACCACGATTTATTTTGTTTGATTGCCCGATATTTCAGCACCGTCGCAGGCACCATGGTCACGGGTAGATTGTTCTACCTAAAACTTGTTTAAATAGTCAATTATGTACCGAAATCAACTACTAAGTGATGATTTAATTATTAAGGTTCAACGAAAGTAGCGTGACGAAAATTGCACAATTTTCAGTTTTGTAAATTTTTGTTTCATGACAATAAATTAGTATTGTTTTCATTATTATAATTTAGCTGATTATGAGTTTTGCTCTAGTTTTTTGGGCAGTGTCACTGGTTTGTCGACCAGACAAACCAATAAGCTCGAAAGTGGCATAGATCTGTCCTCCTAATGATCGCTGAATGATATATCGCCGCTAATGATATAGATAGATGGTCGAACGAAAGGTCTAATAATTTTTGTTCTGTTGTTTAGAATACTGAAAACACCAAACCCACGTTCGCACCACACTACTTTCATTGACCCGTTCAAAGTGTAGTTTAATTTAGGTGGGACGATAGCAACGTGGCGGGAAATTCAAAAATTTCACAGTTTTTTACATTTTGTAGCTAAAGTGAGCTATTTTTGTTCAGCGATTTTTCGTTCGCGGAAATAACAATAGTACATTACTGCCGCGATCTGTAATGAGTGCGTTTCTGGCGCGCTTTTGATGGCCGACAGAGCGCAGCTCAAGGCCCTCACAGTGCGGTCAGCATTGCAGCCCTTGATGGACAAGCTGAAATGAAGGCCGAGACCGAAGGTCGAGGCCTTTATAGCGCGGCCAGCAAGGGCTGCAATGATGACCAAACTTGAGGGCCGAGAGCGTAGCTAAGCTAAGCTCGAGGCAATCATAGCGTGGCCAGAAGCGCACTCATTGCAGACCAAGGCTTGTATAGTGCTTTACTCAAACAATGCGAGTAATTAAAATATTAATTAGAATAGTAATTAACATAGTAATTTAATTAGCTTACCATTTGTCGTAGATTAAGTACTTTTTGTCGATTTTCCATTCCGCAAACTTTTTGTTGGTAAGCTTGCTTGTATTTTTCTTTTGACTTCGGTGGCAATAAATTTCCAATTACTAATTTCGCTTGATTTTGAATGTCCGGCGATGTTAAACACATTAAATCCGAGGATTCGTCGCTTTGAGAGTTCACTTTTTCAACAAAAACACAGAAAAAAATCACTTCGAACAACGCGCGAAAAGTCGAAAACAATATGGCCGCGCTTTTTTTTTTCTGTGCAATGTGTCGACTGCCAGTACCCATACAGCCTAATTCTAAATAAATACTTTTTGCACCTGATGTTTGAGTTCTATTTATGAAACAAAACTCGACATTAATATTTTTCTGGCCGCAAAACACAAGACATTAATGAAATTCCATACAACTTTTCTGGCGCCTAATCCAAGTAGCCCGCAAGTCCGACTTTGCTCAAAGAAGGTTGTCGAATTAATGTCCACATTACGAGCTTTTTTGAGTAAAGTATTATTTTCATTATTGTAAATAACAGAACGACAATAATTCAGCCGATTATGTGTTCTGGTCTACGACAAGTTTTTTGGGCAGTGCCACTGCTTCGTAGACCAGAACACATAATCGGCTGAATTATTGTTGTTGTGGCTGAATTATCGCCACGCTGCTATCTTCCAGCCTTAAACTGTGTCTTTCGCCCGCAGGTGGACCTGACGCCGGACCGAGAAGTGGGCGCCATTCTGCTGGGCGCAGCGGGCGCGGCGGCGGCGGTGACGGCGTGCGCGCGCGACAGCTAGCGCCGGGGCTCGGCGGCGCTCGGCGCGCGCTCGCCGCTCTGGGCCGCGCTGACGAGCCAGCCGCTCGACGAGGACGAGACCGACGACGCCGACGCCGGCGCCGACAGCTAGCCCGGGGACGAGGAGCGCCCCGCCGTCGCCGACATCGGCGAGCGGATGAAGCTGTTCCTCGACATACCCTTGCGCTTTTAGTGCACGTAGTCTACCCCAAGTATTCCGAAATCGAAATTCAGAGAAGAACAAAACTGACCGAGAAAGCCGAGATCCTGGAATGAAGACCCAGAACAGGGCGCAGATATTAGGCAGGCAGGCAAGCGACGAGGTGGACTGGTCAGAGGGGCAGGTGGAACAATGGATGAATAAAGCATTGGAAGAGACCTACACTCGACTCTGGGTTAAAGAAGAAGAACCTGGTATTCTTCTCGTCACAGAGGACCGGGTTAAGGTCGCCGCGCTGACGAGCCAGCCGCTTGAACGGGGACGAGACCGACGCCCCCTTGCGGTTTTAGTGCACTAAACTTATTCTACGTATTCAGTGGGCAGGACACGGATGTCGCCTAGAAGATGGAAGTTCTAGCCGAAAAATCCTGACTTGTAGGCCACGTACAGAAACGCGAAGTGTTGACGGACCAGCTGGTCGCAACAGGCTCAACCGGGACCACAATGACAAACCCGGTCAAAGTGGGAGTAAAAGATTGGATGAGGAAAGTTTGGAGAGGAGACCTGCATTGGGTGGCTATAGGTTGAAGAAGAGTTCTTCCTTAGACTGTTGTGCCAAGAATGAGGCGAAGCCTACGAAGCTGGTCCTCGAAAGACCCTTACGGTTTTATGGAGCAGTGGGTTTAATGCACGTGTTGTATTGTGCCCTAGTACTAGTATAGTGATATTATACGTTGTACTGTACTGGAGTGTAGAGTGAAGTTGGTGTGCAGACAAAGATGTAAGCAGAAATGTAGAGACTTGTATTGAATAAACTTGTAAAGTTTTTGGCACGGCCTAATTTTGGCTCGAGACAATGAAAACTTAGTTTTTAGTGTTTAGATAAAAACAGGGTTCAACCCTGTTGACGCTTATCGCGTAGATCAGTTGGGGACCCACGAGACCAATCGAGGCTTATGTAGATATGTAATTAGATTTTAGACTGATAGAGACACCCTTAAGAGAAGAAAAGTATTCATAAACTAGATATATGTAAATAAGTATTGTAGTGTTAAATTAAACTTTAAGATCGTTGTTATCCTATCAAGGATCAAACTGCCTATCTAGTCAACTTACTTAGTAAAGTGATCGTAAATATCATAGATATTATAATTTATGTCAAAACCTTTTACACACAATTTCGGTTCACATTATTTGTTATCCCAAAATGCAATACATGAATTTGTTTACTCCGTTGTTTCTTTTCTTAATCCGATTACAGAATACGCCCACCACTACATTGGTGTAACCGAAATACCTATAAAAGCTATAAAATAAAGAAAATACGACGTTTGTCGCATTGATGCCAAATATACCGTTTTATGGTCCTACGCGGGACATTTCACTCCGTAAGCGGAACGGTAAGAATTTAACTCGCCTTACCCAGTATCTATCTAGGCAAGGCGAAAAGAACCCGATCGGGTACGACGACGTGCCGATTCGGAACGGCTAAGAAACATTGCGAAGTATTCAGTCGTCTACTAACTGAGGACAGCATTTGGTTTAGTTGCTAGAGAGACGCCGTACTCAATGCTCATGCCTGCCTGGCCAGTATCAAGTGGCACTCTAAAGGCCCTAGAGTCTAGGGCGTTCTCATGTTTACGCCTCCGGCGTCGCTGACCTAAGACCAAAACAGAGAGTTCACTTATTCCTGTCGTCAGATGAAGATTGTCGCTACCGATCCGCTTACTTACGCTATGCGACGTCGTAATGTGCTACCTACGACCACGACCTACGTCTATAGATGACCTACACGGAAACAAGGTTAGATTCTACCAATAATTTGAATGATTAAAAAAACTATTGTTAAATTTTATAGATGCCAACAATCATTCGTATCTTCTAAATATTTAAATCCATGGTGCAAACTGAGTAACAGGCGCAGTTAATTGTCATAATATAAAATAATAAGAATACGAAAGCTTCAAAATTTTCTGCAAAGATCACATCTTCCACAGTGAACGCCGTTCTTCCGCGAATCACTCGATCCAATTTCCTTTCATTTGTTAATTATATCGTCCACCTGATGGGAATCTGCATCAGCCCACCTTGACCTAGCGTCTCGATATCCGATGAATGAAAAATCCCATTAATTGGCGTCTCGTATAAGTATCAATCTCGTTTAAAGGTCACCGCAGTTTTAAATTGCGTGGACCGGCGCACGCACGTGCCCTTACCCGACTACGTGCTAATAAGTATTAGACAGTGAAATTTGCCATTTAATTAGCAAAAAAGAGAACAAGGTGTTACTTGGAAAAATTTAGAGACGTGTGATCCTTCATATTATGAGGATTAATCGAAGCAAAATTTTTTGTGGAAAATTAATTATCCAGGTAGGTGTTGCAGCGTTTCAGGATTTCAGTGACAGTAGCCAACACGGTATCTCATGTGTATTTACCTATACAATTTGCTTTAAAACTTTAGTATAAAGCAATAAATCTCATGTTTTACGAGGAGACGCGTAATGCTTAAGTCAGCGTGGTGTGATGACACCAAGACATTAAAAGCCTAAGGCATGGTATGAACAAAACAAATTGGAAAACCTTAGGAATGCCCGGGGCTCCCAAATGACACCCGTAAAACTTTTATTGTATTCATTATTATGTGATAACGAATCAAAGTTAACCAGCCCTTTTCAACCAAGTCATCTGTTCCAATCTGATTTATATCCTCATCATTTTCAGCCCACATTTTCCCACTGCTGGGTATAGGCCTTTTCCCCCTCACGCCATCCTCCTCGGTCTCTATCTGCACTCTAGCTATACCCTCATCGATCCTCATTGCATCCATGCGCTGCCGTAACACCACAAAACTAGATAAGGAGCTTTTCTAGGTTTGACTCTACAAAGGTTTTGTCTATTCTTTGGTATTCTATGATAACACTGATTTTCCGATACTAGCACTTGCGTCATACGTTATGATAGGAGTGTGAAAACTTAGATCTATGGTCTCCTAGACGGAGAACAAAGTGCGAAACAGTGCGAACAACGGCTATAAATCAAAGTCAATTACCCAACTCCACACTCAACACATGGGAATGGGCTGTACAAGTTCTGAAACAAGTCAAGCAAGTGCGTTCACATCTAGCCATACCACTCGGCTTGGCTAGATTCCTTAGTCCTTACACATACGATAGGATGTAGCTATACCTACTGTGCTAGACCTGTTTAGTCTGCCGGTCGCTGCCGGTACATTGGGTGGGCAAATGTCGTGATTAAAATATTATCGCGGTGTCAAGTACGGGATAAAGGACCCGACATCACCGAACCTAACTTCAACTGGGCCGAAATTTTCTTTTACCATGTCATTGTTTACCGAATTTAATGTTGAAACGCCCCATCAGAGATGGTATTTACCTACTTATGAATTTCTATAGATGTTGGCGACGCATACTACAACCTACGCCGGAAAAAAGAAAAAGTATTAGAAAACTCTCTTTTTTTTTTTTTTTAATTAAATTCCGCTGACACCACACCACACAAGTCACAAAGTGGTCCATATTAACCTCATGCCTTTATATCAATTGGGTAGGCAGAGCCTATGGTTTGCTAGTTGCCAAGTTCTTGACCCACTTTTGACGTTCATGCACGACCTTAGGATACACAAACGAGTCTGTCCACCGGCAGCCTTCTTTACCACCACTTACATTCGCTCGATATTTTTTTCGTTTCTCTCTTCCTTTATCGCATTCATGCCCAAGCCGCATCGGCCTACCATTTTTTCTCTATTCTTGTTATAACTTTTTGCATACTAGGTTTAAGTCCTCTTAGGCGGACTTGCGTCAGTTAGGGTTAGCCAATTAACTCTGAGTTAATTTGACATTTCCATATCTAGAATTGACGTTAACTTAGATTTAACTGGCTAACCCAGGTTGACGCAAGTGGACCTTAGTTACGTCCTTAATGTCGTCCTTTGCCATTTAGAATTATAAATAATATTGACAAATAGCAAAGTTCGGTCTCTCGAGTGAATTTAATCAACCTGAGAATGGCAGGAGCGGCACGGAACCGCAACTCTACGTAGCGTGCATCGGTATCGATTGCCTGTCGAAAAGGTCGTTGCTGCGGTTTTCACCGCTCTTTAGCTTACAGCTAGGATAAAGGTGCAACGTAGTATTTCAATTAAGTACTATTAATATTTAATAGACCACGATAGAACATTTTTGGGAGATTTAATCAAGATTTTCTACTCCGCAGCTGATCAATAGGGCAATCACAAGATATTGATGAAGGGAAGAAGTCATGAACAATAACTTCGCCTAAAAAGTATCTACAAATTAAAGTAAGTATGTATTTATTTGTACTAAAATTCTAGATACCACATACCCATAAAACTACAATAATTATATTTCCAACCAAGTGCTAACGAACTATTTAAGTGCCTGCACATCGTATGTACGTACTTAAACAGCAGTCTAGTAAGATTGTGGGCAGCACTACGTAAGGGTCTAAGCGTAACATACTTAGGTAAAACATCGAACTTCAACTCGCAGTCAAGTGGCGAACCTACTAATGACTTTGTAGAGAGAGCCTCATCCGATCGACTGCATTAAATGTGGTTTATCTAACGGCGCAACGCGCTCTAAATGCACGTATTATTCTGAACTTTACTTAATATACAAGGTGTTACAAAAGTACCTAACTCTTTTTACAGGGTGTAACCTACTGGTCAACAGGATGTCAAATCTGTAAAAAACGGTTGAAAAAAACTATTTTTATTTTATAACCTCAAAATTAAAAAAAATCATAACATTTTTGTTTTTGTTATTAGCTCAAATTTTAAAATATGCTTGTGCGCGTAGGTGCATTTACATAGCTTTAAGTTGTTAAAACATTGTGAAAGTCAATGAAAACAATATTTAAAAAATACTTTTCGCCCGCCACATCGTTCACAAGACGATATACAGGGTGTTAAAAGACCGCCGACAGACCCGAAAGGTACGCATACTAGACACCAAAACAAAGTACTTTTTCGATAAATTAGGGCCGGGAAATGATTTTGGTTTTTTAGGTTATAATTTTGGTAAATATTTTATCACGCAATGGGAGTGTAACGCAAAGAAGTCATATTGCACAAGCGTTGACATAAACTTGTGTTACTTACGCCCCAAGTGCCGATGTTTAGAATACATTGCGGGTTGCAATTTTAACGTCATTTTATGCTAGAAATATTCAAAATTTTGATATGGCTTCTTGAGAAGAAATGTTAAGTACTCGATACTGAGCAAATTTCTGCAATAAAAAAAGTTTGAAAAGTCCGACTTTGAACCTCATTATCTCGGAAACCGTTGATTTCCCAGGTATAGTTCGATGGGCAAAAATGTTCAGTATGATGAGGACAATGCGTGGTTTCCCGCTTTGGTGGCGGTCTTTTAACACCCTGTATAACCCACTATAGACGTCAAAAATGCTGATAAACCGCCATTTTGTTGGATAAATCGGCCTCGATAAAAGTCATGCTCCCCCGCAGAATATATGTCTGAAGCCGGCCGTATAAGCATTTAAACACAGCCGTCCATCATAACAATGTTCACGATTCAATTTTGCATAATAAATTCCTAGATTTAAATAATTTAAAAATTAACGGAACGTCATAGAGCAAAAAAATTTGGTTGTGATCCCTATCACCGGGTGCTATTACCCTGTAAAAAGAGTTAGGTAGGTACTTTTGTTACACCTTGTATTGAAGAAAGGAGAATGAGCTAGGTGACGCCGACTGTACCTACAATGCCTGGCTTTAGGTTGCCTCCGAGTGATTGATTACAAGCAAAACCCTCCAGGCATTTTACAGATCCACTTCAGTCAGCTGACAATGCAGACCCACTAATTGACATAAAAGTGGGCCAAAAGGTCCAAGACCTTGACGTTCACAATAAGTTATTATAAATTAAAGGGTCAACCGGTAGGTACCAGTCTTATGGAATTTTATGCTTGTACGTAAATATAACCTTGTTCCAATACCAACCTATACGAATTATACCAATGCAATGTCAGAGAAGAAGTTTTAAACGTAGGTATAAAGATATTTTGAAACGCATCTACCAACGAGATATTTTGCAGAATCTAAATCGATATGCATAAATTAATACAATACTTATATGCGTGCAGCCTAAGAAATTTCGTCATTCCAACTTGTTGTTTGTTTTAGCTTTATGAGCTTCGGAATATTTAGGAGGAAAATTACTGCATCTAAATGGGTAGATACCTGTAATGTTTTCGTGCGAATTTGATTTCTAATCTCCAATTTAAACATGCTTCAGCTATTCTCCTTTATCTCGACTATTCTCAGCTTATCGCGAATACGAGTAATAGGTAAAGAGTGAACTACTTACTTAGGAGAGTCAATATGATAAGCTCTTTGAACCCTTCTGAATAACAAGAGTTCTAGGTACTTTGCTCTGTTTGTCGGGCAGCTGAAGGCAAAATTGAATTATGCATCAAACGTACCTATCTTCGCAAGTTCGCAATATCAAAAAGTTTATTAGGGTTGCTTCGATGGCGATCCGAATGTGAGTGTGTCTCTCGAGCTGACCACGTATCGTATACTTTTTAACCCCGTTTTTAACTCTACTACGTGTTGTATAAAAAATATTTACTCGATAGATATTTTGCAAACGCAATAAATAGGCATTTTAGGCAAACACAAAATAAAACCCCTACACGGGTTGTATGTAAATGAGCATTTCGGTTCCCGGCTCATGTCACAGACTGCGGCGTCGGAGACTCCGATTGCACGTCTACTGAATGAAACCCTGATTAAACCACATAACAACCAAGCTTCCGTAATTTCGGCAACGCATGTTACATTATCATAATAGCGTTACTATTTACTGTAGGCACATAATCACGCCTTCCGAAAGCAATAAAATAATTTACTTGAGGACAATAATTTTGTCAAATTGTACTCAAAATAAATAAGGGTCATCATGTGCAGTAGCTGTTAATAGATACAATTTACTGGGAAGTGCTAATGGATGTGTACACACCATGAAGGTAATACATGCTTTGTACTTGTAATATTCAATTACCTTAGACACATTGTGAACACTTTAGGTTTTTCCGAGTTTACTTAGGTATCTCTCTACATTTGCATCTCTATAGAACAAGGATAACAAGATAGCGACAGCTCATTACAAATCGATTTTTTAAGGTACTGAAAGTATGTCTAGGTACTGCTATGTCGAAATTAACCGCACACCTGTCGATGCAACACGATGGACGATCGACACTAAACGCCTAATAACAACAATCGCATTCCACGATCATCAGAACAAAACTTTAGAATTCGTTAAGAACAAAGATCTTAGGAATTTATAGATAGTCCTTGAAGGCTCTACAAAGCTTATAAGGTATGATAATAAATTCATCGACTTACGTGTCGGCATGGACGCATGGGCAGATCACCGATACATAAATGACAGTATTTGTATTCTCATAATATAAAGCAAAGCCCACTAACTGAATAGTGATAGAGTGACCTTCGCCGACCGCGGGCTGCATTGAATCACAATCACGTCTAATTTACTTAACTCGTAGTTAATGCTAAGTTTATATCTGTTTCAGCGGTACAAGCATGACGACGAACACAAGAATCTGTCGATAACAAGAACAAAATGCGATGGCCAATAATAATTTGGTTGGTGACAGTAGTCAGCGCGCAACAACCCTTCCAGTTCTTCGACTTCTGGACAGATCTTTTCCGGCCTCTTCCGCGCAATGCAAAGGAAGGCTTTGTACCGGACTACTCGCCGCGAGACAAGGAGGAGTTCGACTTCATAGTGATTGGCGCCGGCTCAGCCGGATGCGTGCTCGCTAACCGACTCACCGAAGTATCAGACTGGAAAGTTTTGCTACTTGAAGCTGGAGGCAACGAAAACTTCTTCTCCGACATTCCGATATTTGCTCCATTCCTCGCGATAACACCTATGAACTGGGGCTACAATTCTGAGCCGCAAGCCAAAGCGTGTAGAGATTTACGAGGAAAAGTCTGCTTCATGCCCCGCGGCAAAGTGCTCGGAGGGAGCAGCGTGTTAAACTTTTTAATCTACCAACGTGGCCACGCCGAGGATTACAATGACTGGGCAAAAATGGGGAATGAAGGCTGGAATTATACACAAGTACTTCCTTATTTCAAAAAGTCCGAAAACGTGGGCATAAGGGAACTGCGGAATTCGTCGTATCACGGAGTTGGCGGTTATCTAAATATAGAGTATTCGCCGTTCCACTCGCCACTTGAAGATTTGTTCAAGAAGGCCGGGGAGGAGCTCGGATATCCGTGGAATGATCCGAACGGCGAACAAGTCATCGGCTTCTCGAAGCCGCAAGCAACGATGCGCAAAGGCAGACGCTGCAGTACGTCCAAAGCGTTCTTAGAACCTATTCGACACAGACCAAATCTAAAAGTATCCAAGTATTCAACCGTAACGAGGTTATTAATCGAGCCAAATAGTAAAGCCGTATACGGTGTAGAGTTTATGAAACACAAGAAAAGGTAACATAACAATTCATTCCATATAGTCTGTTTAAAGAACTGCGGGAAAAATTGTATCGTATCTTTCGATATGCACGACTCTCTAGGCACTTGTTAATTCCTACTCTACCGTTAGAGCGATAGCTACGTACTTATCGACCGATATTTTGCCGACAAGTTTTTTCCGACTGACTTACAGACTAGCTACTAAAAAAAATATGAATAAACTCACCGAAAGGCTTCTTCCAGGTTGCAGGTCCGGGCTCGCCGCGAGGTGATCCTCTCTGCAGGCAGCATTGGCTCCGCTCAGCTGATGATGGTGTCGGGCATCGGCCCGGCAGACCACCTGAGGGATGTAGGAATAGAGCCGCTAGTCGATCTGCCTGTTGGCCACAACCTACAAGATCATGTCACGTTCTCTGGGAACGCCTTCATTGTGAACGACTCGAGACTTTGCGTCAACGATGTAAGTAGAGAGTTGAACCGCAAAAGATCATTCGAAATGTTTATTGCTTAGCGGTTGTTTTGCTTATAATTACGATTGGGACCATCGTTTAGTGAATTAAAAACACCCGACCAAACATTGACATCGATCAATATTTCAGGTTTTTGTAAGTAGGTACTTACATTAAGAGTTCTACAATCTCCCTGACTAGGTAGGTAGCTGCGTGCTACCGTAAAAAAGAAAAACCGCTACGTTTCCACAGATAACCCGGACTTAAACACCCCTTTGGGCTTTGCGTCGTTGGGGGAACTCTTTCACTGCTGAAAACGGCCGTAGCGAATGTTCGCAAAATCGATTCTCCCTTGCAGAAAAAATTGTTGCTGCGCTAAGACCAAGCTACGGGACTTCGGGAAATAGAAAATGTCTACAGCGCATTTCGATCGGCACCTTCAGACTTCGATTAGCAGTGAATCATAGGGACAGGCCCCATTTCATAATGTTCAAGTCAAAATGTATTAGGACTATTTACATTGCTTTAGACCAGGGGTCTCCAAACTACGGCCCGCGGGCCAAATTCGGCCCGCAAGTGCCATCAATCCGGCCCGCGACAGCTTAAGACTAGTGTCATCAATCTGGCCCACAACAGCCAATATTTTATTGTTGTTACTATTGCTGTGATAAGTTGAATGGAAGAGAATGAAAACACAGAATGATTATAATTTCTCGGTTCTAGTTACTTCCATTGCAAGGCGGAAATGATGATGACGCAGAAAACTCAACTTAAGTATCTAAGCTTAAGCATAGCCTTTTTATTCAATTAGAATAGAAGAGATCGGAAAAACTAGCCAGAAGAAAGCCTATGTTTGTTTAGGCGGGCAGAAAATTAAATTTTTTTTGGCCCTTGGAACATACCGAAAAAAATATTATGGCCCTAAGGCTTCAAAGTTTGGAGACCCCTGCTTTAGACGGTTAACATAATACGAATCATCCAAATACAATCGGCTACGGCGTAGCTACGCAATGAACCTAAGTAGGTCTATCCATCTGTTTATCCAGTCAATAAGTAGAGCCCACTGCTGCCACGCCAACCCTCTCGATCGAATACCTGTCCGCTGTCTTCACAATATCATCGACACCCGTATTGCAAGAGCAGCTGCCACTTTCGGCAAACTTAACACCCGAGTATGGAAATCACACGACCTTAAACTGCAGACAAAACTACTAGTGTACAAAGCGCTCATCCTGCCAGTCCTACTTTATGCTGCTGAAACTTGGTGCCTCTACAAGCCAGACATTAGAAAACTGGACTCGTTCCACATGAGATGTCTGCGCTCTATCCTATGTGTCAAGTGGCAGGATCGTGTTCCCAACACAGAAATACTCCGCCGATGTAATATGACTGGCATAGAGGCCATGCTGACAAAGATCCAGCTGAGATGGTGTGGACATTTAACGCGGATGAACGACTGCAGACTGCCCAAAGCCGTGTTCTACTCAGAACTAACACAAGGGAAGCGGAACCAGGGTGGACAGTACTTGCGTTATAAAGATGTCCTCAAACGACACCTTAAGGCCTGCAACCTACCGCCTGAGAGCTGGGAGCAGCTGGCAACCAACCGCCCAAAATGGCGTAACTCAGTCCACAGAGGCGTTGAGAACTTTGAAAAAAGTCGTCTCGAAAACTTGGAAGCAAAACGCCAAATAAGGAAGACAAGACCGAAACCTTCCTACACCTACACATACAATGACGTCGGACAGCTCTACTGCGCTGCATGTGACCGGGTTTTCAAAACAAAGTTCGGCCTGTCCAGCCACATCAGAGCACACGCTAGGAAGCAGTGACGGTCGCTGTCGTCGGATACGACGAGGAGGCCATCATCATCATCATCATCGACACATACGTCGTACACAGCTCGAAATCGTAATTTTATTATTGCTGGTTCTAGATGACGGCGGCATCACCGCTTGTACAGGCGGCTTACCTGGCAGGACGGGGGCCGCTTACTCTTCCCGGCGGCGCGGCGGGTCTCGCCTTCACACGCACCTCGCTGGCAGCTTCGGACCCCGCCGAGGGTCGCCCTGACATCGAGCTGGTCATGGGGGCCGGATCCCTTGCTGGTGACCTCATGGGAGTGCTACGATCCCTGCTCGGTAATATCATCTTTGTTTGTACCACAACAGTCGGCAGGACCAGTAACCTCGCTGGCCGCGCCCCGATATCAAGCTGGTCATGGGGGCCGGATCCCTTGCTGGTGACCTCATGGGGGTGCCACAGTCCCTGCTCGCATCAATCTTGAGCACAGGTAGACTTGTACAGACGACCGCTTACTTTAATTGAGCGTCATAGCCTATACTTGGTCGAACGCGCGAGGAGTTTTTTTTTCCATAGTAGGGCAAGTAGGAGCTGATAATGAGGACCAAAACGCTGAATGTGACAACTTGTCGAATGTGGAAAATGACAGTCTCTACCGAGGTCGATAGCACCTAGGGTTGATTCTGAAACATCTTATGTTCCAAATAGAAATCTCGCGAAAAGTTATTCAAAATCACATGTTCCGCTTTTCATCCCCATATTTTGTTATTCACAGGAGTGACCGACGAATGGTACTGGCGGGTCTACGGGTCGCTACCGCAGCAACTGCGCCAGAGCACATTCGCCATGAACCCTGTGTTGATCCGTCCGCGCAGCGTGGGCCGGCTGACGCTGCGTAGCGCCAAAGTGAGCGACCCGCCGCGGATACAGCCCAACTATTTTGACCACCCCGACGACATGAGGGCGATGCGTGAGGGTGTCAGACTGGTCAGTATACAAACGCTACCCAAAGTTTTACACTTTTCAGCTCTACGTATATATTGGGTGGGCCAACAAAATTGTATGAATCTCAACCCTACTACCGCGTATGGATTTGCCGCTAGGGGCGCCAATGTAGCGTGAGGTCAGAAATGTCACTGTTTGTATGGACTACGCGGGTTTATATCTGATTTAGAAAATTGTTGTGAATATTTTGCAATACTTACCTGGGATTTATTATGGCAAATAGTTGTTGTCCCGCTACTAACCACTGCTTTGAAACAGTTTAATCTTTTGGAAAATTATTTTCTTTATTTTTTTTTGGAACGAAACGGGTGAACGGGTCATGCATGCTTGATGTGTTTTATTGGTAAAGTTTTAAGGTAGGCATTCAATATGATTTTAATGTAAGTTAACTTTTTACACCCGATAACTTTGAGAGCTATACTTCACGACCTTACTCGACAGTGGCGCCAACTAGTGAGCACTAAAACGGTAGCCCTCATTATAATTATGAAGCTAAGTTCACATTATGGGTCTATGAAACTCTACTAAGACCTTAACTAAAATTAATTGCTTTCTAGATAGCATGTTGCGGTTGGGTCAATGTTTGGTCCAGTATAACGACATCTAGGAACCTCTATCCTTGACGCATTTTTCCAATACGGCCGCAATATGGCGCAATTTACGTAATTTTATATTGTACAAATTAAGACGCATTTTGTGTTTTTATTGAATAAAACAGCCTTACCTTTGAATAAACATTACAAAGAATTTAAAATCAAAGCATTACTATTCGAATTCAAAGAGAAATTAATTTTAAAACTTTTTCAATTTGATTCGCAATAGCGTCAAGGGTAACCCCCCTGTAAGGTTGGAATGGCTTTGGAGGTGGAGGGAGGTGCCTGGTCAGTTTACTCTATTCATTGATGAGGTGTGAACAAACTTCACAGCCTCTATTCCTATTGGGTCGCCGGGTTATTTATCGCGGATTTTATTCACGCAATAACAATGAATTGGCGAATTCGATTTATCGGTTTGTTGTTATGGTCACGACTGCCCTAAATATTTAGTAGTAAAGAGAAACAGATATTGTTCTTGATTGTTTTGTTGTGTTGTCTCTCGGTCCTCGGTATGCCATTTTGCGTGGCAATGCACTCCGCAGGTTTCTGTGAATGAATTTATTAGCAATTTATCACTTCAGGACGTGCTTTTCATGCATGACCAAATGTAGAGTCCCGTTTACACGCGAGGCCATTTGTTTCTCGGCAGTCAATTTGATGCAGAAACCGTTTTATTTAACTGGAATGTCTTACTGTAACGTCATTGCCTTCCAATTAATCAATTGATCAATGGTTCGAATTATAAGTCATTCACTGTCCGTAGACGTAGAAGAAATATCATGTGTATGAATGGATAAGCATTAGGTAATCCAGGTTGTGGAAATTAGCTACCTACATCGAAGGAGGATATCATTTTGGTACAAATTTCCATTTCCATTTCCATTCATCTCACTAAACATCGGTAACGTTTCAGACGGAGCGAGTAATCAAGACGCGCTCCTTCCAACGGTACGGGACGCGTTTACACACCACCCCATTCCCGGGTTGTGAGGGGTTCCAGTTCGACTCGGACGAGTACTGGGAGTGCGCGATTATGCAGACATCCATCACGTTGGACCATCAGGTTCGTGAATTACGTATAAGGCGCTGTAGATAAACCGGTCACGTAGCGCCCGCAAAGGGCTGAACGCGGCATTCGGAGACTATTTGCAGGCTAGAGCGGCACTCGCTCGACTGCCAAACCGCACGGGATTACGATAGTTTGTGAGAGGCTGAATTGAGAGTACCGTTTAAATATTATGTAGAGTTGAAGACACCATACCAGCGAACTTGAGGAAGATAATGTTTTCGCTACTGTAGAGCACCCTCCATAAACCAAAGAGAATAATAACACTACGTTTACCAAAAACAGTAGAGAAAATATCACAGTTAGAAGTACTTATTGTAGTACGTATAGGTAAGAGTAAACCACGCGATTTAGCAATATCGACAATCTGAAGCGGATTATAATAAGTAATAAAAATAGCCCACGGCAGCCCTATACCCACCTTCCTTCTTTTTTTATAATAAGCGACTGATCATTTTGCATCGACGGGAACTAGCTCTATAGCTCGGTTGGTAGGGATAGAGCGGTTTAAGTCCCGACTCGAGCGAAATGTTGACTCTCTCAAGTTTTCTTTATAAGTCTCAGCCATCGATCGAAGGTCTCAGCCCAGACAAAGCAGAGAGAGTCCGACGGGTCATCTCACATGAAGTTCATGAACAAATATTAACGCCTACGTTGACGGTCTATTCCAGGTGGGCACGTGCAAGATGGGCCCGGCCGGCGACCCGACGTCGGTGGTGAGCCCGCGCCTGGACGTGCACGGCGTGCGAAACCTGCGCGTGGCGGACGCGTCCGTCATACCGCGCATCCCGGCGTCGCACACGCACGCGCCCGTCGTCATGATCGCGGAAAAGGCAGCCGACATGATCAAGGAGGACTGGGGGAAGCCCATTGAGGCACTAAGATGATGAAAACCTCAATGCGTCAAGCCTCCTTAAACAGCGACTCTTCGATCAAGGATAAAACTAGATACAACATAGAACTCTGAAATGTGTCTGGAAAAATAGATGTCCAAACTGCCTTTGGGAGCTTATTTGCTCGTAGTCTATGCAATTAAAGTAAAACTGTACACTAATGCAATAAGTGCAGTGCTTACGAAAGTTTAAGTGTAAAAATAATGCAATAAGGTTGACATTCGAATATTAGACGTATGGTCGAAATGATGTTTCGTATTGTTCTATTGCTGACAATGACATTATTGCTGATATCATTTGTTCCTGTGGGGACAATTTTTTATTGTGAAAATCACGTATACGAAATACGTAATGCGGATTCTATGGGATTTAGTTCGGTGCAGCGACTCAAAAGACTTTACATCTTGGAGCTGAACCATCGCCACTATCTTCAATGGAAACAACTCATGGGCTTATGGACAAGAAGACCGATCGATGATCTACACAGAAGAAAAGAAAAAGTAAAAAATGCCTGCCATGGACCTTGCGAGACGCTTTTATCCAAAAATGGTGACAGTGATGCCGCGCATCGCACACGCGAACCCTTGTCATGATCGCGGAAAAGGGAACGGCCATTATTAAGGCGCTGTTCATAGTGAATAGCCCGCGCGCCAAGAAAAATGCACAAAATCGAGTCCTGTATGAAATACACTAAAAAAATCTAAAATTTTCACATATCAAACCCTAGAATTAGGTGAGACCTATCTAAAACAGCCAGTTTCGTGTTGACATTCATAAACGTTTAGAAGATATTTTTGATGAAAAAAAATAGGCGGCGCACTTTTTTTCAAACAAAATATCTTGCAATCTGTTATGGGTATCAACACAAAACTGGCTGTTTTAGATAGCTCTCACCTAATTCTAGGGTTTGATATGTGAACATTTTCGATGTTTTTAGTGTATTTGATACAGGAATCGTTTTAGTGCATTTTTTTGCGCGCGGGCTAATTCACTATGCCCAGCGCCTTAAGGGTAGACGATAGCAACGTGGCGGGAAATTCAAAATTTTCACAGTTTTTTACATTTTGTAGCTAAACTGAGCTATTTTTGTTCAGCGATTTTTCGTTCGCGGAAATAACAAAGTATTCTTTTCATTTTTGTAAACAACAAAACAACAATAATTCAGCCGATTATGTGTTCTGGTCTACGACAAGTTTTTTGGGCAGTGCCACTGCTTCGTAGACAAGACTGCTTCGTAGACCAAACTGTGAAAATTTTGAATTTCCTGCCACGTTGCTATCGTCTACCCTTAAGGAAGACTGTGGGAAACTCATTGAAGAACTGCGACGATCCCCAATTTAACTATCCATGGGTCGTCCATCATCAAGGTTGGCGTGAGAGAAGTCTAGGTATTCCCTAAGTGGGTTCCTAACCTTGACTGGTAATCCGCTTTATACACAACCGGCTGGATTGACTAAAGGGTGAAATAACAACTAGAATAGACTGGCTGTAGTCAATTGACGTATTATATGGGACAATTCCACTACTAAGGATTTGTGAAGTGGTCACTATACCCTACTGGACCCTAAAATATACATTTTATAGATGTGAATTATGAATCTACCTTGTCACATACCACAAATAATATTATACGGGCTGACTATGTTGTTCAATTGGAACCAAGCCACTAAGCCAAAATAAGGACTGAATTTACTTACTACTTTTACTGCTGATTTCTGAATTGAGAAATTTGCTAAGCAAATGGGTAAGTATCGTCCTGTCTCTGCAGATTTCACACAAAAGAGCATGACAGAACGATAGTTTTTGCTTAGCAAAATTCTCAATTCAGAAACCGGGCCTAAGTATAATAAATATATAAAATGTGATACTTATCTACATAGTTTATTCAATTATTTCTAATGGCACCTTATCTACATGTATTCTATCTTCCTTCAGGTTTAATCGGGCGAGGGGCCAGTCTTGGTCTTCCTGTTCAATTTCCTGTAGAGGAATGATAAACGCTTCTCCAAGTGCTTCCACTTAGTTGGTCTCACCACAGGTGAAGCTGTCTTCGACCACATCTTCTTTTTCCTGAGCAAGATCTGAAACAAATTATCAAGTTACTTATTTCCTTCCCGGGTCTTATTTTTGTATGTTGACTTTACGTTTTGCTAATAAGGCCTTGTTTTTAATGTTATTGAATTCAAAGTTAGGTGTCATGGAAAAATTAAGGTGTGAAATGTTGTTATCTTCCATCTTCCACACCTTGTTATCTTCATAATGCTAGTCACAGCTACCACTAAATAGTGTGTAATTAAGTGCATACTCACATGGTACTCATGTCCACTAACACCTCTGATCCACGAGGGAATGTTGTACAGTGTCTTCACAGGGTGGAGGTTGCCCGGGCCGAGGATATCGATGTAGTCATTCTGCCCAAACAGGGCTCTGCGCTCTGTCCAAGGATTCAGCGGTCTAGTAGAAGAAAATGTTTAGACTTTATTGATCTGCCCTATGGCACGATTTTAGAGTGTAACATGAAAGTCAATTATGAGTGTAAAGTAAATGATCTTGCTGAGAATTAAAAATAACCCACCTGTATTCCGGCATGGGTAGAGCTTTCCCCAGACTTCTAGGTAACAATCCTCCGGACCACATCTTCTCTTCATATCCATAGCGCCTTACAACCCTTGTCTTTTCTGCATGGTATCTCGTTCTACAAAAAATATTGAAATTACATACGCACAGCAAACGCGAAGTAGACCGAATAGAAAATTGTGATGATAAGAACCAATGTGTTATAAGTCTCACCTTACAGCAGTAACAGTGGGTCTCCAAATACTTTGAAAAAGCCTCGAAGTTATCCACTCCATAGCGTTAGATAATTATTTTATTTTATTTTCAACATTAAGTAATAAAAACAATTATTCACAACGTAACCTAAAAAACCTCACAGATGACAGCAGACACAGACAGAGTTGTTTGACACTTGATCACAGATCACTCAGACAACTTTTTAAAGCCACTTTACACATTGGGTCAACATAGGCAAAGCAATGATGAAAGCAATGACACACACACAAACACACACACGCGCGCTGTCGTGTGTGTGTGTGTACACATTGGCGTTGGCCTTTATTGGCCCAATGTGTAGAGGGGCCTTTAGACTTTTTTTACACTAGCAATGAAGATTTAAGGGGCTTATACACGTGTAATAATCGTTGACGAACCTTTACGCCGGACGACGACGGATCGTCACGTCGTCGTCGGTTGGTAACAATCAAGGACGTATACCGGTCCTAAGGGGGAGATGGGGGGCCTTAGCCTGTAACACAATGGCATATCAATGGCGTCCCAGGTAAAAGGACATAACCGGGATTTTTTCGTTGTTCTCCTACAACCAGCGAACTAATCCTCTAGAACACGCCATTGCGTTACAGGCTAAGTCCCTGCCTGCTTGCTCAGCATGAGCCTGAGTTACGCAGCACATGAGGGGCTGTTATCTATGTATATGTATCTCACTCTGCTTGACGTAGAGCGGGATAGCTTAAGTTATATCCACATGTACCTATACGCTCTATCTATATAACCACATAGTAATGGTAGGGTGGTTGGTTGATGTCCCAATCCAAGTACTTCGTATTTCACAACTTCACATCACAAAACTACAAGACGGTGACCGTGTTGAAGCAACTCAAAGAGTAGTATAAATATACCAAAAAAGCAACTACACAATCCACACGATCTTTTTCCGATACGTTGTCCCGATTAAGTTGACCTTGATTGGAACAACAGAACCACAAAACCGTGTGTAGGCCCCGTTATTCCCACGCCCTATTCAAAGAATGGCAGCACTAAAAAAATAAAATCAAACACAAACAAAATGGCCGTCATTCATACTTTACGAAAACTGTATGTGAATTTTCAATGATTTTATGTTTTGAGTCTATTTTTTGTAAGTATTATTTGCTAATACCACACGTATTTGTTCTCTAATTTCAGTTCTGTAACGTCATATGATTTTCTTAGCTTCCATCACTTCTAAAGTAAAGTACGACCAACACAACACCTTGTTTATCTTCAAGCTAACAAACAAAACACCCATTGAGCTTTCTGTGCTTTGTATCTTGGGGGAATAATGTCCATTTTAATCTCGATTTGTTGTTTATTAGACACTGGATCTCAATAATATACGTAATTGAAAGCGATTCATCTTACAGTGAGATTGGGCGGGTAATTGCGTTGTTTATTTATTACTGTGCGAACTGTGCGTGCAGCACAACAATGTTCCTTTCGTTCCTATTCCTATCGCAATAATGTAAGTGGCAGAATATTTTTCCTTTCACATTTTAACTAAAGAATTTAATAAATCTGGTTTCAGGACAAATCTGTAATTATGTCGAAAAGGGACCCAGGTGATGGTAGTGAGAGGAAACTTACTACAAGCGATTACGAGAACCTGATATCGCAGCACAGCATATTCGAGAGGTCGAAGCCGCAAGGTGGTGAGTTGCCCAGCTTTCCAGGCTTCAATAATGCAGAAACTCAAACAAAGCAAAGCGACTTGAAAGCTCAAACTGTTCAAGCAGGGTTGGGAGCTTGGCACTACAATCCTTGGTGGATGCTGGCCAGCACGTCGCGCAATACTCCTTCGCAGGATGACTTCTCTGAGGGCAGCGACCAGACCAAGGTGAAGCAGGAACCTAGTGGTGCCGGCACTCCGGACCGCGATCCTCTGCACAATGAGTTGGAGCATCTGCAGCAAGAAACTGCCACTCCTCCAGTGGGATTAGACTCTTTCTGTGATGATTGTTCGGACCCTTTCTGTGACTCGAGCCCTCCAATCTGTCGAAAACTCTTTCACTGTCCTCATTGTCGAAAAAGTTATCCAACAATTCTTGAGTTTAATACTCACTTGACAGGTGTACATCCAGCCCAGAAACCATTTCGTTGCCAAATATGTCTAGAGCCTTTCCATAAAAAGTCTCACTTGCGTAGACACTTGGATGCGAGTCACACCCGTAAAGATGTGAACAAGTGCTCTGTGTGCTCCAAGTACATCAAAGATAAGAGCAACCTGCGCAAGCACATGCAAGTTCACACGGGCCGCGTGCCACAGAAACAGTTCAAGTGCGACCTCTGCAACAACAAGCGTTACATGTCTCTGGACCGACTCAACAACCACAAGGTAGTATGTACTGGAGAAAAGGTCCTAAAGTACTGTGACATGTGTACAAAAGTTTTTGACAATTCAAGGTCTTTAAATAGTCATAAGAAAGTACATGCAAGAGAGTTGAAATGTGACTACTGTGGGGAGCAGCTTAGGTCTCTTGAACAGTTCACCAATCACAAGATGATCTGTAGAGGGTCTAATCTAGAGGCGGGAGGCAGCGGCAGCGCTGGTCCTCTGGCCAACATGAGCCGCTGCTGCACTCAGCCAGGGCTCTGTGAGCATGACAAGCCAGCATACCTGAACATCCCCGGCTATGCTGCGGGACGAGTGTTGGATGCCACAATGTCCTCACTCAAATCCGAATTAAACTGATGATATATTTACAATTCATAAACCAGGCTTTAAGGCTAATAAGCATTTTATAATGGTTTCTTTTAATTTTTATAAAACCAAATACATAGTTAAATTGTATAACAGTAAAGTTTTCACATAATTGAAAATTTCACAAGACTGATGCAAAATCCCGCCTCACGACTTGCTTTATTAATACCAGTTTGATTAGACTTTAGTAAGTTAATAGATATACTGTAAAAATAAGCAACATAAACACTTGTAATAAATTATCATTTTGTCCCTATACCTAATATTATTTGTTTGTAAATGAAACAAATAATAATTTTCCAGAGTTCAGTAAATTGCTTTAGTACCTTATTTTTTTTTAAGATTTTATCCAAAAAGTACTTTTTTATATATTTTTTCTAATAGCTGTAACCTTGACTGATAAAAAAATTGTGCAGTATTACATCATTAATTTTTTTATAAATTCTATTTGGGTAACGCTATTTTTTTTTTTTTATAATTTTATATAACAAAATACAAGTGTATTTTAGTTTTAAGTTTGATCGCTAAGTCACTGTGAGACAACAGAATTTATAAAGTTTTATTTTTGGTACATATTGCACTTTACAGTACCTACACTATATTTTTAGCTGGGAAAGTAGTTTCTTATGTAGAGTCCGACTATTCCTATGAGCAACATTTTGGTCCTAATTAAACTGATTTACTTTATAAGTATCAGTCTTCCAATACTTATCACTGCTAAACACCTGCTACATCATAGGTACAAGATAGAGGTTGCATGTTTGAATTACTTTCTCTGCATGAGTTGAATATGGCCATTGCTCATGTATGTTTATTGGCTTACACTTTGTAAGTATGTAAATTCGTGTTGTTGCAATATTTTTTTTTTATAGGTGGAAACATTAGTGTGGCCATGCAATGAGCCGTTTTCAACGAAAAAATTCAAAGCTGGGGCCTTTGCTTGTAACGCAATGGCGTGTCGATGGCGTCCCAGCAGAGACTGGGGTTTTCTCGTTTTCCTGCTACAACCAGAGAACTAACCCTCTAGAATTAGAATCAGAAAATTCTTTGCTGTACTACAAAAACATTAAAAGGACCGACAGCATTAGAAGCTGTATACTGGGAGCCCATTTTGGCACCATTGCGTTACAGGCTAAGGCCCCAGTAAGTTTATAGACGGCGCCTACAGGTGTGGGGTGTGGCCACAGAAGAACTGGAATAAGGCTGTCAAAATTTATCTGTGCTAAGCGAAATTTGACAGCCGTATTCCGGTTCTTCTATGGCCACGCGTGTAAACGCCATCTATGAACTTTTTTGATTTTGTTCTTTGAAAATGGCTTATTATTTGGTCAAGAAAGTTGTAACTGTTTTTATGGGCGTATTTCTGTCATCAACTCATCATATAAATATTGCGGGGTGAGCCAAGCTTGAAAATCAATTATGAGTAAAGAAAAGAGTATGTTAATTTTGTTTTTGTGTTCTTTTCTTTTTGTTTACTGATTGTATGAGTCGAATATAAAAAAAATTCAAGAATAATATTGTATGTTTAAACTAAAAATTATTGAACGAGCGAGCGAAGTTCTCCGAGTCTACTAGAACAATCCGGCGTTTGTATGTATGTATGTTCGTTCGTCGATAACTTGAGTAAATTTGGTAGTATCGTTATGAAATTTGGTAGACGGGTAAATGAAATTAAAAGAATTTTTAAGTTTGAACATGAGCCAAATCGGTCGAGGGGTTGCCGAGATAAGGGGTTGTTAAGTTTATATGGGGTCGCGAGTTCACAGTTCGGGGCGAACCACTAGTTACTGAATCTAGAACTAGATCTAGAAGCATCTTGATTTTCTCGCGGGTAGTCCAGGCTTGGCACACTCTGTATAATTTCACTACTACTTACTCGTTTTTAGACGTAGTCGGGTTAAATTGTTACCACGGCGAAAAATCGTCCAATTCGACCCTCAAAAAATGTTTTGACATGCCTACATATAGGTCTTATCTAACGGAAAGAGTCGGGCTTAATCACCAAATTTACCAATATAGCGACTTGAGGATTTTAAAGCATAGAGGAAAAAGAATAGAAAGGTTAGGTAAGTACTTTGCATTAAATATGAAATACAAAAATTATGTCTATTGTTGGGTGTTTTGATTCTGTAAGTTTAAAAATAATTCTAGATTAATTTTCAGCCTAAAATATATTGTAAAGGTAATGGATGTGGCCATTTAAAATCAAACAGAAATTTTGCATCAATTACAGGAGAACTGTTGTTTCTGTTGAGTATTTAAAATAAAAATGAATATAATAATTGGTCAGTGCAATGTACCCACAGGTACCACTTTGGCTAAGCCTAGTGTTATTTAAATATGTTTTGTTAAAGTTCACAGAATTCTTAGGTGTTCCCTTATTTTTATGATAAAATCACTTTTTTAAATATTATAATATAAATTAAAAGCAGAACCTAAGTAGATATAACAGAAATGTTTTATCTATGTATAATATATTTTTACTAAAATACTTTAATTTTGAAAGTTGGTTTGGAAGGAATATGTTCAACCGAGGCTTATTTTTGTAAAGTTTACCCACCTATTATTTACATTTGTTTTTCTTTAATTAATATTAAGAAACTAAATTTATGTTAAAATGGTTAAGGTTTTTTTGTAATGTTGGAATTAGAGAACTATCTAGTTTAAGAGCTCTGGGCATAGGATAAAGTATGTGTTTACTAAGGCCATGATGAAGCTATGTAAGGCTTTTTACTTGTTTAATCTGCTTAGTTGTCATTATTCTGTAGCCCAACTAGAACTTTGCGAAGTAAAAAGCATTGAATGATTATGTTGACACCTCAAATTACCGTACTCAAACCAGAATTATTTTTCAAAAAGCTTGTACTTTGGGTGATAAATGTGGCGGAAAAACTACAAGGTAACCAACCAAACCCTAGAGCTGGAGAGTTGAATTTTAAAACATAATTTTTTATACTTATATAGCACTTCCCATAATGTAGACTAAGAAAAAGATGTGTTCATATTGATTTAGTTATTAGTTATATTATCTTAAACAGTTCTACCTTTTAGAACTTTCGACTGTAAAACAGCTGTAAGTGTATGAGGTTCGTAGCTAAGGGACTAAGTAATCAAAGTTACTGCAGTGAAGCTAACCTGTGTGTGTTGCACAACAGTAGAAAAAAACCATTTACCAAATGCATCTATAAAGTTAGTACAATAGAACATATTCCGTATCTTATAAATATTAAGCCTTATAACTTGGCTACCGAACTAGTGGATAAATTAAATACAACTTAAACCACTTAGTAGAAAAGGAAGTAAAATATATTTTTCAGCAGTTCATAATTCATTCCTTTTTGTATTTTGAAAAGTTGTCTATAATTTATTCTTATTGTTTAATAATAAATTTTAATTAGAACATGAATTTCATGAATAAACAATGTTTCCTTTACATTTCCATTGTTTAGTTTAAATTGCATAGATGATAGATCCATTTCTGCCACCTTACTACCACACCATTCATGCATTCTAGGGTACCTTCTAATGGCTAAACAAAAAAATATATTTATGCAACACTTTATTTATTTATGCACATAACACAGTTGTCATTATTTAAATCTATTGTCCTTGTAAACTTTATCATATAACTACACGACCACGTTTCACTGCTGCTTTCACAACTTTGGATTTCTTCTCCTTCTTCTTTTTAGAGATGTTGTCTTGTCGTTTCTTCTGCCTCTCCTCCTTCTTTTGTTCAACTGTTGTTATCCTGGTGTCCCATTGCTTCTTACTCTGTTTTTTCTTTTGGTCCTGAAATCAGAAAATAATGTTATTTTTTGTACTTTTCTTTTGATTGGGGTCTTTTGAGTAGGTACCTAAATGACTTCTGCTGAAACTTACCATCTTTTTGATAGATTTCTTTAGTAAAATTGGATCATCTTTGATCTTTTGTCCCTCTGCCTTCTGGAGAATGTTCTTCCAAGCTTCCTTTTCTTTTATTTTTCGCACTGTTCCATCTTCTTCCCTCTCTTCTAGTTCACGGAATTTCGCTTTCTGCTTTTCCATGTTCTCCAATATTTTTTTAGGATTTTTTTCGGTCTTGATTTTCTCTGTAAACATAAAATATATAGTAATTGACAAAGTTGTTAAAACATGGCAACAACATCAGATTATCTTACAAAACAATGTAATTTACCTTTTTGTCCTATGTTGGCAAAGTCAAACTTGGAGAACACTAACTTCCCATCAGTGTTAAAGACTGGCTTGGCAACATTGGCGCTGGCAGCAACTTTTTTTTCTTTCTTGACTGAGATAGTGCTTGGTGTGTCAACTGAAGGCTTCACATGAGTTTGGTTCACCCTGCCTTGTTTTTTAATTTTTTTATTCAATTTACTGCTCAAACTTTTCTTTATCAACTTGTTTTTCAAGTTGAAATTGCTTTGTGATTTAATTTTTTCTAGTCTTTCCTCAAGTTCAGCAATGCTACTTGCTCTCTTTGGCATCTCGGTTGTATCAGCCGGTTGAGGTCCCTTGCCTTTAACCATTTCATAGCCATCAGCATCATATTCACCTAAAAAACATTGAAATGATTATTTAATGTGCTTGAAACAATAAAAGGCATATGTACCTGTGAGGATTTTCAAATTATATTTACCACTGTTTTGCGACGGGAGGACGAGAACAGAAAACACGCCTTTCAAAAAGTTCAGCTCTTTTGTTATGTTTGCCTTCAAGCTGGCAATCTTCACTGGTTTCTTTTGACTCGACATTACTGCCATTTGTATGTATGCTGTAAAACAACAAATAAATACATAGCATTCCTGTTCAAAGCATGGGAGATGCTCTCAAATTCCGAAGGAGGTTATGTTTAGTGCGATGTGAAAATTACGTACCTAATTAAACCCCGTTACTTTTAGCCTGAAATCCCAAGACAACAGATCGAATGAATTACCTCGAAACAAAGCGATCGAAGCTAGGTAATACATTCGCAAACAAATAATGATTTAGGAAAAACATGCAATTCTATCAACATGCCATTTTATTTTGACCACAGATTTTGACGTTTTACTTTTTTAAAATGGAATCATCACAGATAACGAAAAGGTAAATCAAGTGATCGTATTTACACATCGGCCCACCGAAGGCGAACGACGCATTTGTTGGCCCCGCGAACGCCGGTTGTTCGTTGGTAATCCGAAGCGCGGCGACAACATCAAAGGATTCGGTACATTCGTTCGAACTCGGTTCGAATCGCGAAAGTGACCTTCATCTCACAAAAGTTTGCATGTAATTTTACTTCCACTATAGGTACCCATTTCTATTCTTTGTTGGTTGTTTTGGATTGCTCAATATACGCCCAATATGATAGCGAATGAATGAGCAAAAGCAAATGCGAACCTTGCGAACGAACGTTCGCTCGACCGTTTTTGTGTGTGGCGAAGATCAACGAGCGTTGTGATTTGTTTTGACATTTTGACATTATTTTTTGTAATCTGTGGTTTGACGAAAATAAATAAAATAACCTATCTCGTTTTATCGAAGGTTTTTTCCATTAAAATGAGATATTTAGTGTTAAAACGGCCGTTTTCTACGGCTCCACCACAGTCTATAGCCTTTTTAGAGGAAATGAAGAAAAATTTCATCCCAACCAACACTTTACAGAAGACTTTGTTATCTTTTGGATCAGCAGCAGTTGCCCTGCTCAACCCGCACAGAGGGGATATGATTGCATGTTTGGGAGAAGTAACAGGGGAAAATGCAATCAGATACATGCGGGGGAAAATCTTAGAAACTCCAGAAGGTGCTGAAATATTGAGGGATATGCCTCGGATCAACTCGCAAACCATATCATTCGAAAAGTTGGCTAACATGCCGGAAAACACACTTGGACGTGTTTATGCGGACTTCATGAGGGATAACAACATTACAGCTGACTCAAGATTACCTGTGCAATTTATCGCAGACCCCGAACTGGCTTACGTTATGCAAAGGTATAGGGAAGTGCATGACCTAGTTCACGCCACACTTTTCATGAAGACCAACATGTTGGGAGAAGTAAGTTAACCTTTAGTAAGCTATTAACTCTGAAAGCTAAATAGCTGAGTTGTAATACTTAATATATATATTTTTTATAGGTGGCTGTAAAGTGGGTTGAAGGGATCCAGACACAGCTTCCCATGTGCATCGGTGGAGGTATCTGGGGCGCTGCACGACTCAAGCCCAAGCATAGACAACTTTATCTCAAGTGCTACCTGCCTTGGGCCATCAAAACTGGCAATAATGCCAAGTTCATGCAAGGTTAGAATAAGTAAACATTACAAGGGTACATGGCGCATTCAATAGCAGTGAAATGTATTAAGAGCGACTGCATTGATAATATCAAGGTTTACCTGATGTATGTGTTTTTCTAGTGAGAACCGAAACTAGTCAGCTACACCAACAAATGACTAGTGAGTAAAACCATGATTTAATAGAAAAATGTGCAGTGCTCACGAAAGTTTAAGTTTAAAAACTGATTTATGTGCATTTTTTATAGGTATGAAATTTTATATTTGAACGAGCGAGCGAAGTTCTCCGAGTCTACTGGAACAATCCGGCGTTTGTATGTATGTATGTATGTTCGTTCGACGATAACTTGAGTAAATTTGGTCGGATCGTTATGAAATTTGGTAGGCGGGTAAATGAAATTAAAAGAATTTTTAAGTTCGAACATGAGCCAAATCGTTCGAGGGGTTGCCGAGAGATGGGGTTGTTAAGTTTATATGGGGTCGCGAGTTCACAGTTCGGGGCGAACCACTATTAGTAAACATTTTGCAAAAAGTCGGCATTGAGCTACTAAATCATTCACAGACACCGCCTGCAGATAGGTAAAACAATATGCCATCTGCAACTGTTCATGAATGTGTTATGTTATGCTAATCTAATGATTTTTAACAGAACCTTGAATGTTCTTCCAGAACATTCAAGGTTCTGACTTAAAGCATATGTTTATCTCTTTACAGGTATTTACTATGAGAAGAGATGGGATCAAGATATAGATGACTTCCATGCTGAAATGAACATCAGTAGATTGTAGAGTAGTTCAATCTAGTTGGTCATCAACAACTTTTTAAGTATTAGGAATTTGTTATAAAAGTTATGGGTATTTAATTGTGCAAAATGTATTATTTATGTAAAAAATACTAAAAAAATTAAACCAAAGCAATTTATCAAGTAGGTTTAGAATGACTGAATAAAAATAAGACATACAACAAAATATGTTTTTATTAATTCTTATAAGTACAAACAATAAATCACTGTAGTCAAACATTTGCAACCATTTATTGCATATTTCATGCATAATTAGCTTTAGAGTTTTGTATTATTGAAACAGAGAGCATGATTGATAAATTAAACACCAGCACATGCTCCGTATGTACACACGACAGCACGTTGACCCTTACACGCTAGCACTCTACTCGGTTCCGTTACGGGCGACTTTACAACAAAAGTGTACAGTCTGACGTGCTGTCGTGTGTACAAATTGTAGGGTGGTAAAATATAAACTAAAATCAAATACCTAATGCAGCTGGGAAACAGCAAAACCGTCAAATGAATATAAGACAAGCTCAATTGCGTAAAAACATGTTTATCTTACAGAGCCACACAGTGCAATAGTGAATACATAATATAATGAAATTTTCTTAGAAAAAGGCCACTTTTGTTCGCCACCCACGACATTCGTACACCAGAAATGCCTCGCATTTCGAGTGCGTGCAATGAAAACGTCCTCTTTCATCCTATCGAAAAATACTTCAGACCCTGTTTTTATAAACAGCCGGAGAAAATTGTTTATTATTTTCCAGATGTTGTCTTGGTCAACTTTTCAGAGGTTAAAATATGCTTATACACTTGCACGCATCCAGCCTCTATAACTAATACTCATTCCAGCCACTGATTGCGTGCAAGCTACAAATGTGTATATTTGCCTATAAAGTCAAAGGCTGGCTTTACACTACAGCAAACCCAAGCAGCTGTGAAGTCGGGCGCTTGCCGTAGTGTGTTGTAAAGCTTGTTGTATGACTGATCATAACCATGCACGTGATCTCAAGTTATAACAACATTTCAGAGCTGCGTCCGTTGCTGTTATGCAGGGGGGTGGTCTGGTTGCCGACCCGTGCGGTCCACTCGTACCACACGCGGCGTGCGCTGACGCATCGCCAGAACGTCGCGGTGATGATGTCTCCTTTCTGTACTCGAAGAGGCGTCTGAAAAAGAGTCAGTACATTACTGGAGTGCTAAAGTCCTTTAGTCACAATTAGACATCAGCTATTCTCTAAAATCGAGGCTATTCTCTAAAAATCCACTCAACCTTCGAGCGTGAAAATACTCAAAAATTGCCCTTATTGAAATTAACAATTTTTTTTTTGCATTTAAAAACGGGAATATTTACGGTGGATATTTTAGAGAATACAGGGGCACTGGCAGATTATAATACACTATCAAAATGCCAAAATATGCATGCAATGTGTGCTCTATCAAAGGGTCGAAATAAGCACTATGAAAATGCAATTTATCATTCATAAATGATAATTAACGTTTATTTATTAATATAGAATCTACCCTGAGAGCATAAAGTTTTTTTTTTTCAATATCGGATATCAAAGAATCGACGAAAATTTTGGGAAATATGCAAAAGTACTAAAATATGCAATAACGCTGCAAAAATGGCGTTTTATGCATTTACATATGCAAGGATGCAAATGCATATAATCCGATGACTATTCATTCGATAAGAGCTGGTCGAAAAGTCTGAGTGTCCCCGTTTTCTCGTTGACTCTCAAGGGAAACTTATTTTTCGTAGACGCTCAAGAATCCTTTACTAGTACTGTGCCATCGCGCCTTCTGTGAACTTCTGTAGTAATGAACTATTGTTACGCGCTTATGCTTCGACCACCATCATATACCCGGAACAAATATTGAAGTGCATCCAAGAAGGAGTGTAGAATGTGTAAACATGTTTTCGGAAACAATCAAATAACGAACCTTGATAGGAATGAAAACGGGGAACCACGATATCATGCCGGGGCTGTGCGTGGATGGGACTATGCTGATCATTTCGTTGCCGAACAGCTGACAGTCGAAGTAGCCGCCGAAGCCGTGCATAACATTGTCTCTCTCGACTTGCCACGTGAGAGTGCCGCACCGGCGGTTGTCTGGCAACGGGAGGTCTCGGTAGTCGCGCACCTCGAGCCCTTCGTTGTCCGTCAACCCCTTAGAAGGGTGGTCGAACGTGAACAATGGCTGGAAGAAAATAAATCGAACATAAGTAAAGTAGAGTCGTGCAAAGCTAACTTTGCAGTGGGGCATCCGAAATAGTAATTTCCGTACGTTGCTTTTGTATGTTTTCACCATATTTTCAATATTTATTTATTTTCCATATTTATTTTCCATATTTCACGCAACATGTACCACTTGTAGAACTTGTAACATGTACTACTGCAACGTACGGAAATTACTATTTCGGATGCTCCACTGCAAAGTTAGCTTTGCACGACTCTGGCAGCAACCGGCCAGACATGAGTCACTTTAGGCTCTCTTAGGGTGGTATTCTAGAACGCTACTTAAACTCAGTTTAAACAGAGTTCAGACTGTCGATAAAACGATAAAGTGCATGTTTTGATATGAAGGGAGGGATATTCAAATCAAAACATGCACTGTTTTACCGACAGTCGACAGTAGGTTTAAACAGAGTTCAAGGAGCCTTCTAGTTTGAACTGAGTTTTAAAAATGCATTGAAATCATCCATCTGTTTGGAAGCTAAGGTTCCAGAAACAGTCAAACATATAACAACCCTCATTTTCGACTTCAGGGCTGTTCAGAGCCCTCGCCAAAAGCGACTTTTTGTAGCGATGCGGCCGCGCGTCGCATTTGTAACGCGCTACAGAAGCGATGCCAACGCGCTACTTACGCGCTACAGCATCGCGACTGTATCGATGCAAACGCGCGACCGTGTCCGACGACATCGGGGAGACAGAAGCGCGATGGAGACAGAAGCGCGATGGTATCGCGGTTACGGTGGACGAGGGCACACAGTTAGCGACCGCATCGCGACTGTATCGATACGAACGCGCGACAGCAAGTCAGCAAAGTCGCAGTGGGCGAGGGCTCTTAGACGTTGGAGCCAGTTGGTATTTGTGAACTGTGGACTTTTTTTTTTTCTCTAGTCGTAAGCGTCAAACTTCGCGTTCCCGGAAAGAAATCAGGATACACGCACAGACTGGCAAATCACTCTGACCGTCTCGCAGTACAACTGACGATGCCTACCTACATAAGACGTCTGAAAAGGCGTGATACTATGGACCTCAGTAGTTTATAAACTACTCAAACTGAAGAGAGATCCTCAAAGGAGGATCAAACTCTGCTCAACTTAAGACGCCCATCCATGTAAATCAAAGAACAAAAAAAAAAAAAACTGCTTTCTCGGGCTAGGAAAAGAGCTGTCGCCGCCCACCTTAGTCTCGCCGATGGGGTGAATGTTCTGCATGTAGACCACCCAGAGCGTCTCTAGGTTCTTCCGCTGCTGGTCCTGCTGGCCGGTGCCGGCGGCGCCCTTGGCCGCGGCCCAGAGGCGCGGGGAGCTGATCGGCGCCACGTGCGAGGTGTACGAGCAAGGTATGGAGAGGCCGTCGGTCTTCAGGAGGCCGGCGGCGCCGTCGAGGCACTCGGGCGAGAGCTCGTTGTCACCCCAGGAGCCTGGATGGACAAAAAAGCAAGAAAATAAACCACATAGCCCAAGTAGCCGGAAAACAGGATCGTGGTGGCGTGAGCATGAAGAGGCATTACTCAGCAGTGGGTGTTAACAGGCTGATGATGATGAAACAAATTTAGATGCATTTTGAAGCGCATTGGCGTCTTGTAATGCCGTCTCCTATAGGAGGTTGGAAAAGTCTGTCTATTTCTCGCTTTGAGGCTGCCAAACGGAACAATAAGCTTGTGGATTGTTGGAACCCATGTCGTAAGGTCTTAAGCCATGATATCTTGGTCTTCCAGGTCCTCTTCTGTCAAGAATATTTCCTTGAATGATGTCGGCCTTGTCCTCGCGGTTGAGGTGCCGCATGTCTCCCGGCATCACGGTGACGTCACGGTCGTGCGACAGTGCTACTCTTACCCAGCAGCTCCGAGACAATAATGTCGGCCTTGTCCCCGGGGTTGAGGTGCCGCATGTCTCCCGGCATCACGGTGACGTCACGGTCGTGCGACAGTGCTACTCTTACCCAGCAGCTCAGAGACAATAATGTCGGCCTTGTCCTCGGGGTTGAGGTGCCGCATGTCTCCCGGCATCACGGTGACGTCACGGTCGTGCGACAGTGCTACTCTTACCCAGCAGCTCAGAGACAATAATGTCGGCCTTGTCCTCGGGGTTGAGGTGCCGCATGTCTCCCGGCATCACGGTGACGTCACGGTCGTGCGACAGTGCTAGTCTTACCCAGCAGCTCAGAGACAATAATGTCGGCCTTGTCCTCGGGGTTGAGGTGCCGCATGTCTCCCGGCATCACGGTGACGTCACGGTCGTGCCACAGCTCGCGCGCCTGCGCGGCCAGCACCACGATCGCGCACGGGTTCTTCTCCACCGCTATCACCTGCCAACAAAAAAAACAAGGGTGTCAGTGATGATATCTGTTGCATGTGCTAAATTGATATCTGGCGGCCTATACGGCAGCGACCCGCGGCTTAGTTGGCTCCGCACGTATTGACCCGTCTTTCCTGTGGGCTAGGCCGATTAAGCTGTCAGGATGGTATAGGTGCTGGGCAAGCCTACTCCACCTAAAACAATGTCCCAGGCACTGCAGCGCCGAGTGGTCTCTTCACCCATCTAGTGTGAGTGAAGGTGCCGCTGGACGCTGTATAAATCATCTCATTACGTAGATGCAAAGGCCTTAGTTTTTAGTTTATACGGCAGCTGTAGACATTAGCATTAGAGCAACACGCATAAACAAAAGCTGATGGCTGTAATGTTAGGGCCTCTGAAGTTCATTTAAGGGAGATGTTATTTTTTTTGCTGCCCGGTAATTTTATAGGAAAACCTCTAGCTCTAATTTAGAGGGGGATATAGTAGGTATTGCTATTCGACAGATTGTTTTGATTGTTATAATAATCAAATCATCGTCAGTCGGCAGCTTTGAGCGTGGCTCGGACCAGCGGGCTTAGTACCGAGCGGTGTTTTAAACGTTTTAAATCTCTAAAGTTGAGGTTACATACCTTGACTCGGCAGCATTCAGCGTGACCCGGTCAAGCTGGCCGCGTCCTTCACCTAGTTTTAGACTTTAAAATACTACAGCTTAGGTTGGGGTTACCTTGACGCGGCAGCGAGTGAGGTCAGCGGCGTTGAGCGTGGCTCGAACGAGCGGACCGCGTCCCGCACCCAGTACCATCACTGTGAACACTTTTTCACACGTTGGCTTGGCGTCGCCAGTGTTGTCTATCGCCGTTATGACGGGGTCTTCGGATTTCAACTGAAAAAGGTTCATACAAATAAATATCTATAACTTTATTAATTGTTGCCAAGATTGTCGGTAGTAAGGGGGATAGAGGGTGCACAAGGTTTTTTTTTTGTTTGCTGGTTGCAGACAGCTAAAAGTTTAACCGCTGTCAACTGTATGCTATGCTATCACTGTACTGTACGGCGCGGCGGCGACTGGCCCATCAATGGCCTGATCCCATTTCAGGGCCCTTAGCCTGTAACACAATGGTCAAACACAAAGGTGCCAAAATGGGCTGTCAGGTGACGACTTCAATTACGATTTGCTAACGCTGTCTGTCCTTTTAATGTTTTAGTAGTACAGCAAAGAATATTTTTATTCTAATTCTAGAGGATTAGTTCTCTGGTTGTAGGAGAAAAACGAGGAGAGCCCGGTTTTGTCCTTCTGCCGGGACGCCATTGACCCGCCATTACGTTACAGGCTAAGGGCCCAGGCTGTTTCAGGTCTCATTGTAAACCAATCAGATTAAAAAAATATATATATATATACAGGGCGTCCCACGGCTATGCCACATGGAGGGAAAGTACCTTAAATATTGTAGATGGAACATTTTACTGAAAGAAGACATTATTTTAATTTTAAAAACAATTTAAACTGCATTCATAGATATTGAAATAATTACATGGTTGAACCGGGAATAGAACCCGTTACATGAGAAAAAATATTACCCTGTAGTTTTATCATACCGATCGAAAGGCTTCATCATAAGGATTATTTTTTGCTAAATAACATAGTGTCAGAAATAAAAGAAAGACCATGAATTTTAACATTTTTAATACAACATTAATCAATTTATCAATGAAAATCACAGTAACAAAAGATTAAAGGTATGAAAATGAAACACATTTTTGAATTATTTCTTTATAATCAGCCAGCTGCATTGCGATGGACAAAATTTTACGCGTCTTTCGGCTCAGGATACGTCTCGATTTGTTGCATACTACCAGGTAAATGTTAAAACTCATGGTCTTCCTTTTATTTCTGACACTAAGTTATTTAGCAAAAAATTATCCTTATCATGAAATCTTTCGATCGGTATGATAAAACTACAGGGTAATAATTTTTTCTCATGTAACGGGTTCGATTCCCGGTTCAACCATGTAATTATTTCAATATCTATGAATGCAGTTTAAATTGTTTTTTAAATTAAAATAATGTCTTCTTTCAGTAAAATGTTCCATCTACAATATTTAAGGTACTTTCCCTCCATGTGGCATAGCCGTGGGACGCCCTGTATATATATAATGTGGCCTATTCAAATTCTAAAATAATGTGATGTGAAGCATGTCTTTAGGTTTTAGGTAGATAATAAAGTAATATTAAATTTCTTCTTCTTGCCTCTCTACTAACGGAGGTTCGCTGTCAGCTCTGCATATTTTTTTTGGTCCATAATTGCCAAGCGAAATAAATGTTCAAAGCTGACTATATTCCCTATATTTCAGAGGCATGTTATATACAGGGTGTCGCAAAAAATTGTGTCAAGCGGAAGTCCAGAGATAGAGCACCCCTAAGGGTATTCGAATCACCCCCATGTTTTTTTGTTCGGCGATTTTTTGACGTTTAGAAGTTATGAGGCTTTTAAGGTTTTTTTGTGGAGAATTACCTAGCATTGGTTTTTATTTGTTTACGTTTAGGTATTTAAATTTTTAAATATTTTTTTTCTTTATTGAGCTCTTAGATAACTAGTCTATCACCAAAAAAATAATTATCAGCTTTAAACTTGTAAAAGATAGTGCAATTTTGATCCAAAGTTCAAAAATGCCGGATTACAGAAAACATCATCAAATAAGTTAGTATGGGAAGAAAAAAAAGTAGGGGTCTGAAGGATTCCAAATTGATTTCGAAAACTTGCCTACAATCTGAACCTTCAGAATAGCACAAAAAATCTGTTACTTTATGGGGCTTTTATTCGAGTAATTAGCGATCAAAGTTGAAAAACCGGAATTATGAGAAATGTAATTTAGATCGTTTTTCTTTTATGTTATAACTTCTAAACGTCAAAAAATCGCTGAACATACATGGGGGTGATTCGGGTACCCCTAAGGGTGCTCTATCTCTGAACTTCCGCTTGACACAATTTTTTGGGACACCCTGTATAAAGAGCAACAAATATTAATTATTCAGTATCCCACACCTACTTACATTATCCTTCATGTTTTTACTCAACTCCTTTATCTGCAAGTGTTGCAAGGCTTGGGCTATAGCTTTCTGGTACTGGTCATACTTGACTGGATCCTTTTCAAACACATTGTATGTATGTGTGTCTAAGTTGTCGGCCAGAGGCTGCAGTGGTATTTGTAGGTAATCTTCCCACCTAAAACATATTATGTCCTTTAAAACCAATAAAAAAAAATATTTAAAAAATTCTGTCCCTGAGACGGCAAGCGTTACTTTATCAGTCATTCACGTGCGTTATGTCTAACTTTTTCAGGGCAATCTCGCGCGCATAAAATTAACTCAGTGATATTATAGGCCCTCAGCGTCAGAATGTGTCTTATCGCCACGCCACACATAATTTTTTTCTATTTTCATCACGCAATCAATAAAAAACACTGCAAAGAAAAGTTTACCCTTTAGCATAGCTCAGCATAGGATCTTCAGGCTGGTATGGCCGCCTTTGCCACATTCTGTATAAGAACTGCACATAATGCTCGATGTTGGCCCGCCGCGCACCGCTGATAACCACCTGAGCGTCCCGCTCCACCAAGCTCATGACAAAGTTCTGATGCGGACGGGAGAGGACCGGGTAGCTGGAAGAGTAAGAATAAAAGTAACAGTACAGACCAGTCCCACCAAAAGCAAAATGGCCGCAAAACAGCCAGTTTTACCAAGAGTAAGAATGGTTTGACTTTTTTTCTCATTTAGTAAATATGGTGTAATTTTTGCTTTGAGAGCTGTTGTAATAATGGGACAGTGTGAGGAAAAAGATGCCAAGATGGTGATTTAACAGTGATCATAATTATGGTGGAAAATAACTGGCACCAACATAACATAATCCGCAAAAAAATATTGACAATATTTAATTTATTATTCACCAGGGAAAGAGTTGGAAATATTGGTGCTCATAAAATGTCCTTTTGAGGCATCTAGCAATGTGTTAAAGGCCTCAGCAGCGACAACAATGGAACATACCCTTTCTTGTTATTATAAAATAACGTTGTGGGTATGACAACAGCTTTGACGGGCTCACCGAGCCACCGCTGCAGGACTGAGCTAGGGGGCATGTCTGCAGACAGTTCCAACATGACACTGACTCTCTTGTCCCAGTCCATGCGTTCGTGGAACAAGGACCACCACTGCCACGGCTCGTCCCACGGCTCCTCGCTGTCCTCGGTGTCCCCCAGGCTGTGTTGCAAGGTTCGGTTGCACACCATCGACACGCGCGCCCATATTAGCGATGGGTGGTGACTGGAAAAAGATTGGTACGTGGAATTGAAGGAAAGAGTATGGTATTGAAATTTTTTTTTTGCAACTTCTCTCCTTCCAGTCAGTAGGGATGGGGGCACAAGATAAGTTGGTGTGGTGTAATAAACACGAAAAAAAAACTACATTTACCTGTTTTCATAGTAAGATTGAAGTATTCTAGCTAAGTTTGTTGATTCTCTTCCATGTAGCGTTAATGTGAGTGCCGGCAAACCAAGGCCTTTACAGTAGGAGAGTTCCTCGTTCAGACAATCTTCGTAAAGCCGGCGCGCGATGGGCGACGGCACATCCACGTCTATGTACGACGAGAGCTTGCCCACTACCCTGATAGTCCAATCTTGTGGCGACAACAGCATGTCAGATCTCGTAAACCCAGCAACCCCACTCCTCTCCATCACATGGTGCCTCCGAAAACGCGGGTGTACAATAGGAGAGACGATAAACGAGTAATTACTGTGAAGCGCCGTCGTCAAACAAGCTTGCAAGTCAGGTGTTGTTGCAAACTCCAGCCCGCACGACACTTCTTGCTGAGACATTTTTAGGTATCTCAAAGAAAAAAAGTAGTACTTTAAAATTGATTGTGTTCTTTTATATTTTAATTCATGTGGAATTAATAATTTAACAAAAACATGGAACCAAGAAAAGAAACTCGCACATTTTCAATAGAGGTGTGTAGTTCGCGAATGAATGCTTCGATTGAATGCATTCGTTATATGAAACCATTCATTCATTCATTCACTACCAATCTTTACATATCACATTCACTCTAGTCCACGTAGTTCATTCTTCAAGAAACATTCTTAAATCTACCACACTAAGAACCAAAATTCTGTAAATCTTTATATATCACATTCATTCTAGTCCACGTAGTTCATTCTTCAAGAAACATTCTTAAATCTACCACACTAAGGACCAAAATTCTGTAACTGATGTGTCTCGCCTTTGTCACCTTTGTCATTCGCGGACTACCGTGAGTCAAAAGATACGTGGACGAACTACTGAGCTATGAACTATGAATGAGCTGTGAACTATGAATGAACTGTGAACTATGAATGAACTGTGAATGAACTATGAATGAATGAACTATGAATGAATGAGCTGTGAACTATGAATGAACTGTGAACTAAAAGAGTGAACTAGTTCAGTGAAGGAAATGAACTATATCATTCTTTTCTTTTCACTGAAGCGTTTCGCGCACCTCTAATTTTCAACACACCGCCTTTCAATTTTGACAGTTATTTTTTTATGGTCTATTATGGATGGCCACAGATAACGGGGTGCTTCCATTGTTGAGTCCAACCTGGCAACACTTTAAAACCGGATGTAGGAAGGAATGAATGGGTAGATCTTGATAAAAGGGTAGATTATTAGAAATTCGAAGGTACAACACTATTTCGTTCACAATGACATATTCTGTGCGGTCTGTCTGACACAGAATAGAATCGGTGACAGATTAAAAAATTTCAGACGTTAGGTGAAGCAGCGTTGCCAGAATGTTACAAAACGTCGCCCTAATTCTAATATAGCGTAAGTCATTTTTTTACGAAATTGACATTTTGACATTTTTAGGTAAAGGGGACAAAAATACACCTATCTCTGTCTTTACTTTACAAACTTTGTATGGAAAAAAAAGAGATAATTGACTCAAAACAATAAGTCGTTTCTCAAAGCATAAATTTTCCATTCGAATAAAGCGTAACTCATCCTTTTACATGGAAAAATAAAGAGAGCCGGTCGCTGCGTGTTTTAAGGGGTGATTTAGTTGGATTCCTACGGTTAAAAGATATGCAATTGTTTGTTATCTTTAGTGTAAGGTCATATAAATGGATAGATGTATTTTTTATGTTACTTATTATAATTCAATCCATAGAAATGATTAGTTAAAAACGGCAAATGAGTTACGATTTATTAGAAAATATAAAAATCTTGATTTAATTTGAGATACGACTTATTCGAACAAACAATTTGTATTGCTTTAGGTTTTACCAGTATAGAGTTTGAGTCTTCTGATGAAGATGACCACGCATTAATTAGAAATCTACGTGAAAATCGTTTAAATATACCCAATTCTAAAAAGAAACCGAATAACCACATAAAAATTTTAGAAAACACAGTAATGTTTCGGCCAAACAGCTTGGTCCAAGTATCGCAAACCGATAAACAGATAAAAGAGCAATGTATCTCTGGGAGTACCGCTCTGGGCTTGAAATAGTAGCAGATGCAGACTCATGTAACGATAATCACAACTTACCTGAAATACCTACTTGACAGCTTTCATAAGTTATCAGCCAGATGACAAACTATTAGAAGCTATAGATGCGATTCAATCTCCTTCAATAATGATGCATCAAAACTAAAATGAAATGGAAATGCTAAGTTATGTACTTCATGAAACACATGACACATGACAACACATGAGCTGGATCTGAACGCAGAAGCCATAAATACTATTCAATCTCCTTCAATACTGATGCTCCAAGCCGAAAATGGAAATGCTAAGTTTTGTAGGTACTTACTGAACACAGGAACTGGAACTGGACGCAGAAGCTATAAATATGTTTCAATCTCCTTCAATACTGATGCCCCAAGCCGGAAGTGTAATGGGGATGCTTAGTGATGTACTTACTAAAACACAGGACCTGTATCTATACGCAGGAACGGATACAATAGCTACCACTGTGGTTGAAGATACATCAGATGTACAGCTTGTCTGTGAAATTGCTACGACTAAATGCATGTACTTACCTTTAAGTCGAGTTGGAACTGAAGAAACGCCATGAACACCATTGCCATCTTGCCCTAGCAGTGCACTCAAAGTAACTGCAACATCTAAAAATAATAATCCTGGACAGTGCGGTTGACTTTGGGGTTGGAAACGACGAAACTGGAACTGTTAAAGTCGATGAAAATAACAAGAAACGAAGTAAGAGAGCGCCTGAACTATAGAAGAAAAATACATGCATTTAGTGGTAACAATTTCACAGACGAGCTGTACATCTGAGATATCTTCAACCACAGATGTAGCTATTGTATCCGTTCTTGCATCCAGATCCAAATCCTGTGTTTCAGTAAGTACATCACTTAGCATTTCCATTTTCGGCTTGGAGCATCAGTTTTGAAGGAGACTGAATAGTATTTATGGCTTCTGCGCAGTTCCAGCTCCTGTGTTTCATGAAGAACCTACCTAACTTAGCGATTCCATTTCATTTTCGTTTTGATTTATCATTATTGAAGGAGATTGAATCGCATTTTATAGCTTCTAATAGTTCGTCATCTTGCTGATAAGTTATGAAGCTGTCAAGTATTTCAGGTAATTTGTGATTATTGTAACATGAGACTGCATCTGCTACTATTTAATCCCCAGTAGAACTCCAAGAGATACTTTCTCTTTTATCTATTTAACTGTTTGCTATACTTGGACCACGCTGTTTGGCCCAAATATTAGTTTTTTTTCTAAAAATTTTATGTGGTTATGCCGTTTCATTTTAGAATTGGGTATATTTGAACCATTTTCATGTAGATTTCTAATAAATACGTGGTCATCTTCATCAGAAGACTCAAACTCTATACAGGTAAAACCTAAAACAATACAAATTGTTTGTTCGAATAAGTCGTATGTCAGAGAATTAAGGAAACTAATAAAGCGTAAGTCAGAAATCACAGGGAATAAGAAATATATCATTAAAATTCCGCACATTATATAACAGTACGTTAAATTTTGATAAAAAGTCTAGTACATGTTAAATAAGGTTTTCTTTAAAGAAGTCACAGAAAAACGGTTATTTGAGCCTCCTGAAAACTTGTCATTTTTGACTTATGTACTTCATATTAGAATTAGGGCGACGAAAAGTAACATTTTACGTTACTTTTGACCCTCTTATGTTACCTCCATGTTACACGACTCAATATGTTACTTTTGTGTTACTTGTTAGATTTTCCAGCAACCAAAAAAAATCCACCAGTTCAAATTAACTTTCCCTGAAATACTCAGCAATATTAATTATGCTAAAATGATTTTAGTGGGCCAATAAATCTCCAACCTCTGTATATTGTCTACGTGAATCACAGTAAATTTACAATCGATAAAAAAAATGTATATGGGTGTTATTTGGACGTTAGCTACCCTTTCTCCATTAATATATGTATTATGATGGCGTTTTTTTATATTCATTGATGTTGTCATCAGGTTGTTTGTAGTATTGAAAGAAGTTTTTCTTTATTTCTTTTTTTTCTTAAATTGGTTGGTATATTAGACACACACCACACATCATTGATTGTATGTTTCTTTCTTTTTCAGTATCGCTAGTCGATTATTCGATCAAAAATTATTAAGATTTTTTCGAAGTTTAACAAATGGGACAAGAAACTTATTTTACTTTTTGTGAAATAAACTGCCATAATACAAAAATTTTACCTTCCAATAAAATTGTTATTATGTTTCCAATTGACGTCCGTAGTCCTTTTATGAGAGAGTACATCGTCTAGTACCGCCGTTCGCCGTCAGATGTCGCTCGTATCTCATGACGTGACCCGAGCCCGCTACCATAGATTACCAGACCTGAGGACTAACACAACCGAAGACACAGACCAAAGACAAGCCGCCATGATTCCGCCATTGTTCGGCTCATAAAATGTAGCCCCAGGAAGGCATCACCAGGACTACGGACGTCAATTGGAAACATAATAACAATTTTATTGGAAGGTAAAATTTTTGTATTATGTTGTCCGAATTGACGTCCGTAGTCCTTTTATGAGAGATCTGTTTGTTATCTCCTGGTGGCTTGTAGGTATAGAAACGCAACAATGTGATTACACCAGTTATTAGGCAACTTAGAACTTAATTTCCATTTATAATCAAAGAAGAATTTGATTATTAGTTGAAATTTTTTAATAATTTATAAAATAAGATCCAGATCAGATACACTTGAAACAGAAAATAGTTTTGAGTGATTTTTCTGTTATTACAATATTAGCATGAATAGTGGAAATCTCTCTGTGATACTTTAAAAATATTCTCATTATGCCAGTTAGTTTTACAAAGAATATCATTAATAGGGTAATTTTCAATCTAGTTTAAAGATGAAACTGCAGATCTCAAACTGCCAGTTGACCCAGCCGCCAATAATAAAATTGATGGAGAGGCGGGCTTTGTTGGCTCTCTGGTAGAGACAAATAATTTAGTTAATAAGCCTCTAGGTTTACTTGCTACAATTATCAACTAGTGGGTCTATTTTTCTGTCTGGAGGGGCTGAAAGAAACCAGCTAGATTGCTGAAAAGAAAAACCGAATCTGACTTATAACCAAAGTGGGATGCAATGTTAGAGAATTGAAGTTATCTATGAAGTGACTGGAGTCCACATGTAAAAGTGTGAGGTCACGGACTCTCTAATCATTTATAATAAGTTGAAAAAATTCACTAAACAAAAATAAGTGGTCATGGATTGACCCGATGACAACAAAAGTAAAATAGCAGCGTGCCTAGACACATCATATAAACTGTTTAAATTTTGGCCTTGTGTCTTTTAAGTATTTAGTAGTTTTAAGTATTCTAGCATCCCATATAGGAACTTTTACATGGTAATGGTCTTGCTATTGCAATTTCCTTTAGTATGTGTCTGACCAAGGGATTTGAAGTTATTTTAATATCTGATATAGTTTCACAAATAGTACAAGACTTATGTGTACAGAAGCAAGGTTATCTGTCAGAAAAAGTTTAGCCAGATATACATAGCCAGATATACATAGCCAGATATATATAGCAACATCAGATATAGTAGGACAATGACAATTTAAATTATTTAACTGGTACCGGTGTCCATTTATTCCAAATGGGAGCAAGTTATAAGAGTAAGAGGCTCTCCAAAATGAAGAAAGCCAATGCTTTTTCTGGGGAACCTGCAGTTAATGAGTCCCCCTGAAATGAGCCATGCTTCCAGGCGAAGGCTGTCCACTAGAGGAGGCAGTCTGCCTATTGCGGTTTCCACTAAGGATGACTTCATGTATCGTATCTTTTCCAGACGTGTTCTTGCTCGACTCTTCAAGTCTGTGCGCCAGAAAGACTTCTTCCACTTGGGTGCTAATATTATGAAACTGCCCGATGCTGTGCTGAGGTGTTGCAGCACTCGCGGTAGAAGAGCTGGCGGGGGAAAGACCCAGGTCAGGTCGTAATGCCAACATTTGCTGAACTCATCGTGAAAGCAAGCGTTCGAGCCTGACAAGTCTAGCGTAGCATAATTTGGAACCACATATGCCGTTTGACATGCGAACAGCTCTATTTTCGGCGTTCCCCATAGGCTGAATAGGTTTGCGGTTGCCTTGTCTTGAAGATGCCACTCTGAGCCTGCGCGACTGCTTGAGATCTTGTCGGCTTCGGAGTTGTACAGTTCCGGAAGGCGGTGAGGGAGCAGTACAATGTTGTAGCTGTCCGTCTGTTCCAGCAGTTGTCTTATTAGATGTAGCAGATGACATGGTCTTGTTCTGCCTTCGTCCTTTATGTATGAGACTACTGACTTCCTGTATGTCTGCAGTATCACAGTTGAGTTTCTGAATATTGACTCGTTTGAAGAAACTGCAGCTGTTACTGCACTGTACTGCATCTTATCTTGTCGGCTTCGGTATGGTACAGTCCCGGACGGCGGTGAGGGAGCAGTACAATGTTGAAGTTGTCCATCACTTCATGCAGTTGTCTTGTTAGATATAGCAGATGATATGATCTTGTTCTGCCTTCATTCTTTATGTATGAGACTACTGACTTGCTGTCTGTCTGCAGGATTACAGTTGAGTTTCTGAGTGTGGACTCGTTTGATGAAACTGCAGCTGTTACTGCACTGCACTGCATCTTATCTTGTCGGCTTCGGTATTGTACAGTCCCGGAAGGTGGTGAAGGAGCAGTACAATGTTGAAGTTGTCCGTCAGTTCCAGCAGTTGTCTTGTTAGCAGATGATATGATCTTGGTCTGCCTTCACTCTTTATGTATGAGACTACTGACTTGCTGTCTGTCTGCAGGATTACAGTTGAGTTTCTGAGAGTTGACTGTTGACTCGTTTGATGAAACTGCAGCTGTCACTGCACTGCACTGCATCTCTTAAGTTGCTATGCCATTTATTCTGACTCCCAAGTTCTCATGAACTGATCGTTGTTGACTAGGGCATCCCATTATGTCTGACGCATCTATTTACATAATTTCACGGGGTGGATTAGAATCTTCTGCTCGATATTCTCTAGCCACCACTACCGTTCCTCTCGCACTTCCTTCCCAAAAGCATTTGCAGTGTATCTGGAGCGTTCAGCAATGCAACCTTCCCCGGTGGGTGATGAAGGTCACAAAGTTGCGACTTGCGAGGATGTTGGCATAGGCATTTGCAGTGCATCTGGAGCGTTCGGCAATGTAACCTTCCCCGGTGGGTGATGAAGGTCACAAAATTGGGATACCCTAAGAGGCATTGCGCCTGCTTGAGGGTCCAACTGCCGGCATCCAGGACATTGACGGACTCTCTTTACTTTTTCTTGAGGTAGAGACTTTGTATTTCGATTTGTGTCCCAGTTTATCCTCAAGTATTGTAAGGATCTTGTCGGAGTTGTGATGGACTTTTCTAGATTGATCAACCATCCCAGGCTGGATAAGAACTCAATGGCTTCTGACACATGAGTCTTCAGAGTCTTCTCGCACTGGTGAACGATTAGGTAGTCGTCCAGATAAACAACGAGGCGGAGTCCTTTTTGACGTAGAACTTGGTTGAGTCACTGTTCAGTTTCTGTCCGGTCCAGTTAGTCACTATCGTGAACATCCAGGCAACAGCTAAGCCAAACAGCAGACAGGTCATTTGTAGTAGACGACCTTCATAACTTGTCTATGCTCTGGTTTTATTGGTAGATGGTAATATGCTTGACTTAGTAATTTCACAATCCAGTTGGCCGGGTGAAGGAAATTTTGGCATTTTTTGAAAATGACGGAAAAGATGAAAATGCCTTACTGGTCCAGAGCCTTCAGGTTAAAAATGTTTGGTCACTCTTTACAATCGCTGAAGTTGATAAAATTAATGGTACCTAGTTACTGACTGAACCGTATTTGGGACACCTGATATCAAATTCGGAATTGTTTTGGGTGGATGGAAATCTTCCCAGATGCAACGGTAGTTCTGTAGGCAGCCAGTAATTTCTTATGGCCTCTTTCTTCCCTCCCCCCTTTTTCTTCACAAATAATCTGTAGGATGTCATGAGAAGTAGTTGGTATCGTTATCCAATAACTCTTTTAATTATTTGTGACATACAGAGGACCTCTCGTCTGGGTAGGAAAACATTTTAGACAGCACGCTATCTGTGTGCAATGGCGCGATTTGAAAGCGCGTGCATAGGTTTTGATCGTACAGATCTGTGTTGACACAACAGAGAGCGGTCCATGGGTGAACATATATCTATGCTTACACGCACCAGGGGTTAAGGAGAGCTCTGTATCACTCCTAGACCAGTCAATGATATTTTGGAGCACTTTGTTAACGAACTCGTTCTGATCTAGAAAAGCTAACGCTTCTAACGAAAAGGCGGCGACACTACGTTCCATTTGATACCATCTCAGCGGAGCCAAAGGATCTTCTAACCTTCGAAGCTCTTCATTCACCTTCAGTACAGAAAAAGCATTTTTCTCGCATGGAGGCCGTGAAAAGGGGCCAAAAAGTAAAACCGAAGTGACGGTAGGTGTAAAAGATTTTGACGTCGACGGCATATTGGCAAGTAGTAGATTGTTTAGACTCACCAATTGATGTGACAACTTTTCAAACCTGCGGTCTGGATCTGATACTCCGCGGCGCCGTCGTTTCCCTGAAGGCTCTTCTTCCGATGACTAATCCACATCACCTTCACTCGAAGAAATCTCAGCAGACAGACCCTTGCCTGTCGATTCATTCATCACGCGCAATCACGCGTTTTTCAGACAGGCCTTATCTGTCTCCGTAGGCTCGGGAAATTCATCAATTTTAGCACAAAACACAGCTCACTCGATGAAATACGATAGTAATTCACAAAGTACAAACTTTCTACTTCTATCTCGAAAGTTTTTTTTTTTTTTTTTTTTAAATCATTTATTTAGAAGCTTTGATTACAGAGTAATATGACAGCTTCATTTTAACCTACAAATACAATATAATCTACATAATGCCCTGGTTTACATTATTCCAGCGCCGGAACGCCACCGTAACAATGAAAACCGGCGCCGGAATGCACTGGAATGAGTCCAGTGCATTCCAGCGCCGGCCCACACCACCCCAGCAGCACTAAAGCACTCCAGCGCCGGGACAATGCAACCCAGGCTTCATAATAACAAACATAACTTAATTTTATTAATTAATGAATGATTGACGCTTGATCAAGCTAAATTTAACAAACTGATACAGTAATAGTGCCGCACCAGACGATGGTTCGGACAAAATGCTATGGAAGGCGCCAACCTCTAACATATTTAACTTTAGTAAAAACAATAATATATCTCTCTCATTCGTATTCCTATCACAATCCAATAATAAATGCTGTACATCTTCTACAATACCACAGATTTCACAATTGGGAGACTCTATTTTTTTCATTAAGAAACCAAACTTATTTAGCGGAAGATGTCCAGAGCGGATTCTATGTGCCAAGACTATAGTGTTTCTGCTTAACTTCAAATTTGTAAACCATGGGATTCGAGGAGGCTCACACTGCATTGTCCTGTACCAAATGCCCTTTTCTTTCGAGTTATACAGTGAAAAAACTTGAAAATATTCTGACGGCTACTTGCGCGGTTGAAAAACGACGCAACAATGGCGGAATCATGGCGGCTTGTCTTTGGTCTGTGTCTTCGGTTGTGTTAGTCCTCAGGTCTGGTAATCTGACGGCTACTTGCGCGGTTGAAAAACGACGCAACAATGGCGGAATCATGGCGGCTTGTCTTTGGTCTGTGTCTTCGGTTGTGTTAGTCCTCAGGTCTGGTAATCTATGGTAGCGGGCTCGGGTCACGTCATGAGATACGAGCGACATCTGACGGCGAACGGCGGTACTAGACGATGTACTCTCTCATAAAAGGACTACGGACGTCAATTCGGACAACATAATAAAGTATTGTTTCCACAATAAAAAAAAGTTATGTTACTTTTCTCGAGAAAATGTTACTTTTTGATCTGCCTCGTGTTATATTTGACTATCTGCCACTGGCAACACTGAGGTGAAGTGAACCAATTGGCTTCTCCATAAAATCATAGATGTTTCTGATTCGAAAACCATTTCGAGGAATAGGCTTCTGGAGCTATTTGCAGTAATCGAAAAAAATTATAAGCATGTAGTTATTTTTTTATATGCAAAACTATGTATGACCTTCATTTCATTTGACCTTCATCATATTGTCTCTGCTGGACGGTCGTGACGTAGTTCCTTTTGCCGGAGAAATATCATAGTGTTACCAACTTTAGAGAAAATTCCTGAAATACTGAAATAAATAAATGCGGTTCCGATATTGATTCGAAAGTACAACCAACTTTGTTTCTTTTAAAATGCTGCGCAATCACAAAACTGCTTTCGTCACTCACTCGGCAACCAGACACTTAACTCCGAAAAACAGCGGAAAATCGGTTTGCGGCTGTGTGAGTTATGATCAGTGGTTTATTTTTCTTAGTTTCTTGTAATAAAATGTCTGAGAGTGCTCTAGTCTTGGTATAGCCGATTTTCGGCGCAGATTATAAGATTACAGTTTGCCGGCAGACTTTTGGTAATTTGCACTGTGCTAATGCTGGCAACTCCGATAATCTGTCATCTACTTTTGACAGATAAGTTTGAGTAATGCCCTATCCACATTCACGCGCTAACCTCCGCGAGAAGTGTTTACACGCCGCTCCTTGCGTCGGTTTTCTATACAAACAAACAAAAGAAACTCCGCCGAAGCGTGCGCGGAGGTGTGTGGCGTGATTGTGGACCGGCCATAACATTTTGTGGTTTTTGTTGTTGTTTGTTTCGTTTTAAAGTTTCCGATTTCAGTCTTGTTTGTTAAGTTAACGTTTACTGATTGTGGCACCGATCCTGACCTATAACCCATCCATCCCTTGTGACTCCCGCTCAGCTGGATACTGTAAACTCCCATCAAATGTGACTCCCACTTTTATAACTGGACACTGATGATAATAACTCGCCACTGGATCCTAGTTAGACTTGCGTTGCTTGGACCGACTGTCTAGAAGATGGCCTGTACACCTGCGGCTCGATAACTTTGTCAACAAAGCAGACTCCCGCAATCTGCCTAATGTGGAAATAATTATGATCCTAGAATACATAACAGCCACAATATTGCTGAAATTAGAGGGGCTAAGGCATTGATGTAAGTATCTTGTCACCATGTTGGTTCACATTAATCAACATTGTATCAAGCTTGATTAAAGGAACATAAAAATCTGTCTCACCTTTTAGAGTTTAGACGCTAAAACAGAAAATGATTCATATAGTGTAGAACTGTTCAGTTTAGGCCAGAGTGGCTCAAAGTTCAGTTTATGCCAGAGAAATAATATTTTTTGGTGATGGAGACTTAAAAATAAGTTTAAATCATCCATAACATTCTTACGTTATCATTAGTAATTTTATTTATTTAGCAAAGTTATTTTACAGGATATCTTGTCATTCATACGTTGATTCTGCTATGGGATATGTCTGCATTGTGAGGGCCTAAGTAGTGTCAGAGCATAGATTAGGCAACAAGCTGTACAATGTTTTAGCAAAAATTCAAGAGACTGAAGAAATCATTACTGAAGCAACTTGTACTTTATTTTTGTAAACATTATATTTCCTGCTATCTTTTCTCTGTATGTATACCTAACTACAAAACTTTTTTTTAGGGGGCTGCCTGCAAACATTCACTGCTACTTTTATTCTGGCTGGTAAAGATACAGAAAAGCATCAACTACATCAGCCCAGTGTTATTGGATAAGGCCTACATTGAGCTTTTGTGTAGCGAGCCCATCTTGAAATAAATAACAAAATCCTTAAATACTGGGTAAACAATAAGAAAGAGATTATACAAGAATCAGAGAAAGCATGTATTTTTGGAAGTGTTTTATTTACCCTAAAAAAATTGTAAGTGCAAAGGAATAAAAAATTCAATTTTCCTGGCTCTGTAATAACTCGCCACTGGATCCTAGTTAGATTGCGTTGCTTGGACCGACTGTCTAGAAGATGGCCTGTACACCTGCGGCTCGATCCACCATTTTTACTTTGCACTGCGTAGAGCACTGAACATGCATAGGTGCCATCAAATTTCCTTTTTTTTAGGTTCGCCTATCTTGGGCTTGCAAAGCAGCTTTGTGCATGTAGGTGCCTTACTGAACATCTCGTATGTAGTTTCTTTTTCATTTTCAATATTTTCCTTATTAGTTTGAGATTGAATCTTGCGCTGGTTTTCATTTTTGGTTGTTGGTTCATCAGCTTCCATTGTTGGTAATTTTTCAAATCTGTTTCAAGCTGCAATTAAAAGAAAGTAGATGAATATCATGTAGAATCAACACTGACAGGGACTTTATTAAACATTAGATAGTTTGAAGTAACCATATGCAGGCCCTGTAAAGGGGAAGGCAATGGCTAAAAGCTTACTTACATTGAGATCTTCGCAACAAAACATTATCTTCGATTTTTTATAGTCAGTGTTGGCTAGGATACACCATTCGTACTTCAGTGGTTCATATATCCGCCGAATACTTTGTCCGGAGTTGATTGCTCATTATTTGGGCACACCGGAACAAAGCATTGTAATCCTTTGGATCTGCCAGTGCCAGGGTCCATCGTGAAAGCAAATATCGGTGTCCAGGTACGTGTAAAGCCAAGGTCAAGAAGTGAAGAGGTTTCGGTGTCTGGTTACGTGTGAAGCCAAGTTCAAGATATGCAGAGATTTTGTTCGGTGTCCGGGTTAAAGCAAGGTTAATTAGGTACGTGTTTAAAGTCGATCAATCAGTTGAAATAGAACGCCAGAAAATGACGAAAACAAAACAAAACAATGAACCACAGATAAGACTTGACAGTTGTCATTTTGACCACAGATTAGCACTTGACCATAGACAATTGGTTTTTTATGACGTCACATCCGGAGAAAGTTTAAAATTTAATTAAAAATATAAATAAAAGGCTTAGAATTTTTTCCTCCAAAATGCATTCTTAAAATGTTCTATTTAATCTAATAGAGCTTTAAAAACAAGTACTAATTTTTTCTCGACCTACCGAATTATGTTGTTGTTGTTTTTTCAGCTGAAAAATGTAGTTCATCAACAATCAATTTTATATTAACATCCAAGAAGATATGGCCCAGGAAGATCCTTTACATATACCTGAAAGTTCAGATAGTGTAGAAGTTCAAATAACACACAAAAATCGTAGAGGAAGACCGGCTCTGTCGAATTCTATTACGTTTTGCTCGCAACCGAAATCTATTGTATCTAAGCTTTTGTCTAACATTTCGAAAAATCGAAAAACTATACCCAAAGCCAGCTGTATAAATATCGAAAGTGAAGTATCTTATAGTACTCTACAAGCCAATGGTATTTCTAAAGTCAATAGCAAATCTTTTGAATCTAATGATCAAGGCATTATAGGTACAGACGATATAAATAGTGATTATACTGCACCTAGTCCAAAGCTAACAGAAGATGAGTCAAATGATGATAATATATCAAAGTGTAAAAAGGTGGGTTCTATACTATATCTTTAACAAATATGTTTGAATTATTTGATGGATAAGATTCGAAATAAACATTTATTTCAGATCAAACGTAAAGTCAAAAAGGCACATAGAACATTGAAAAGTACTAAAAGAAAAGTTAAGACTAAAGAACATTCCAATGGCTATTCAGACAGGTAAGGAGGAACAAGATATTATACACCATGTTTATAAAACATTGATGTCCAATGTAGTAATGTAATCTTATTTCTTCAGGTGTGATGATTTGCCTCAAGGAAAACCTAAAGACGACCACCATTGCTGTGACCATGCTGGCTGCAATTATAAAAGCAAACTACTGACTAATCTGACCAAACACAAGCGGTTACATTCAAATGCAAAACCATACATGTGTGACCAATGCCCATTCAGGTCCAACTATGTAAACTCTTTGAAGGTCCACAGACGGATCCACACCACTGAACGGCCCTATTGCTGTCACCAGTGTGGCTATACATGCAACAGCACTTCTAATCTCAAGAAACATTTCCTCCATAAACATGAGGGCACTCTCAAAGACACCAAATAAAACAAGTTGTAAATACCTGAAGTGATTATTTGAAGTCTAGTCATATTTTAGTGTTTATACTTTTTGTAACTTTAGTCATATAATGAAAAATAAACATAAGCGTAAACAGTATCTCCAAACTTTTTATTATCTGTTTCAGTATCAATACACAGGTAACAATATCGTAGAGGATACACAAATCTAATATAAATGATTTACAGATAGCAGTAAAGGCTATAACTCTTATAAAATTAAAGGATACATCATGATATATTTGTAGTATTGTTTTACACCATTTTGAGCTCATGAAAAGCACCCTAAAAATAATAATACTAAGGGTTTTTCCGTGGATGTTTAAGCCAATATCAGTGACAGTGTTCAGTGAAGTCTACAATAACAGACTCGCGCCAGCCGAAGAGGAAGTAACCGGTGGCAGAGCCGAGCACCACGGCAGCACAGAGCCAAGTGTTGTACGTCATGAACACCAGCATCAGGACATAGCTGACCAACACCTGGAGCCCGTGCAGCAGAGTCTGCCAGCAGTGCGGCATACTTAGCATGCTTGGACTGAAAAAACACAAAAACTGCACTATGAGAAGGAACATTGCATTTTGTTTATGAGAGGTGAAATCAAATGTGTGAATCATGAATAGACAGATGTTTGATGCTGAAGAATGAGTGACTTCTATGTAAATATTTTCAAAATGGTGATTGAGTTCAGACACAATACTTCTACAGCTATTTATGGGAAATCACTCACATGCGAATAAAAAATAGATGAAGATTGTGTAGTGATGTTTTGTGGCAATTTTTATGTTCGCTACTAGGACGTTTAAGAATGCGTAGGGCAGCCACCACTTTAAATTTATGAGATGCCTTGGAGTTAGCAAATAAATCATGCTTTACATAAGTAATCAATATTCATAGTTTGCTGCTATTGACATTATAATGAGGAACTGAATAATATAAGTCAAAATTATGCTTACACATTTCGCTCAAGAACATGTGGCACTGCTCTGAAATGCAAAAAAAAAGATAAAGTACTTATAAGTAACAGTAAGTACACTTATGTATTATTGCAGTAAGTTTCTATGTAGGTATTGTAATTCAATTACGCATCATAGATAACAGTTTGCTACATTTGATAAACAAACTACTAACTGCAAAAAATTAGCTAAAATGTGACTAATATTGATATTATATTCTCCACCTATCAATCAATTAGCCACAAATCGGCACAATTAAAAAATGTAAGACTCTGTAATTTTACTCAACTGTATTTGTGGTTCATCTGGAGCACACACATTTGAGACACCTTTGTCGGGTGGCGAAACAGCACAATACTGGAGCCCGGCGTATGTCTTCCACAGTAAATGTTTCCTATAATATTTCAGCCTGGAAATGACAAACAAGACATTATGGTCTTATAATAAATTCATGTAGGCATAAAGTTACTATGCAAGTTAGCATTTCTTACCCTTCATAGAATAAAGCCATTACAAAGATGGCCAAAAATGAGCCAACAAACTCTCCAGCCTCGGTAACCTTCCACCATGAAAACAGTATTGTCTCATCACATCCACCGTGGAACTGAAATTTGGGAAATTTGAATTAGCCCTATTAAAGATTAAAAAGTAAGAACATTTCAAGAAACACAATTACACAACCCTTACCGTCATTGCCATGGAACCCATTGACATGGAATGTGCTCCGCTGTGCCCACCATGGTCACCATGTCCCTTCATTTCTCTCAAATTGTCGCCGTTAAACTAAACAGACCAACAAGAATTATGTATTATATAAATTAAAGATTTTTACTAGATATTATACTGAACAAAATTAATTACTTACATCTTGTTTGTTAAAATATGATTCATTCATACTGATGTTGTGCCCATCTATGTGGTCCATCACAATTTGTTCCTGACCATGGTTGTGGCCCATACCATGGTTATCTGGATGATTCCCATGATGCATGGAATGATGGTTTTCATGAGCCATTTTTGGAGGCCCTAAAATACATAACTTTTATCAACCAGCTTCAATTTTGTAATAAGTATGTACAAGAAGCTTGTATTAAAAAAAATGGCACAGAAACTGTTATGGAAGCAATGGCAAGTTTATTAAACAAATGTGTACAACCAAAAGCAATATCAGCATTGTGAATGTTCTGTCTCACACATGCATGCACAATTACACACCAATCTCAAACATGTAAACCTGTCTATTATGTAGTATGCTGTGGGAGATTTTTTTGTAAATACTTGTAACAGTATGCGTTTAAGTGAGATGGTGGCACTCAGTACTTTTCATGACAGCTCTAAATATGCCGCAAACACTCATTATTCAATCTTCTAGGCAATGGATTTGAATTGGTAAAATAATACCAAACATCCCTTAGTTCAGGAACAAGAAACCTATTTGACTATAATATCTAATAGTATGATCAAAAGGCCTAGAATGGTTAACAAGCTATGATCGTAATATAACATCTCAATATAACTTTCGCTTTGTTCAATCATGCAATTGACAATAATTGGCTTGACAGAAACAGGGCAGTACATTCACTTGCCTCAGATACAAGCACATAGATAAAGATTTATGAAAGTACAAGGTTACATAGTATATTACGTTTATAGGTAGACAACTAGAAAGTAATTTAGAATGAGATACTGAAGAAATAAGTACTTATATCCCTTCATGTATGATTGATATTTCATTAATATGCCTAGACAAAGGTGGTTATTTTTTTTAAATTATAAAGATTGGGTGCGGGTGGATACCAAGGATCTGGTTGGTGTGACAAGTTGGGTGAGGTTTCAGAAATTAATGTTTATTCATGCACATTTTATTCAGGCAGGTTTTACACTGCAGATTTACATAATTCAATGCTCACCGTAAGATCCTTCAAAACTGTTGTTTGAAAATTAGGTGTAGAGTTCGATGTGTTCAATTTAAACTCACTGGTTTGTAGAAATATTACGATGTGGCAAAGTACAATAATAATCCATGCACTTTGTGTACTGTATCAAAATATTTTGGATTTGGCGAAAGTGAAAAGGAAGGAAAGGGAAGGACTTTACTACAGGTACTGACTGTTGGCAACTGACAGTGACAGGAGTTCACAGGATAACTGACTGTGAAGAACTGTCAAAATATTGAATGAACGAATTAACTTTCATAGACTTTTTGTTGTCTTCACAACACTAGCGACCATAGACAATTCGCGCGGGATCGGGATTCGATCGACTCCTCCCAATCAGTGCTACCAACTGCTAATGTTGCCATCCTAGAACGGGTAAAGGATCCTCCACACTCCACAAGGACGGGTGAATAATTCACTTTTTTGCTGTTTTGTTTCGAAATTCACCGTGAATTTCGAAACAAAACAAGGTTGAAAAACCGGTCTTTGTCCGTCACCGCGCCGGTGGCAAATACAATAAAGCCGCGTTTTCATGCTGGGTCCACACATCGCACTCCCAGAACAACACTGAATTAAGTCGAAAAATCCCAAAATCGACTTTTTAATGTAGTTCAATAGGAAAAAAAAATCCGCATATACCACAAAGACAGTCATATTTATATTTCCAAAAACAGCCAACAGATGTCGCAGTAAGTCTCTTTTAGTGAATGAATGACTGCTGAGTCGTACCACGAATATGAATCTAATTCCAGTTGCGACTTGTACGTCTGTGAGAACAATATGTAGTGACGTTAGCAACATTGATTCATTTCGGAATAATGCAGTATTATTGAGTGCGACTACAACATTACTCAAAATTATTTAGTTATAATACAGTTTTGGTGAATTTCCTGTTTTTGCTGTTTCGATAGTATTTCGAAATAATACTCTATTGGTGACGAAGGCATGTTATTTTTTTTAAATTATTCCTAAATAGTTCAGTATTGTTTGATAAAGGTGAAAATTACTTAAATAATACACTATTGATGGTAGATCTAAATAATGTTCTAATTTCTGTAAATATCGCAATATATATTTTTTTAATACTCAGAATTATTACTTATACTCTAAACTAAAAGAAAAGTTTTTATATTTTGTTTTTTTTATTTATTCACATGAAGATCTAACATGTTTTTTGAGATAATGCAGTATTGATGAATTAATTCAGATATTGTTGGTTAATGGGCAGACTATGAAGGGTCAGGGTCTGTTGTTGCTTAGAAAAGCAATAAAAATAACCACAGATGAAGCCGGGTCAACTTCTCAACAAAGGAAATAGAAATTTGTGCTCAAAATGAAGTTGAGAATTCAAAATATGCATCATCAGCTCTCGCGGTATTACCTGTTTCAGAATCAGCTCTCACGGTATCGCCTGTTGCAGCATCAGATCGCGCGGTATCTCACCTGTTGCAGCATCATCTTTCACGGTATCCTCTGTTGCAGCATCAGATCTCTCAGCATTACCTATAGCATCTTCAAAAACTCCTGATTAGGATAATGAAAGCGATGCGGATCCTACTTTTACTGTGTCTTAAAGACAAACCCGGCCATCTGTAATACCTAGACGAGTGCCTTCGTCTTCCTACTCGAGTACCTCATCAGACTCCAGCTCATCGATATGAAGCTCCAGCAGCTCATCTGATGGTGAATCCAATAGACCAGGCCCATCCGCAGCGGATACCCGAGTTGTTTTCAATTCTGTCCTGACTCATGAACCTTCAACGTCTGGCTGTCATTGATCCTGCTCCAACAGCTCAAAGTGATCCTAAGTTAAGACAAAAACGAGTGCGAAACCTAGCTGGCTGGAAATCAAAGATTGCTAAAACATTGCGCAATAAAAATAATCATTTTCAGCCCACATTTGCCCACTGTTGGGTATAGGTCTTTTCCCCTTCGCGCCATCCTTCTCGGTCTCTCGCTGCTCACATCCACGGGCCCTCTGCCACCTTAGAGATGTCATCTGACCACCGGGCTGCTGGTCTGCCTACCGACCGACGTCCCGTTCTCGGCCGCCACTCCATTACTGCCCTGGTACACCTACCGTCTTCCCGGCTCGCCAGGTGCCTCGCTCATCTCCACCTAAGACTTGCAACTTGGTCACCAATATTATCGACAATAATATCTTTATCAAATCTAAAATAAACAAAATGGCAAGGCAGGAGGTAAGGAGATTTTAAAATAATTTTGACTTCTGGGGGAACTACCTAGAGAGGCAAAGAGAATACGTCGTCATCAGGCATACGCAAGAAATCATACCAAAATATAGGTATGTACCTACATCACATCTGAAAAATTAAGAGCTTTGAATTCAGCTTATTATTTCGAAATTAATGGTGTGAAAAAATATTTGCAGACCCTAAGGACTGCAAATATTTTTTAAGGCTACGCTGAGCATTTATGTGTGTGGCAGTTATATTAAGAAAGCCCTTTCAAAGAAAATAGATGATGGTTTGGTTGATGATAGATGCTGATGCTCGTGGGAAGCATGGGAATCAGCACAGAATAGACTCTGAAGTAGAAGAGAGTGTGACCAATTTTATTAACTCAATCCCAAGAATAGAGTCTTATTACCTAAGACCACTAAACTTTGTTGTTTTATTTACAGTTTTATAGATATATTCTCGAAATTGAAACAGATGATTCTTTCTTGAATATTTACATTAAACCATTACACGATAGGATAACACTGCATTATTTCAGAATCAATCAGCAAGAAACGAGTAAATCGAAATAATATTTTTTTTATTAGTTAAATAATTTAACAACACTGGATTAACTTGAAAAGTCAGTATTTACGCTTTATGTAAACTTTTAACAGTGATTGGCTTATATGATACTGATAAGCACTTGATTCACAACATAAAATCCCACCGTGAATTTCGAAACAAAACAAGGTTGAAAAACCGGTCTTTGTCCGTCACCGCGCCGGTGGCAAATACAATAAAGCCGCGTTTTCATGGTGGGTCCACACATGGCTATTCGCATTGGCGTTTTTGTATATTTGACAGCACAACGACGATGTGTAAGGGCGATTCTGTCTAAAACTATTACTAATCTGACAGCACTAAAGTGACAGATAATGTACTAAAGTGACAGATAGCTGTCATCTTTAGTACATTATCTGTCACTTTAGTACATTATCTGTCACTTTTAGTGCTGTCAGATTAGTATAGTTTTAGACAGAATCGCCCTTTGTGGATGGTTTATTTGGCAATAAGGGCGATTCTGTCTAAAACTATTACTAATCTGACAGCACTAAAGTGACAGATAATGTACTAAAGTGACAGATAGCTGTCATCTTTAGTACATTATCTGTCACTTTAGTACATTATCTGTCACTTTTAGTGCTGTCAGATTAGTATAGTTTTAGACAGAATCGCCCTTTGTTTGCCTATTTGACAAAAATGCCCAATAGCAAAAACGCGTATCCGCCTTGGTGTCGGTTTTTCAACGCACATCAAAGGAGGCAAAAAGACAAATACGCAAACATTGTAACTACACATGGACAAGTTGTGCACACAGAACACAACTTGTGTTGTGACTATTAAACGCGCAGTGTTGCCAACCCTAGTTTTGGGAAATTGGTAGATGAAGTGCCAAAAAGTGGTAGAAATTGGTAGAAAGGAAAAGTAAAAATAGGTAGATCTACATCTACCAATCATGCAGACAGCCTACAGCTTAACTGTCTTGTCAGCTCAGCTGTCTGTAACTGAAGTGTTTTTTAGTTCGCGAACAGGCAGGCTAATGTCATAAACTCATTAAAAAAAATATTTCATTATTGGTGTTGGAAAATCGGTAGATTTAAGGCTTAGAGTGGTAGATAGGTAGAATGAAGGCAAAATAGGTAGATCTATAAGTTGGTAGATCTGGCAATACTGTAAACGCGTGCCGCTGCCATTTTTAATCTGACACCTATAAATCTATCCCGCTCTACGTCAAACGAAAGAGTGAGATACATTATAGTAATAAACCCATAAGATACGCTCTAACCCAGCCTTATGCTAGGCTTGCTGAAAACAATGTGCACTATAGTCTGTGTCCATGATGTTTGCGAACAAAATGGCTATCACGGTATTTTGCTATTTGACTGCCTATTGCGCAAGCGTAGGTATAAGTTTATGTTACTTAAGCTTGAAGTGCCGATGTTTAGAATACATTGCGGGTTGCAATTTTAACGTCGTTTTTTGTAAGAAATATTCATAATTTTGATATGGCTTCTTAAGAAGATAAGTACCTATGTTAAGAACTAAATAGTGAATACATTTCTGCAAAAAAAAGTTTTGAAAAGTCCGACTTTGAACTTATTTCATTATCTCGGAAACTGTTGATTTCCCAGGCATAGTTTCTTGGGCAAAAATGTTCCTTATGATGGGGACAATACGTGGTTTCCCGCTTTGTTGGCGGTCTTTTAACACCCTGATACCAAGTTTCAGCAAAATCCAGCCAGTAGTTTAAAAATTAAACCGGAACTACGTTTGTATGGGAAAATGGTGCTCTAGCACCCTCTTAAGTGTTATTTTTTTGTGCTGAACTTGTATTGTTACAAAGAACAAAACAAATCGCTCAAGGGGTTGCCGAGATTATGGGGTTGTAAAGTTTATATGAAATGCGCGCGCCTGTGCCAATGGTGTTAGCGAAAAGATTCACATCGTGAGTTTACAGTTCGGGGATAACTACTAGTGTACTAAGAGCGTCAAAACGCGGAATCGGAGCTGGTGATCATTCTCTTTATAAGAAAGGAAAACCCGCCAAGCAGATGTTATGCTTGGGAACCGGCCGGGTCCGAGTCGGTCCGACTGAACATAGTTGGACGTTCTACATATTAATTTAATATACTCATCTACGATAAACATTTTGCTGGCGCGATGCAGGATTGTAGCGAGTAGCGATTTGACAGCTAGAGTATTGTAGCAGTTTCATGTGCGCCCGACAGGGGTCGCTACAGTACCCCCCAAGACCTTTGTTGAGCCTAAAGGTCTTGACCTCGAAGTCTGTGCATGGAACTTGCGCGTGCCAGGAACGCTGCCCTGAGTCAGTGAGTCGACTAGCGGTTGACCTTTCACCGGCGACAGTACCTGGGGACTGGGGAGTAGCCACGCTGAGGTAGGAGGAGGTGGTAGGTAGGAACCGGTGAAGGCTGCTGTACCACCGGCCGGTAGGGACTGGCTATAGTACCGAAGCCCAGAGGTAGGAACAAGTGTACCTGATGTGTGGCTGCCGTTGCCGAATATTGCTGAGAAATTGATCACCATCAGAACCAGTAGCACGTTGCGTCGGCTGTAGTGGAACTGATGTGGTAAGAATGAAACTGGCGTACTTGCGGGGATAGAACCTGGGTCACTCGCTTCCGATTCCATGGTTCTATCTACCCACTAGACTACCACCACTCTTGGTGTTAGAATGAAAATAATCTCCACTAAGATTTTTATTGTACACACGACAGCACGTCAGACTGTACACTTTTGTTGTAAAGTCGCCCATAACGTAACCGAGTAGAATGCTAGCGTGTAAGGGTCGACATGCTGTCGTGTGTACTTACCTTTGATTGGACTGAACCAATCCAAACCAAGCCAGTTGGTTTTGGTTGATGTTGAAGTAACGAAGCCTCGATCAGATGATCTCCATGGCAACCTTCTTGATAGTTCTGTTGTTAATCCTATTTTCACCATTACCCACTACAGTTTGTCTTGGAAAACAGCCTGAGTCAGCTTGACAAATCCTACCAATGCCATAAACGTACAAATACTGAACTGTGTGTAGGCGCCTTTATTTATTAAGAGCATTTTATTTTTTCTATAATGGCAACACTGATTGAGCGTCTGCTGCGTAGCGTGAAATCACAGGGATTTTTCATTTGAAAATCCATGAAATAAATCGTATGCTTGTACCTCGTCGGAATGACATCGACAAATAAAACAAGGATAAATAATTGAAATTATTTTTTTCCTTTACAAAATGCGTAATATTTTTCCTTTCAGAATAACAAGAAATATATTTTGAATTTTTGAGACGCTTCACTCTTCATTTCGTCGTTCGTTTTGTCCGCCATGTCTGAAGCCCTTTCTTGAGTCTGCGAGGCCGTGTTGTGCTATTTTTCGTTTTTATAGAAAAGTGATTTTTGTTGATGAAAAACTATGAATTATACGGAATTATGATATCACCATGAACATTATCCTTATGTGAAGTGTCTACTACCTGAAACAGAAACGTTAAAATCACTTTCATTAGACAACAGTATTTTTAGTTCATCCGCCATATTGGCGCTAATGCCTTTTCGTAAGTTCTTTATCCGCATTTTCTGGCTTTACACCACGTATTTCCATACAAATGTATGCAATTTGTTATCCTTTTTACCAGTTTTCGTAAGATTATAGAAGTTGTGACTGTACGAACAAGTGTTAGTGTGTAATTTCATAATCTTGGTTCATGGCCCCTTTTGGGACAAATTTGGCTTTTTCTCGGGCTTCGGCCTCGCTACACGAAAGAGTGCAATTTGTGGTTGCAATGGTTCATTTTATTTGAAGTGGTCACTAATATTTGTGAGGAGTGTGGAGTCCACAGGAGGTATGGCTGGATAATCGTATGTAATACCCCTCCGATTGCTTTTGGCAGAAGTACCTACTTGTCTACCTATTGAATCCCAAGATATTGTATGCCCTGCAGACTTTCTTCGATGCCTATTTTGATTCAACTTTGATTCCATGTTTGACTGGCGTTTTTGTTTATCTCCACTAGTCATTACTTCTTTCTGAATAAAAATCTGCAACACTTCAAGTGTTCTACATTTTATCTTCTTTAGCACAGTCAAAAGATGTATTGAATATGTTGTTGACACCAAAATACCGATTCTTTACTCACCTAATAGCGGGAAATAATTTGTTTATATGTTATCATGATGATGACAAAGCTATTTCTGCATAAAGGTACATCATACATATCATATCGGGCTACATGTAGGGCACACTTTGCGAGGAACTGTCTGAGGATGGTCTAATTCAATGCTCTTCAATATGTTGTGAAATGAGCAAAGCATACAAGTCGAAATCCTAAGTTTTGGGATGAATCATATCCTCAAAACTTTTTATATGCCTTTATCCTGTTGCCATTGTAGAGGTTATCAGCCATGTCAACAACAGTATTTGTAAAAAATAAACTCTTGTGTAATTTTTAGGCAAATAACACCAAATGCCACCCAGAATTTAGACATTAGGTTCAGATTTTCTACATCCCGATATCTCATATGTTATGTATCCATGCATTCAAAAACTATGCTGACATGTTCTAAGCACCACTTGATTGACATGAGGTAGTGGCCGCCTCTGTCTGGTAACTCCACTCTCAAGGAGTTGTTGAAGTTACTTATCTTCCTCAAACATATGTAATATTATTAAGGCTTGCTATGTGGTCCGGAGGGACCCTTACTGTAGTTCAGGTTCAGAATGTTACAGATGTATGTATATGTCATTTGAAAGGTCCAGTAGGAGGGTAAATAAGAGTTCTCTTCAACACAAGCCACTTACTGGACTCAATTCAGTCATCTCAAAGTAAACAAATCAGCTGTTCCGTAGATTTTCCAACCATGTTTCCATGGCTAGAAATGTTGACATGGCTAGAAATGTTGACAATATGTGTCTTCCTGCTATCGCAGTAGTTTTTTAAGACCTTGTATACATTTGGTCCATAAAATTAAGGAACAGGCTGTTGCATTTTTGAGATATGGTCATTTACGCCACAGTAAAAAATATTTTTATTGATAGGAAGTAATACAACCCTCCTCAAGTATGACTCAAGTATTGGTGTAACGCTGGTGCAAGTTACATTCCAATTTAGGGCTTGAAATGCTGCCCTATCACCCTGTTATTGTGTTGATTACTGCTTTTTGTCATAATTTTAAGGCAATTTTGTTTCAAGGTGATGGATTATTTTAATAGGTGTAATTTTTATTGCAGGCGAGGCCTTTTGACAGAAGATCTCGCAAGCAGTTGAAAGAAGACTGCCTTGCCATTAACCTTGTGTGCAAGGTAATATTAAAGCATACTGATACTTACAGTGTATGCAGAATAAGAATGAGACTAGACAAGTGTTATATTATAATTGCCTCAAATGCACAAAGATCTTTGGTATGGATATTACGAGCCAGTGACAAGTGTATTGTTGCCAGTCACATTCTTTATCTCCATGAACTGTACCTACCCATAGAATAAATCCCAGACACTATGTACTAAGAATTTTCCTTTCTTTTGCAGGTAGGATCCCTTTTCATAATAATTTCATGGGATGAATGGATTTTAGGTGCAGAGGCACCAAAAAACCATTTTTAATATGCTAGAACACTCTAATGCTATAAGAGGATTTAGCTGATGCCTCTGAGTCAGAGATTAGACGAGCCTCTTGTCACTATTGAGGTGAGTGGTCATTTCACAATATTAAAATAAGTTTCATAATCACTTTTTGTATTTTCTAAAGCACTAACCCATCTGATGGTGCCCCATCGTCCGTAAGACGACTATCAATGAGGTTGGGAAATTCGCATCGACAGTTACTTGACTCCATGGCTCAATCGGTAGAGCGCCTGCACGGTATGCAAGAGGTTGCCGGATCAAGTCCTGTCCCAAGCAAATTTTTAAACATTATAAAAACATCATTAAACATTATTTTATAGTTTCATAATATTGTATACACATGGAAATACTCGAGTACCAATTTTACCCAAATAAATTTTTCATATCTAAGAACCTAATGGAACAGTGAAAACTGTCCCATTGAGTAACGGGTCCCAGTAACGAGACCAACTTTTGTTGCCTTGAGCTTGTGACCTTATCAGACAATTACAGTGGATGCATCTTTTTGGCAGGCAGATTGCTGATTCCAGCACGATGCAGCAAGCGGTTGACCCTCTTGCCACCACCAGCACGGTAAGAACGAATAGCCTATCACTTATTTAGCTCCATGCAACTTCTAGCAAGAGGCAAGAGACCATACACCTCTTGAGGTCTGGTACTAGTGTTGGTGATGAAAAATTTACAAAACAAAACATTTTTTAATTTGACATTTATAATTAGAACTAGACAACAAGAGACATCTGATCTCTCATGATGATTGCACAGTGATTTCAATCTTTCATGTGCCTTATTATCAGCAGACTGCATTTTGTAAACTCGAAAACTGCCAAGTGTGCTTAGCGACTTAATATTTTAGGTTAATTAGATTTGTTTCCTTAGCCCTCGGCGGAGCCGGTGAATGGCGGACCGCAGGATGACCAGCCGCGGCGGCAGGGACGGGTCACCAACCAGCTGCAATTCCTCCAGAAGAATGTGATGAAGGCAGTTTGGAAACACCAGTTCGCGTGGCCGTTCCATCAGCCAGTCGACGCCAAGAAGTTGAACCTCCCTGTAAGTGCTCTACTTTTGTGACACTGCATATCTAGGAAGATATTTGCCGACTCGGAAAGGCAGCTGGCGGATGCTTCGAAAAATCGGTTGGCTCAGCGACCCAAAGTTGATCTTGGCCTCCACAACCAAAAGACGCCAGCTTTCTTTCTCTGTCCTGCGCTAACTCCCTCCAATCCTCCATCTGGAGCTTGCACAGGGCTCTCTACCGTGTATTCCCAAGTTGTGAGCTATGGAAAGAATAAAATGGATTGGCCAATCTTTCCAGTGATGCTAATGGTTTTATATCACCTTTTAGGACTACCACAAAATCATCAAAAAGCCTATGGATTTGGGAACAATCAAAAAGCGACTCGAATCAAATTACTACCACTCGGCCCAAGAATGCATCCAGGACTTCAACACCATGTTCACAAACTGCTACGTCTACAACAAGCCCGGCGAAGATGTCGTCGTCATGGCCCAAACATTGGAGAAGTTATTCCTGAATCGGGTAAGTGGATCTATGAACCTAAATTCAATTCAATTCAAATAATTTATTTCAGACCAGTTAATATGTCCATACAATAAAATAACATTCTATTACATTAAATAAACAAGCATAAATATTACATTAAAAATGATTTATCATTCTCCTTCAAGATTGCGCTTTTGTCACGTTAACGGTTAGTTGAAAGTATTTGTAGAAACACAATAATTTCTTACCTCTATTTTCTGCTGGAATAATTCCGAACACAACAAATCTTTGATACAGGGTTGCCCAAAGTAGGGTAGCCTCGTTACATGAATGCGACGTCACTCATACAAAGTCGACGACTAATGATAGTCTGCAGACACCTCCACAAGTCTCCAGAGAAACTTGCCATTTGCTTAGAAAACAAGCCTTTTTTTTCAAATTAGGTATTATGGCCCAGGATGCTAGCCCTTTTGAGCCTTTCGTTTGATGTACACTTCACTTTTTCAAATTTAAAGGTCACTTTTTACAGTTTATTTACACTGTTCACTATTTATAGAGGTAAAGAATTTCTGATCGGCAAGAAGATCTTGAAGACGCGTCGGAATATCATTTCCACAGATTGTCTCGAGTTCTGTAATAAGGGTTAGTCTATGGAGTCCAAATTCGTGACAGTTGAAGATAAGGGTATTCGAAAATAAGCCTAATTGTCTTCACAGATCGCTCAAATGGAGAAAGAGGAGAAAGAGATCGAGACGCCGTCGAAGGGAGGCAAGAGCGCGGTGAAGAAGCGACCGAGCAGTAGTACCGGATCCGCTGGCACGCCCTCTGCCCCCGCGACCCCCGCCACCCCGGGGGCGCTGCCGCGGCCCGTGAAGGTGAGCCCCTTCGTCATTCACCAATCACCATTTATCATCAAAAATAGCCAATAGTTAATCTAAACCTTAGGTGTGTTGCCTCGCAATGGACACCGGCGCCGTAGCAGGCCAAGGCGGAGATGGCTGGACGATCTCGAAACCTTTTTACCGGGGTGGCAAGGGGTTGCCCCAGACAGAAAAGATTGGAGGACACAAGTGGAGGCCTTTGCCCAGCAGTGGGACACAAAACAGGCTACATTAAAAAAAAAACCTTAGGTCCTAAAAATAGTTAAGCCACGCGTTGAGAACTAGCAGGAGAGTTTTTAGCAAAAAACGCATCCAGAAAGAAGATATGATTTTTATTTCATTGGCGCCGCTAGTTGTGCCTACTACTGGACCTTAAGTTACGCCCTATTATGTAACAGCGAACAAATGTAACAGACATGTCAAACTCATTTCAGTCAATGTGCCGCTATTTAGGAGCCATGAATGTTTTGTAAGTTCTAGGTAGGTGTATGTGTTCATAGGCTCACCCATTTTATTTTACGTTTTTATAACTTTCTGTATCATACAGAAAGTTATAAAAACGTTAAAATAAAATTCGTCCTTCAATCATGACTTTGGATTTTCATCAAATCACTGGAAAAAAAATGTGTAGGAAATTTGCTCATAAGCCTAAAAACCTTCCTTGACATGTGTACATTCATTGGACCAAAAATCATTGAGTAGCTAGTGACATAGAATTTAAAAAATATCTTAAAAATTTATACAAGGTGTTACAAAAGTACCTAACTCTTTTTACAGGGTAATTGCACCCGGTGATAGGGATCACAACCTAAATTTTTTTTTGCTCTATGACGTTCCGTTGATTTTTAAATTAATAAAATGTGAGCGATGTGGCGGGAGAAAAGTATTTTTTAAATATTGTTTTCATTGACGTTCACAATGTTTTAACAACCCAAAGCTATGTAAATGCACCTACACGCACAAACATAATTTTAAATTTGAGCTAATAACAAAAACAAAAAAGTTATGAAAATATTTAAATTTTGAAATTATAAAATAAACATTGTTTTTTTTCTACTTTTTTTTACCGATTTGACATCCTGTTGACCAGTAGGTTACACCGTGTAAAAAGAGTTAGGTACTTTTGTAACACCTTGTATACTGCGTACTAGGTCGCTAAAATGTGATTTAACACCATGTTTGTTCCTTACTTCCTATATAGGTACCGGTGCCGCACCCAGCGCTAGTCGGCTCGACCAACAGCACCACGGCGCCCGCGCTGCCGCCCGCCGCCGCCACGCCCACGCCGCCCACGCCCGCCACTCACGCGGGCCTGCCGCAACAGGTATCAATGCGTTTTACGATTCTTCACGGACTTATACAAGGTATTGTTTCGTAAAGTGACACCCTTCTCAGGGGTGATTATTTAAACGAAAAAAATTATTAAAAAAATCTAAAAAATACTCAAAAATCATTACATTGTGGCCTTCCTTACTGTAATGTTATACTATCGCTTGCGGCCGCACTCGCAATATCAGGCGCCACATCGCGCGCGTTTGATCAGTGTGAGGCCCGTATTACAAAAGCCAAATCAAGCGCCGCACAGTGGTCGATTTGTACGATTTAGGCGGCCAAAACTATTTTATGCTTTATTTCAGTAATAAATACGACAACAAATGCTAATCTGGTATTTTAGAGTGAATATATATGTTTATCCCTATTCGTTTCATTGAAAGCGTATTTTTCTATACAAAAAAACATTTCTGTGAAAATATTTTTGTAAATAGCGCCAATGTTTTTAAATTTTCTTTAAATCTCCCTTTGGTGTAAAATATATATTTTGAGTTCATTTGAATTATCGAAATCGGCTTAGTAGTTTTTGATATTTGGGTTAAGAATTATCACAATTTGTTAAGTAAAAGACGGCCGTACATAAAAAAAAATGTTTATTCTCTACAGTCTGCATGCCTATTTAAATTGAAAATAAAATATGGATGACAAAAAAATACAGTATACACTAAAATTAAATGGTCAACAGTTATTACCACATTATTATACTAAATGTTACTTACAATGTTAGGTACCGAATCATAAACAATAAGACAATATTTTATGAAAGTTTAGCATACAAATTGTTATGTTACTCATTAAAAGACAATTCTTCCTCACCGTCACTTTCCATGCATTTATCACAAGTGCCTTTTGTATTTGGCTCTGCAGGAAGCAAAAGCTCCAAAGTTTCCTGCAAAAATGGTTTTGATCGGATCTTCTTTTTTTTTCTCATTGAACTGATGAGTGGATCTGATGTCAAGAGTAACCTGTGATAAATATCACGGTTACAGTCTTCGCGTGAAAACTTTCGAGCAAAGTTTAGACGGTATGAGCGAAAGTGCTTATTACGAGCTTCTGCAGCTTCCTCCGAAAGTTGACCAATAGGCACTAGAGAATTTTCTATAACTTTTCCACCATGTACCAAAATTTTATGCATGGTAGGAGTCATAGAATGCCAACCATATAACTCTACATACAGTTTTGCTGTCTCCATGGCGTATTCATCAAATTTCGGGACATCTATTTTGTGACCGCTTGATATGGCTTCCAAAATAACTTTAATTCTATAAATAAAATTAAAGTCTATTCCCGTTATTTCAGCAGCCAGATGTGGGTTTTCAAAAAATCTTCTACTAGTATTGCCGTCATTTGTGTTACCAAAATTACATTTTGGCATATCTACCAAGATACCTACTTCTTCTCTGAATCTTTGCTGAATCTCTTTTTTTTTTTTTGTTGTTCTAGCATCTTTTCTGCTTTGGTTCTTTTTTCACGGTATTTCCCAACGGGCAATTTTTAAGCTAAATGTAAAATACTCTCGAATAATCGAATTCTGGCATGTAAAGTTGATAGGCCAAATTCAAGCGATTCTGGGTGAATTTCGTTTTTTTTACTTAAGTCATTAAAGTTTTTTGAAGTGGCTCCGCATAAGTAGCATCTACTCGTTGATTTGGTGTCAGTCGCCGCATTGCAAACTTTGCCGTCCACCATGGTCATTTTAAGACTGTGGCTAACCGAGAATTTTTGCCCATTCAGTTCCAATTCCGTGGCTTTTAGGGACTTCACACTGTCCCGAACGTAATTTATTTCATCTTTTGTAATGTCTGTAGACTCTTTTATAAATCTGAATCGTATCGGGCGGCAATATCGTGGTGAAGAAGGAGTCGGGTTTTGCCAAACCATTTTTGTTTTGTCTTCGCCGCAAACAATTTGTAGAGGCACGAATGAGCTCAAAAATATATTTGCATCCGAGTCGGCGTCATTCATTTACTTTTGTTTGTATTGAGCTTGTTGTGAACCATCACAACCCCATTTGCAGATAATCTGCAAGGAATTTCTCTCAGTTTCTGTAAGAGTCATTAGTACTTCTTCGAGGAAAATTGATAATCGCGTGACGGTGTGATCTAACAAAGATTGTAGATCACTTTCAGCACAGGAAGCGGTCACTCGTAGCGTCTCTTTGGGTGGGTAACATTCCTGTTTAGCCTTCAACACTAATTCGTAGCACGGGTAAAAGCTTCTGTTGGTTGCTCGCACAATTTCATATTGACTTCGTGTCAAATCAGCGTCCACGCACATTCGCAGTGCCTCCCGAGGCGTAAGGGGATCTTGTGCCTTTGATTTGGAATGTCTTTTTTTACATTCGTTTGCGGCTGCAGGCGAATTTGTAATATCTTTTAGGACTTGCGAGGCGTTTCTTTTTCCTTCTTTTTGTAAAATTACTTGCGCTGCGTGAACTATCACTTCTTTGCCTACAGAGGAGCGAACTTCTTCTGTTTTCCTCCTTTTAGTTCTTTCACTACATTCCCTGAATGTTTTGCTAGGTCGTCCTGACTTATTATGCGTTTTTATGGGCATCTCGAACGTTCCTGCTAACCATGCATCATTGCTTATAAGAAAATTTTCTAGCGTGTTGCGTGCTTTGGACCATCTCTTTTTTATTTCTGTTTTAAAATATGAAAATTTATGATTTATATACTTTTTGTCTTCGTCGGAGTCCCCGTAAGACACTAACAAATAATTTTGTAAGTATTCCAATTTGTCGTTTATTGATGGAGAGTTTTCCTCAATCATCTTATCAAAAAGATATCTGCGAGTTACTACCTCCATGCCCGAGTAACTTGATGAACCTAGAACAACGAAAAGGATTTTTAACGCAAAAGAAACAAAAAAGGAATTTTTCTCACTTTCTGCCTAAGTTAATGAATTATTATTTTTCTCGCGAAGTGGTCAAAGGTGGTGGCTATTTTTTTTGTGGTTATCTGCTCAAAGAGCTATACTATTAGAAACCATAAGGAATTTAACTCGGACGGTCTCGGAAGTAAAACATTTTTACTATTGAAAATAAAAAAATGATAATATTTTCTATGAAAAAGGGCGATCTTTGATACGTTGTAACTGTACTAAATATTGATATTCCTTATCTTAATTTAAATTATATTTGAAGGAGCTTACCTGAATTTTCGACTTCCATCACTTTCACTTGTAACTGAATCATATCCAATGAAATATTCACTTTAGAATATCGGTTGCGCTAAGAGTGTCGAGAACGAACGCGTACAGCTTGCGCGACGATCAAGTTCCGACTACCTGTGGGGGCGCGCACGCAGTTCTAGGAACTGGGGAGGGGTGGGGTTTGGGCAGTCGGGGTGTCTATTTTTCCGGGAATCAATTAGTTTTGTTATAAGTTAACTTTGAGAAATGGACTTTTGGCCGCCTAAATCGTACAAATCGACCACTGTGCGCCGATCTCTGTTCAAAGCTATGACGTAGCATTGGAAAATAGAGCCCTATAAAATATCATAAAAAAAGATCTTAGTATTGTTACAATTCTCGGCAAATAACTAGTCCGCTCTGAAGTTGGCGCGCATCGAGTTGCGCGGGTTTATAGCCGCCATACATAAAAAAACTGCGCAACTTCAGAGCGGACTAGATGTTTGGCGCGAACGATATCCCATCCAACAGTTTTGTGTGTTCAAGATCTCCCTAAGAAACAGTCTGGTCAAGGGGTTTTATTTGTATTTGATATCATACTGAAGACAATTTCGGGACTCTGATTTGCTACAGGACAATTACTTTGTGTAGGTGGCGACGCAGCCTTCGAGCTTCCATGTAGCTCCACCCCCCGCGCCCCCTGTCACGACGATTACGCCTGTGACGCTGTCTCAAACACAACCCGCGAAGGTAAGCCATTGTAAATAAGCTGGGCCTGTAACGCTTTTCGTCTCATGGGTTCAGCGTTGTAGACTTTGATAAAGATTTATTCATACTGTTTGTCCTTGTAATGTTTTTCTAGTACAATAATAGAATATTCTAATTCTAAAGATTTAGTTCGGTGGTTGTAGTTGAAAATAAACTCCGGTAACAACTGTGAACATATCGAAACATCATTGCTTTACAGACGAGCGAATTGCGAATTGGAAATTTTACTAGCAGAGAATTAATTTAAATATACTATTGTTTTCGTTACTCCGTGTCTGCAGCTTTTTGTGTCATTTTAGGTGAAAAAGGGCGTTAAAAGAAAGGCCGACACGACTACGCCCATGGGAAGCTCCTTCGAAGGTGGCTACACCACGCCCACCGCTGACCAGCAGAGTGGGCCGAAGCCAGCCAAAATATCCACCAGGCGGGAAAGTGGACGTCAGAAGAAGGTGAATATTTTTTGTCTGTTTGTTTACTCTCTAAACTCAGTAAACGGGTGTCTTCGCCGCGATTTTAAACGTTCCACTTTTGTGGATAGTCACATTGTCACTGACTTCGCATGGAGGACAATAAGAGATTTCACAGAGCGGTAATAGTTGCTATTTCATCTCGAAGGTACAATCTCATTTTGCGGCAAAAGTCACATCTCCTATTCTCACGAAGTCATCCTCGACATAAGGCACGAGATTTCTACGAGATGTTTGCCTTTTTCGCTCCACGTGACTCGAATAGTCGGGAGCAGACGAGATCGAAATGACATGAAATTTTTTCTTCGAGATGTGTCGAATGCGAGATTCCCGAGAATTAGAATATAATAGAAAAGAGTTTATTAACTGACCACAATTTACAACTTATAGAACCAATAAAATAAATGTACTTATCTAGGTATATCTTGTATACCTTGTATACTTTTCTTTTTTTACGACTGTTTGTTTTCGTCGTAAATAAATAAAACTTAGAATTAGGTAGTCACTAACTTAATAATACTACAGATGGGACGACCTACACATGCCTAACCCATAGTACCCAATTTCCACAGTGGTCAGTAAAAGGGCTCTGACTCAGCATGTGCTATGAGACGGGTAGGTAGCTACCCGTGCTCATAGCGCTGCTATTCTGCCAGAGGCCAATTAGCCCCCAGATGTCCTTTAGCACGTCGAATAATGTATAGTCAATGTGGGTAAACGTAAACAGAGGTAAATGGAGACTTGCCCGATAACTACGTCAATTTTGCTCCTAAAAAAATTTGCGTATATCGAAACGCAACTATTGTCTATGGTTTATGGCGGCAATTTTGAAGTGTCATTGTCAGACATCAAAAACACATTTACCCCTGATGTTATGTACCACAAGAAGGTTTTAGGATATTTTACTTTGTTTCCTTTTACCTCTTATACCTATAAGATATAAAGATTGTGAGATGTTATACATGTCAGAGAATTGTGTTTAAAATTTTCCCAAAATGAGCATATTTAAAAAAGTTTACTGGGGCAAATGTAAACTTATAATAAAAAATGAAGTAAAGAACTTACTTGTTTATATTTGATTTCCATCTCTGACTTGGTTATCTAATAACTCTATAGACCTAAAAAAAAACCTGTAGTACAGTAAATTTACAATTTATTGTAAAAATTTGTAAACGCGGTACTTTTTTCTTTATATCCGTTTACATTTACCCACATTGACCCTATTTACACCGCTCGGTAGGCCGGCAGAGCAGCCGACGACAGTTTCAAGATGGGCGGCGGCGGGCTCTCGCCGGGCGTGGGCGGCGCGGGCGCGGCGCACCACTCCGCCATGACCCCGCAGATGGTAAAGAACAAGGAGAAGCTCTCCGACGCGCTCAAGAGCTGCAACGAGATCCTCAAGGAGCTCTTCTCTAAGAAACATTCGGTGAGTTGGCTTTCGTGTATACAGGGTGTTGTTTTGTAAAGTGACACCCGACTCAGGGGTGATTATTTACACGATATAATAGCAAAAAAAGCTGAAAAATACCCAAAAATGTTTCAATTATAGCCTCTCTTACTACAGGGTGCACTCTAAGTCAATAGCGGAACTTTAAGTAGGCTGTCTACTGATCAATACAAACAACTTGTACTAGGTGGCGAAAAAAATGGAGCGAAAAAAATATCTGCTGTTTCATACATTTGGTGCAGTACTGAGTCGACCTTTTGTATGGAACCGCTTATATTTTATTCACTCCATTTTTCTCGCCGCCTAGTAAAAGTTGTTTGTATTGATCAGTAGACAGCCTACTTAAAGTTTCGCTATTGACCTAGAGTGCACCCTGTAGAATACTAACGCTTGCGGCCGCACTCGCATTATCGGGCGCCACATCGCGCGCGCGCTTTGAAAAGGCTGGTGGCGTCCGGACGTAGCGGTTATTATAGAACAAAATCTACCCTGAGTCGGGTGTCACTAACCAAAATAACACCCTGTATGAGGCAGGTTTATTACAAGCACAGCGCTGAACTCGGTAGGTTCCTGCGATAGTGGAGCGGTGCGGGAGGGGTGACATGTGACGTCTCGCCACCGAACTTAAACCCATAGAATCCGCATTACGTATAAAATCACAATAAAAACTTTCCCCACAGAAACAAATGATATCAGCAATAGAACAATACGAAACATCATTTCGACCATTACGTCTAACATTCGAATGTCAACCTTATTGCATTAGCGTACAGTTTTATTTTAATTGCATAGACTACGAGCAAATAAGCTCCCAAAGGCAATTTGGGCATCTATTTTTCCAGACACATTTCAGAGTTCTATGTTGTATCTAGTTTTATCCTTGATCGAAGCGTCTCGCCTATACAAGTGACAGCGATGCTGACGGCCGACTGAGGTCACGCATCAATTAAAACCTAAAACACACCCCCGCACCGCTTTCCTACCGAATGAACCAACTGAGATAAGCACTACATTGGGATGGAAACTGAAACGGCAGAACAGTAACTTGTACTCTCTAAGGTAGCTCTTATCACGCGCGGCATAAGTGCGTCAATCGAACAAAAAGTGGCCTAACGTGTCGCTGACTGTACAATCGACGATATCAACCTGGGCCCTTAGCCTGTAACACAATGGCGTATCAATGGCGTCCCAGGTAGAAGGACAAAACTGGGATTTTTTCGTTGTTCTCCTACAACCAGCGAACTAATCCTCTGGAATTAGACTCATAATATTCTTTGCTGTACTACAAAAACATTAAAAGGACCGACACTGGACCGACAGCATTAATAAATCGTAATTGAAACCGTCAACCGGGAGCCCATTTTGGCACCATTGCGTTACAGGCTAAGGGCCCAGTGCTTCGCGAGTTGTCTTGATCATGATGAACTTACGATGTCTTCTGAAAGTTTCCTTGGTATTCTAAATTCATGCTTATTGATTGAAGCTATAATAATAACATTTTTCCAGGGATATGCGTGGCCGTTTTACAAGCCCGTCGATGCCGAATTACTTGGCCTTCACGACTATTTCGATATAATTAAGAAACCTATGGATCTTGGCACTGTGAAACAAAAAATGGACAACAGAGCGTACAAAACAGCGGTGGAATTCGCGACTGATGTCCGTCTAATATTTACCAATTGCTACAAGTATAACCCCCCAGATCATGATGTCGTTGCTATGGCGCGAAAACTACAGGATGTCTTCGAGATGAGGTGAATATTATTTATCATTCAGTTATGGTAATATCATAGTGCATTATAGGAACTGAGTTGTTAAACTGTGTTTTGTTTGTAGATATGCCAAAATCCCGGATGAGCCGTCACACGCAAGCATGGCTCACAATATGGAGAAGGGAAGTTCTGCATCCAGTTCTGAGTCAGGATCCGAATCTGAATCAGAGTCGGATGACTCGGAGGAGGAGCGAAACAACAAAGTCAAATTATTAGAAAAAGAATTACTGGTCCTCCAGGAGAAAATGAGAAAGCTGGTAGATGAATCAAATGCCAAGAAAAAGGCAAAGAAGAAAGTGAAGGACAAGACGAAGAAGATAGTCAACAACACTGCCCTACCGACTAAAGCATTAGCGACCGGCGGGTACATTGGTAAAGCTAACAACATTGGCGAGAATTTAGGTATGTCTTTGTACTTTTACAACTGGCATATTGGCCCAATCAAAATCTCATACAATATCTGGTGTAAAGATATTCAACAAAGTGTCTGGGACATGTATAATAGAGCAGTATTGCCCAGAACCTAAACATTACTTAGTGCTGAATTATCCTCTTATTCCTGTCTTTTTCAAAAGGAAAAGCCTTGTTGCCTGTTTTCGTTCCCAAACGGAAGTGAGTGTCTCAAGTAGGGGCCTTGATTACTTATCTTGTGTGTAGCCACAAAAAAGAAAGCGATTTCCGCTATGTTCCTACTTTATACTTTATTGCACAAATGAAAAATTATAACAAATTACATACAGTCAGCCCTTGGTGGGGTGTAATGGCATAGGATAGCGGTAGGGGAAATAGTGCACAATAAATAAAAACATAGTAACATTCATATGATGGCAAATATTGTATAAAGAGTCTGCGGCGCCACTTACAGGTTATGAAGGGCGAACTTACCTCATTGTAACATTCCCACGTACGCAAAATGTATGACCACACTTGAGTTTACCCTCTGCTGAAACACGGCCATAAGGCGATTTTCTGACACGCGACCTCTTACTCCAGCGGCGGCCGCGAGCGCGCGCGGCAAGACTGGCAGCAAGCGCGGCGGTGCGGCGGGCGGCAAGGCGGGCGGGCGCGGCGCCGCGGCAGGCAAGCGCAAGGGCTCCGCGCCGGCGGCGCCGCCCGCCCATGCGCTCCCCCACCCTGACTCCGACGATGAGGACCTCGCCAAGCCCATGTCCTACGACGAGAAGCGGCAACTGTCGCTCGACATCAACAAGCTTCCCGGTCAGTTTATTTGCTTGTCTTATATGTTATTTCTTCCTGCCTAGCGTGTCGATGGCAAAACGATACAGAATACACGAAATTGTTTCGGCCTAGAATTCAAGAATACTGTTTCTCCCTTGAGCAGAAAGCGTTCCGTTTCACGCAACAGCAACAATCGCAGAATGAATCTGTGGAGAAAATACGAATTTTCCGTGCACTTTCAAGCAGACACATTTTTTATTGTTTCACTGATCTTTCAGCACTACGACTAAGATTTGTGCCTTAGTTTTTATTGTCTCAAAACCCGTTTCATATGTTTCACTGATTTATTTATTTTTCTCTAATCATTTCTTATCAGGTGACAAACTCGGGAAAGTGGTGCATATTATCCAGAGCAGAGAGCCGTCTCTGCGAGATTCCAATCCCGACGAGATAGAGATTGACTTTGAAACACTGAAACCGTCCACGCTTCGGGAACTAGAGAATTATGTCGCATCCTGTCTTCGAAAAAAGACGCGTAAGTTTCAGTCAAGGTTTTCATTCTCGACTTCCAATCAGGTAGAAAACCTAAAATACGCTGGGTTAACTCAAATGTTTTCGGCGGTTTCGAGATGTGATTTATTTCGTTGATGATACGGTGGAGTAACACAACTGATTGTTAGCTTACAAGTTATTTAATAATTTCAGATCGTAAAGTGTCGGGCAAATCTAAAGATGAACAAATGGCTGAAAAAAAGCAAGAACTAGAAAAGCGGTTACAAGATGTATCAGGCCAATTAGGAAATACAAAGAAGCAGCAAGCTAAGAAAGGTATGTAGTATTCAGATTCGTGCAACCCTTATTGAACAGTTCCACAGATAGTATTCCTGAATAGGCAATGTTTACTGTGCGTGTGGCCCTGCGTAGTAAGAGCTATAAAATGGGTTCTGTCTCACTCTTGTAGGAAGTAAGTACCAACTGCATTGTGCCCGATAATTTGTGGATCTTTTATTATCTGGCGATCTGTTATTTTGTTTATAATTGACGAGACACTTATTGACACTTTATTGCGCTTCGCTTCCCCCTCGCTCGCACATATTGGTCATGTCAGTCTAAAAATTACGGGTTTTTTAAACACTACTTACACCCATCATCGAGTGTCGGTGGAAGTGCCACTGGACGCTGAATCGATGTAAAGGAAGTTTTTTTACTCACGTTTTTTACTGACGAGTGAATGATAACACAAAAACTTAGGCCTTTGCATCTATGTAATGAGATGATTTATGCCGCGTCCAGTGGCACCTTCACTCATAATAGTGTTAGTGACCATTCGGGTGCTGCAGTGCCTGGGATATTGTTTTATAGATGGAGTAGGCTTGCCCAGCACCTAAACCATCCTGGCAGCTCAGTCGGCAAATCGTTTGATTTTACAGTAATTTTTAGAAGCGTCTAAGGTCCACTCGCGTCGACCAGGGTTAGCCATTTAACTCAGAGTTAGTTGGCTAAGCCTGACTGTGTTGTTTGTTTGTTTGACACAGACGGTCAGAAGGAGGGCCTGGGCGGTGGCGGTGGCGGCGGCGGTGGCGGTGGCGGTATCTCGTCGTCTTCGAGCTCATCCGACTCGTCCAACTCGTCCTCCAGTACCGACACGTCATCCTCCGACAGCAGTGACAGTGAAGCAGGTTAGATCTCATTCACTCACCCGACCGACCGGCACATCTTCTTCATACCATAATAATGTATAAACAACTATCTACTAGATATAGTTTCTAAAAGGATTTAAAGCATTTAGTTAAGGATATGAATGGACGTTTGGCAATGCTTCGAAATCACTAGGTTTAGGCGAACATGGCAATATTTTAATCTTTAAATGACGTTTATTGGAATCCCTTCAGATTCCTGTTTTATTTCTGTTTTGTGTTGCTGTGGAAGGTTTTAAGTGTCTGAGAGAGACCTGAAAGGTTTTTTAATAATTTGAAATCTAGTCCCAACTTTATATCAGTAAAAAGACTTGTGTTCACACAGCGCTCTTACGAGCTCGCGTAACAGTGAAAGGAATGGTGTGTTGAGTAATGGAATGTTTGATTTCCGTTTCTAAGAAATATTTACTTTTTCAACTATTTTTTTACAAACTTACTTTGCTTTTAGTCTACAATCAAAGGCTACTTTAAAAGAAAATGACTTACCCTTTTGCTTGCACGGTCAGGTGAAGCGAAGGTAGTCAGAGTCAGTTTCTTCTTCTATAACACTTTTATTATTTGACCATTAACTCCCAGACTTTACGCTGCTTGACATTCAGCTGGTATGTGGGTACAGATTGATGAATGTACTGCGCCAGGGTCGAGTAGTCTTCAGACGAGACCTTCTTTACTAGCGTTAACCGATCTGTTGGCACTTTCAGCGAAAGTTTATATTCCCGAATAAGTGTTGTTTCGCGAGACAGTCCCCCCCTATGTTCCTTGCGATAGCTTTACTGCTACGCATCTTTGTGTTCAAGTGGAATTATTTTTATAAACGCTTTTAATTGAACTGAACTGAATTATGTGTTTGTGTGATTGTTGATATTGTGGAAGATGCTCTGAATATAATGATTACTGTGATACGAAAGAAGTGTACCATCTTTCAAGGTTTAAAAAGAATTCTGTCGGTACTAATTTCTGCTGTGCAGTTAAAATATTCAGGTACAAAACTAATTAAAATATTGGTCATAAGGAGGAAAGCCAGCTTTGGTGTTTAATGTTTCAGTGTTTAATATTCTGGTAAGGCGTATTTTATTTGGTTTGGTTTAAAAATACATAGGAAATACCTTTTCACATTAATATTTTTAACTATCATGTCCTCTAGTGCGTCGTTATTTCATTTGCATTCTTAAAAATATTTTCAAGATACGTATTGGAAACTTCAGATCTCATGGTACTAATAAAATGCTTGTGTGGAATTTAAACCCAATATTTATTAATACTTATCTAAGACGTCGAGCAAAACCACTATGAAAGAATAGTTTGCTTTTTGAGCACATTGCGCGAAGTGAAGAGGATCCACAACCGCTGCCGACACTTCGCGGGCCGAGTTACATAATGTGACATGCAAACAATTGTGTAAGGACGGATACCAACTTAGCAAGCAACCAACCAACCACCAGTCAGTATTTCAGTGTTGCCGCTTTACAGATAGCATCGATGTTCTAGTTTGCGACATGTAGTAGTTAAAAAATATTGTATAGTTGAAAAGGTATGATTATATTGGTTTAATGCTTGTTATACTTTGATGCTTGCTCCAAAGCCCTCTCAATAGAGTGAGGGCAAAGACTGAAAACTATAACCAAAAGCTGGCCTCCTTCCTTCACAAATGTTTGCAAACATGTTTCTTAAAAGTTACATACTTTGTCATTACGTAAACTCTTGCAAGTGTCACATTGGACACTTAAATAAAATGCTATTATGTTATGTTTATACCTACGCAGGTAGGTACGTACATATAAACTTATAAACTAAGCGGCAAATAAAGACTTATGGTTATTTAAATAAAATAACAGAAAACTGAGGCGGTGAATAAACATTTTTTCTTATTGCCGTAAGTGCAAACTAAACTGTACTTTGTGGTTATAAGAATCTTCAAAATTGTCAACAATTCAAATAAGTTTTAATATTTAAAATCAGAAAAATATTACTTTAAAGTGGAATGTAAACTACTAAGGTCATGATTTTAGATAATTATACATGTATGTTTTCATAACTATCTTGGTAATGTGTTGTGTATATCTCTGTGAAGTATAATTTGCTTTTAAAGTACATGTTAATACACATTATTTATTTTCGTATTTATTGCTTTGTATAGAAAATATACAGTGTTAGTTTTTGTATTGATGATAGTTTAGTTCAAAATCCACTACTAAAAACGCTCTGGAAAGTAAGCTATCAAATATTTTTAATTATTGAAAACAAAAGAAGATAAATCAAGCATCCAGTTGTATCATAAATGATGTCCTCTCCCCACTATGAGGATCTTGTGAAGATTATCTGTCAATGAAACGTGAAAATAACGCAAAACCTCTGTGCAACAAGCCAACGATAGATCTAGATTTTTTTTTTTCTTTTGCTATTTCGCAGGTAAAGTAAATAAAAAAATATAACTACGAGAAGTAGGTTTTCCGTTATTTTATCACTGGTTAGACTATGCGTCATTGTTACGAGCTCTTTCATCTCTGTGCTAGGAGCAATGAGTGACAGCGACGAGAAACGACACGATTGAGTCAGAGCATAGCGCACTCTCATGCTGTTGGAAATTGGCCTAGTGTCCCTGTGACATAACAAAAAGTTCCAACAAGTATCTTACTATCACTATGATAATTTTATTAGACATACATGTTGAGTATTCCACTCAAGAAAATAACTATATTTTTAGTTATTATATTACAAATAGGGTAACAGGTACATTAAGTGGTCTGAGTCTTTTGAAAATATATTGCTGCTAAAGTAACGGTTCAGTTATGGTGCTGGAATTAAGATCTAGCCACTACCTTGTAGACAAAACAGTATGTAATAAGTTAATATTTTTTATATTTTGAGTGCTTCTATAAATTTAAGTAGCTTTTCTCGATCTACATTAATGTATCATTGTTATTTTCCTTTCAAGCATGGCGCTAAACAATTTTATCTGAGTTTTAAAAATATTGTTAAAATTGGAAATATTGAAAAATATGTTATTGTACATTCCTCATACATCAATCTGCTTGCCAAATAGACATATTTTATGACAAGTACAACTTACCGAATGCGTCAAAGATCTTATTGTAAGTTAGATCTTAGGTGCATATTATTTATCTTAGCACTACCTATTACCTAAATAAATTAGAACAGAATGAGAACAAAACGATTTTAGGTCCTTGGATATTGTTGATCAATAATACGAGTATAAATACGTGTGAAGTACTATATGTCAAGCGTCATTTGATTCGATTTTTACATAGTCTTCACAATAGATTTTGTTAAAATAGTGGGTAATTGAAATATATGGACATTATCATGATTGTGGTACAATTAATTACAGCGCAACACTTAGAGTTATGTTGTAGTAAATAGGTATTTTAACTGGAACACCACATGTATTAAACTTAAATTAATATATAAGATTTATTTAATCAATTCTCATGACTTAAAATTGATTAGATAGTAAGAACGAGTGGAAATAAAATAAACATTGTATATACTTCATTATATAACAAAAATTTAAGTAAATCTTTTAAGTAATTTAGACATGCATTTTATTTTTTAACCCTCTTGAGATCTGAAGTTTTGTTTGTAGGTTTGTTGTTTGACATTGATATTAGAAGTCCAAAGCTGTGCCTTTACTCCAATTAAATATAAAAATTACGAGGTATTTTGAAAAGCAGAAATGCGTACCGTTCTCACCAATAAGAGTAGCAAAAATTTGGAATGGGACTTATGGTTGAAAAGTGGTGGAATGCTTCTGATATTTTTAATCTTCAGGAAAGTGTCTTGAATCAAGAATATAGGTATGTTTTAATTTAATATATTGATATTGTTGTTTTTTTATCATTATATCACTTGTATTCTTTTATATTTAATTGCAGGTACTGGCTCGGGGAGAACGCCTAAAAAGAAGGCAAAAAAGCAAGTCCACGCACCGGTGCCGCCGCAAATTGTAAATGTCAGTGTCATTTAAATTTAATTTCACATTGCGATTTTGTCTGAAGTAGTTATTGCAATGGAACTGTAATTTTTAGAAAACTGGCAACGCGGTGCCAGCTGCGGCGGCGGCGGCGGCGCCCGCGCCTCCCTCGCACGTTCCTGCCCCTGTGGCGCCCCCTGTGGCGACCGCGCCCGCGCCCCCGCCTCCCGCCGAGCCGGCCGCGCCCCCGCCCGCGCCTGCGCCCCTGCCGCCGCCCGCTGAACACAAGGACGCACCCGCAGCGGCCCCGGCAGCCCCCGCAGCGCTCGAGCCTGTCGCGGTGTCCGCACCCGCCGTCGCGCACGACCTCGAGCCCAAACCCGCCATCAAAACTGAGCCCAGAAACGGCTTGGACAAGATTGACACTTCGCAATACATCGACCCGATTGAGCGATCGTTGGCGAGTCTCGAGAGGAGCCTCAAGGCCGACATCCCCATGGACGTCAACGTCGGCGTTTCGGAGTCCTCGATGCGCCTCGACGACGACTTCTCCCTCACCAAGCCTCAAATGGTTACCGATATGGCACATCACAATTTAATGGCACAGCTGGGAGGCCTGACCGACATCGGTATGACGGAACCGATTAAGAATGAAATGTACAGCCAGCAGCAGCATAACGGGTTCCTCGACAATAAGAGTATGTCGCACCAGCAGGAGATGGGCGCGGCGCCGGTCTCCAGTATCTTCGACCCACTGCCGAGTGCACCGCTGGGCCTCCCGCCGCACCACCCCGCCACCGCCCCCGCCCCCGCACACCTGCTGCCGACCCACAAGAAGGAGGAGGCCAAACCGCTGCTCACGCCCAAACCCATCGAAGACCTCATGGGAGTGCCCAATATGATGAACAACAACGTGAACGATCGAAACAAGTACGAAATGGAAAAGAAGTTGGAAGACCAGAAGAACTCCAACTTTGCGCAAGCGTTCAAACTCAAACAGGAGCAGCAGAACTTGAAGAATGCTAGCTCTTGGTCGTCGCTGGGCCAGACGGGCAGCCCGCAGAGTATACCCAACGTTGGAGTGAACAATCAAATCAAGCAGAAGCCGGTTATGGATAGTTGTTTTCAAGTAAGTGATAATTTTTGCCTCGACGGCTAATTTAAACTATCAACGTTATTAATTTCTATTACAATATATTTCAGGCATTCAAAAAGCAGGCCAGAGAGAAGATAGACCGGCAACGAGCGCTCATTGAACAGCAGGAGCTAAGGAAGAAGGAGCAAGCCGAGCGACAGCGACAGGAGACTGAGAGGCGGCATCCCGAGGAGGATAAGACGAGGTCAGTTCTTGATTCCCGTTTAGTTAACATGTATCTGTTAACTAAACTAAATCTAGTTTGCTAGATAGAACGAGCCATCATCTTAGTACCTGTAGGAAGTTTATACCTAAATTCATAATCGAATTGCAGTGCGTTTACAAAGCTGCAGCGTTCACATGAATAGCAACTCTGACTACAATAGAAATAACCTGTTGTAAATCCATTTTAGGGTACATGAGTATTATTGAGTATGTATTATTATTTATGTACAGAAGGGGTATAATAGCATAGCCAGCATTCTTATCCAAATGGCAGATAGCCATTTTTTTTGTGTACAATGGAGTGTTGAATTTAAAGTCTAACCGTATGTTTGTGTTAATTAATTGTACAACCAGCATCGTAATCCACAGATAAGCCATCCGTAATTTCTTAGATATAAGTTACCAACCTTTTATCCCCGCAGGGCCCACCCCAGCAGCGCGAGCGCGGCAGTGGCGGCGCGGCGCGAAGGCGAGGCGTCCCCGGGCGTGTCGCCGGCGCCGCGCAGCTCGCCGCCCGCGCAGCACGCGCCGCTCGCGCCGCCGCCGCCCGACGCCAAGCCCGCCGCCTCCGAGCGCGAGCGGCTGCGGCAGCGGGAGCAGGAGCGCAGGCGTCGAGAGGCGGTACGTGTTAACACCACAAAGAACATTGTTTACCGCGTTACCTCCCATACAAACGGGGAAAAATCCAGCGATTTTTTATCCTTAGGACGCTACCAACATAAATTGGGGTTTTTTCGAATCCTTTTATTTCACTATTGCGTCACTGTCAGATTAAATGTTTGGAATTTGGTTTCTTGCCGATAAGACTAAATTGACTAAAGGAAAACGCAAATTAATGAAATCTCCTCCATAGATTTCAATTCTGGAAACACCACTTGATCCAGTAATATTAACTTTAGAAGTTGTAACACTAAAGCTTTTTTTCTTGGATGGCTCTTTTGGTTTAAGTGTTATAAGACTGAGAAAATGCGGCGTCCGGTAGGTTTGTTTTTTTTTTTTGCTGACATCTTTATGAAGTTGGCCTAAAGAATAGTCCAAGTTTGACCTCGAGCACACCGCAACCTTGCCAAAAATCGATAAAACCGTGAAATTTTCGCATAGTTTTTGGCGATTTTAACGCTAAAAGACTAGTTTTTTTTTATACGTTTTCTAACTAAATCGCTAAACTATCGAAACCACAGATCAATAGACTGTTTTTGACAGTTATTCTAAAACTAATGTGACACTTGGAAAAATCCTCATTGGAGTAATAGTATACGACCATGAACTGATTAGAACATTGTTTGATAAAGATTTTAGCACTTCTAAGTATTTTTGTTTGTAAATTCGATCATCAAAAAACTTATATTTGTTTTTGTGTGTATTGTTTTAGATGGCTTGCCAGATCGACATGAATATGCAGAGTGATCTGATGGCCGCGTTCGAGGAGTCCCTGTAAAGCACTAAAGTAATTCTGTACAGTCATAGTGGCAATGCAATCGACATTGGTGTGCTATAAGTGGTCGTTTGTGTGTGAAACTGTTTCAACTAACATGTGGTTAAGTGCTGTGAATAGATATACTTATCGTAAATTATACTGTTGTATGTACCTACCAACTTCGTGGACGTGAATCATAGGACCCTCTGTCTAGGGTTGCATTTTAAATAGTGTATTATATGTAAGTCTGTGTAAGTTTTAATTGTAATGAACTCTCTTTACGTGCGTAAGATTATATATTTATATAATTATAGTCGAAATGGTTTGACTTCCATAATTGTTTTCTTGACTATAGTAAATAAATGGTAGTAATGTAATGATGAAAGGAAAAATCAAAAGCTTTTTTTTATTACTGTTAAATAACAATCGTTTGAACCATGGAAATGTTTAATGTTAAATAGTTCACGTGTTTTAAGTTTGTAGGTAGCCTGAATGCTGCGAGTTTAAAGGCATCGCAACTAGAAAAGGCGTGGCTTAATTATTTATTAGTAAATAGAATTGAACTTGTCTGTTACATATGTATTCGATTTTTGATAAATATTGCTATGTTAGTAGATTTTTTATCAGTCTTCATGATTTCCAGATCAAATGTCATACATTTGGTTTGTAATTTAGGATTTTAAATTGGAAATGTCTTTTTATGTTTGTAGATAGCGCTCCAAAGGCATCGTTTTGTACTAAATATTCGAAAGATTCATGGGTATGGAATGAGAAATAACTATCTTAAAACGAAAACAATGTATATTTTAAGCAAATTTTCATTTCAGTAATTTACTCAGAATCCAATCAGATGTAGATACGAAGTAAAATATATTGACATTCCATATTGTATTTTTGTTGTTTTATATCCACTCTACGAAAATAATTATCCTCAAGCAAGATAACAATGATTCGTCGATCGGGTGTGCGTAGCAAAAGGCTGGGTTAGAGCGTGTCTGTGGGTTTATAACTATATGAATCTCACTTTTTTGTTTGACGTAGAGAGGGGAACTGTGCCTATCAGTTATATAAATCCATAGATAGATACACTCTAACCCAGCCTTATGCTACGCTTGCATTGCAGACCACCTATAGTTAGAGTTGTAAAGTGCTCGTCACGTTATAAATGTCTGACGGACATTTATGAGCATCTTCTTCTTCTTGTAGTGCCGTCTCCTATCGGAGGTTGGCAATCATCTCGGCTATTTATGAGCATATTGGACATATATCCAATGTGCTCGGACATTTATGGACACTTATGATCACATACGACATATTAATTTTGCAAGTAACCTAGACTCTATTTTTAGGGTTCCGCACCCGTAGGGTGCCAAATGGGACCCTATTACTCCACCTCCAATATCTGTATGTCCGTCTGTCTGTTAGTCTATCTGTTCTTCTTTTAAAGGGCTGTTTCTTGGGATCCGCAATAGGTAGCGTATTAAAAATATCACAGAACAAGTGTTACTATGGAGGGTTACCTAAAAAAAAAAAAACGGCCAAGGGCGAGTCAGGCTCGTGCACTAAGGGTTCCGTACTGACATACAATATAATATTTTTTGTTAATATAAATACCGAATCTTAGGTTTTCCTGCAATCTAGGTAAATACCTATATTCTGTATTTATTTTAAAAAAATCGACTAAGTAGTTTCACAGATAGGGGGGAATTGTAATTTCGGGGCACGTCTTTTAAGTCCGAATGTCATTTACGCTGTCCATAAATGTTATGTTATCTCGTAAATTAAGTGGTTTAGCGCAAAAATAACAAAAATTTTGAACCCCCTAATACCTCCTTAATCAACCATTTTACTTATTTTTATTTTCTAAAAACCGACATACAGGGTGTTAAACATTCAGCGTATTGCTGAAAGTGTGACAAACAGTCAAACACGATTAAAAACAACGGGTAGGTCAGTAGGTACGGTTAGCGACATGCTGAGATACCCTTTTTTTTGTTATTGTGTGGTCCTTCGAACCGGAAAATACCGGACATCCCCCAATTTTCGCCTATATTCTTAAATAATAATTTGTCCTCAATGTTTAACACCCTGTATATCGGTTTTTAGAAAATATAATGAAGTAAAATGGTTGATTTCGGGGGTATTAGGGGGTTCGAAAATTTCGTTATTTTTGCGCTAAACCTCTTAATTTATGAGATAACGTAACATTCATGGAAGCCAAAATACCTATTTGTCCAATAACACTGTGGTTTTCTTTTTTCGTAGACTGTATCGTGGGGTGCGGGGCAGCACCGGCGATGCACATACAGCCTAAGATGGCTAGGGCAAGAGCGAAATAAAAGCATCAACACTTTTCTAGTCAATATACCTATTTGTCCAATGTGACCATAAATGTCGATTGTGACCGGACATTTATTATAAATGACGGACGGTTATGGAATGTGACGGTCATTTTACAACTCTACCTATAGTATAAAAAGGTGTGCGTTACCCCAGCAAAATTTCGACACCATTCTTATCTAACAGAGATTTGAGTCACATAGAAAATTAGTGCATCGTCTCCTGTAATTACAGAAAAGTGGCCATAAAAGATTTTATTCGTAGGTTCTAGGATCTGGAATCTAAACCTTAGGTCCTAATAAACATAAGTTGATAACCTAATGAAGAGTTTTCAGCAAAAAACGCATCCAAAAAGACTAAAACTGTGTTACTCAACCATAGATGACGCTGTTATAGAAGTTACTGCTAACGACAGCGCCATCTATTGTCGGAAAGCAGTTATTTTAGTGTTGCCATAATCCGTTTGGATTTTAGACATTCGCCGAGTGCCTAGCACGCAAAAAGCCTATCCACACATACGCAGGTGCTCACTGCTTTCAACGGGTCTGTGAATCATTGTTTTCTAAGTCAACAGATTGGCAAGAGGCTGCCGCGACCCAGCAGTCGCCGTACCGCTTTATAGGGATTTGTATGACACACCGACGCAGGCGGCTGAGCGGCGCGGCCGGGGGGAGTCACGTTCGGCGGCGGCGTCTTGCCGAATGCTACCTTTACCCATTGTAAACCTTTCCACATTTTGTATTGCCCCTCAAAAAATAATCTACCGGGAACGTACTGAGCTAAAAAGTCACGAGTTACGCACAGTCGCGACGACGGCCACACCCGACAGCACGTCGACCTTTACACGCTAGCACTCTACTCGGTTGCATTACGGGTGACTTAATAAAAATGTACAGTTTGACGTGCTGTCGTGTGTACGTTCGCGACAAAATTGTGACGTGCGTATAAAACATGTTCCAAGCACGGCATTGCAGCGTCTGTGTGGTCGGAAAGACAGGTGCTATTGCATACACCATCGGGCACATAGGAGAGACGCTCGTTATTTCCCATACACACTAAAATAAAGGGTAATGAAACAGCCGAGATAAATTTGAATAATAATATATCACATTCCTTGACCATACTGTACAACAAAATAGTCTACAGACAAGCACTTATACATATATTATTACTTATGATGTATATTTAAATAACTTCATTGGGCAGTGGAGTCCCACTGAATGAGGAAAGCGGGCTTAGCGCCCGGCGAGCGGCGGCGCGCAAGCACCGTATACGTCTGCGTCGCGCGGAAGTACGATTGTACTGAGGACTTGAGTGCAGACAGTTGCTGAGCCTCAGCGACCGCAGCCGCATTATTCACCTTATGAGGACTCAGTTGCAAGCTCTTCACACTGTTATTGCTTATAGCATTGTTATTATTACTCCGCCGGGAGTTCTCGTAATAGTTTTTCTCCTGTCTCTGTCTCAGTCTTCTGCCGTGGAACTTAACATTAGAATGAGGTTTTGGCTGCGGCGGCGCCGCGGTGCCGTTCTCGGCTGGAGGCGGCGCACTCTTGGCTGCCACCTCGGGCAGTGGACATGATTTGTTAAGCATGTTCTGTAACAAATAAAAACTATCAAGACCACGCAAACCTAAATAAAAATTATCTTCATCGTCGTGCGGTTGGTTACGTACCTGTTGGTTTTGTAAATACTTTTTCGGTCTTCTGTATTTCCGGCGCTTCACCTCGCCGTTGGGCCCGATAATTATGTCTTTTTCGCTGAGTTTCCTCTTTAGAGGTCTAATTAGAGGACCTATTGCACTCAGTGGGTTGCTGAACTGCCCCGGCAGCGAGAAACGAGAGTGGAAATGGTTCTGGCGTCCATTCTGTCTGTGACTGTTCTTCACAGATGTGTTCTGCATCAGGAAGGGGTTATTTTTTCCTTGGAAATCTTTAAGCGGAGGAATGATCGCGTCTAGAGTGCCTCTGCTTGATGTCTCATCACCCGAAGACTCCATCTCATGTAGACCATTGCTGCATGGTTTCACACTGTTCATACGCTGCAGGGATAATATTTTGGAATGTTCTATGATATTTTTGGTGGATAGTTTAGACACTTCCATGTTCATTGTGGCTATCCTTGATGTGTGGGTACTTAAATCAATATTTTCAGTGCAATTATCGCCTCTGTTGGCATTTGTTTGGATATTCTTAACTACATTGTCCAGCTGCATGGACCCAGGGTCTAGAGATGTAGTGGATGGCACTGGTATGTCGCATGTTGATATGGCTTCACTCATTTCGATATCGTTTGGTTCTTTTACTTTCACAATCCCTTCTTTGGTATCAGAATGTCTAGACTCTAAGCTCGGCGCGGAGGGAGACGGCTGCTCATCAGATTCATTGGGTTTGGCAGATTCATAGGAACTAGTGGAGTCGTTTTCAGAGTTTGAGTTTGAGTTGAGATTTTCGTGAAATCTTTTGCCCATCATTAGATTCAACCAGTGGCCATCCACTGGGACAATCATGTGTTGGTTTTGATTGCTGTAGGAACTCTTATCACTTTTGCTACTGGAAGGTTGAAACCTGGAAAAGGGAAGAAGGTCAGAATTAAAAACTGTAACAAGTCAAATAAATAGTCCGGTTGTTAGGCCATGATTGGTCACGCACCCGTCATCAACAGCTGTATTTGATCGAGGTGTTTCAACCCGCGGCAGGAAGCGAAGTCGCGACGCGTATTCGCGTACCAGCTCGTCAGTCAAGGGCACTCCTTTTTTCACCTGAAAACATTGAAACTATCTCAAGTTTTGCTTGGAATGTATTTATTTCTCAGTGCCTTGGCATCATTGTAGGTTCGCAGTCAGCTCTTTGCATCTTGGAAGGCTTATGCACTTCAAAATCAAAAACATGAATGATTACCATTCAGTCCACGAATTATGAATTAAATTCTTAGATTTAGATTTCGATTCTAATTAAATTCTTGTAAATAATTAATTTCTGGTATACAATAAAGTGTTCTCTATCTATCTATCTATCTATTTCCGATACGCAGCGGGATTCTATGAGCCGAACTAATACTAATTAGTTAATCATCCTTTCATTTGCAAAAACTAAATCGTACAAAATATCGGAAATATGTACAGAGTATCGGCTAAAGTTTGGTCGAGAATATTTTACTTATTTGCAACTTTCTCAGATACCCTGCCAACAAAAAGAAATATCCTTATCAACATTAGAAAAAAGGTCCGAACCTGTTCTAAAGCGGACAGTTGGACGGGCGGCGGCGGCGGGCGTCGCAGGCGCAAACCCCAGATGGTGGCTCGCTTCTTCATCTCGCGGCCGCACTTGAACCGCTTTCGGGACGACGTGAGGGCGATGAGGATCTTGTCGCGCCGCTCGCTCTCCGGGGTGCGCCACATCTAGAGACATTACCCAGACTAAAGAAATAGACCACTCTAGTCACATCCAATTTATTTAATCATAGCAGCAATGGCGGAATGCCAAGAGCTTTTTAGGTTAATATGTTGGAAGTATTTGGCGTTTGAGTGAAAGAGGTGTGTCAAGTTGTGTACCAAATTCTCTTAGTTGTAGGCATTATTAAGATATTGAGATAGTCTTGAGTCAATTCACAGCACAGCTGTTTTAAAGCACCATATCAAGCTCTCTCTCACTTAGTCACAGCGGGACAGAGTGCCGTGTATCGGCTGGATATATTGAAAAATTGATTATTTTCCTAAACGTATAAAATACATAGTAAAATCGAGCCTCCACTGTTATTCAGATTTATTTTAATTTACAACTAAAAATTATACATTATAAAAAAAAAACGTTACAACTAGAAAACTATCGTCTTTGCCTTTTTCGGGATAATAGACTTGAGTTTATGTAAGTATGTGCGGTGTATTGTGGGCTTTACAAATAAAATTTAATTTACCTTATCGGGCAGCTGAAGCGCATGCCAGTTGTCCATGATGTAGGGCATGATGACGGTGTCCAGGTCGAAATAGTTCGGGGCGTTATAGGCCGTGAGGTTGTAGAGGGCGAGGTGTGCCAAGTCCAGCCAACAGAGCTCCAGACGCCGCAGGTACTCCGCGCCGCCGTTGCAGTCCGCGCACGCGAATATGTACAGCCTGGAAGGTGGATAATAAATTAATAAATCTTATAATCGGTGGTGCGGTGGTGGTCTAGTGGGTAGAAAAGTGGACTCTGAAGTGAAAGGTCCTAGGTTCGATTCCCGGTGCGGGCATGTATCTATGAGAAACCTGAGCGTGTCAGGCATTATACACTCAACGCAAAAATCGCCAACCCGCATTGAGCACGCGTGGTGATTAAGCTCGAACTCTCTCTCTCTGAGAGAAGGCCTTTGCCCAGCGAGTGGGACATGTACAATTGTACAGGCTACATCTTACTTTTTATAATCCGCGCGGGATGGATGCGACCTTTTGGAACTGAGACGCGCGCGGTAAGCAAACTCGCGTCGAAGCAACCTTGTCAAAGTAAAATAAAGTAGATATATTTTCGATTGACTTCGACAAGGTTCCATCCCATTTTCATTGCGCGCAGATTATACCTTCTTTTATATTAAAAACCGGACAAATGGGAGTTAACACCGCGTGGAGAGGGTTCCGTGCATCCGAAGTTCATTTACGCACAAATGTTGAGAAACTATAACAAACCATACCGCGATCCGCGCTGTAGGACTGTAACATTACAGTAGTGCGCCATCTGTTGGCTGAGTTGAGAAACGAATGCCACAAAATTAATATTTTGTGAACGACTTCGAGCAAATTGGCTGTGACAGACGGACAAACTGACATACAGATGCACAAGTGATCCTATATTCTCAATGACATTCTAATACAAATGGACAACTCATAGGCGCTCGAAAAACGTAACTGCAAAATTGTGCTTAAATTCAGTGTAAGCACAATATTTTCATTAGACGTTTGATGACTACGCAGCTGACAACATGCCAAAATGTGGTACAAAAATGTGCCGAAATAACACCTTGACGATGCAAAATAAAGATGTTGTGACCTACCATCGGTTAATTAATATTATTTACATATGATAACAGGAGAAAAGGTTCAAATATTAAAAGGAAACTATTAATTTTTCAATAAAAACCATTGATTGTAAACAAATGTTCCTGTTTCTTTCTCTCCCGCGGGTCAGAAAGAGATAGACAAAATTATGCTTCAAGAACATAGTCAGAAAAGAAAACAATGGAGACTCCTTTTGTAAAGTAAACATTTTAGGGACTAAAATTTTTCGCACTGTTGCTCTATCCTTAGTCAGTTGAAAAGGGGTAGGCATTTTCACTAACATGTGCAAAACAGGGGTTTCCTCGTTTTTCTCCTACAACCAGCGAACTAATCCTCTAGAATTAGAATCAGAATAATATTTCCTGTACTTACAACAAAAAAAAAAGGACCGACACATCATGAATAAATCGTAATTGATGCTGTCAACTGGGAGCCCTTTTTGGCACCGTTGCGTTACAGACTCAGGCCCCAGGCCCCGCCACACTGATACACGAATACTTCACCCTCTTCATTCGGCAGAAGACCAAAGTCGAAGATATCTGGCTAGGCGGGAGTACCAACGGTGGACTAGGGTGTCACGGAATGGTGGCCTATTATGGGTCAAGGGTCAGTGTGTAGACCGAAAGCTCGTTGACATTGTCAAAACAGCGGGAGGACAATGGACAAGATTGGCATAAGACCTTGGTTATGCCAATCATAAGACCTAAGGTTGGCGTGAAAAGGAAGAGGCCTATGCCCAGCAGTGGGCTTTATTTATGGGCTGGATAAATAAGTAGATTTGTATCACCTGGTTTTTTAAACTTCGCTGTTATTATTTTCTTAGAAGCTATCGAGCTATTCGAAAAGTCGTAGAACAACATTTGTTCAAAATTACATTTAGGGGTTGACATGTTTCAGGAAAAAAGCTATTTACAAATTATACTTAGCTGCCTATTTTGCATAGTTTTGAATATAAACTTTTTAAAATAATATCCGCAACATGGAACAGATTTTTTTCCCCATAACAAAAAACTAAAATAGGCTATTGCTATTCCACTGCTATCTTTATTCCAATAAACTTCAAAAATCAACTTACGTAGCTTCAAACTGCGTGATTGATTTACATTTCCGCTTAGTGACACAATACATTTTGAGGGCTTGAAGTGTCAGCAGCAATGTAGAAACAAAAAGTCAGTCGAAGCACAATAGGGTGAAATTAGCGTGTGCCATGTTTCGACTTGGTTATTGTACGGAACAGTTTGTCCATTTGTATTGGAATGTCATTGTATATTCTGTAAAAAAGTTTTATGTAGCCCGTACACAAGTGTACTGTCCCACTAGCTGGGCAAAGGTCTTCTCTTCAGGCTCAATCACCACGCTTGCCCAATGCCGATTAGCGATTTTAGCTGCCTTAGACGCTCAGGTTTCCTCACGATGTTTTTCCTTCAACGTTAGGGGTTTATTGTTGGCGCTAGCGAGCTGTCATATAGATCTTGCTTTTTATGTTAGATATTTTCTAATAGAGAAGGTTTTGTATAGAAACATTTGGTACGGTCGGCCACAATCTTAGATACCCCATGGCAGCTCTTATCGCGCGCGGCATAACTGCGCCAATCGAACAAAAAGGGGTATCTGAGACTGTGGCCGACTGTACCTACTTTCTTTCAAAATATGTTTGCATGGCAAGAAAACAAAAGGCATAGGCCTGGTTTCTGAGAATATTGCTAAGCAAATACTTAACTATCGTTCTGTCACACTCTTTTGTGAGAAATCTGCTGAGACAGGACGATACTTGCTTAAATACTTAATTTGCTTAGCTAATTTCTCAATTCAGAAATCGGCAGAAAGAGGCCTAGTCACTTACTTATCACCCGCATATAGTGGATACTGCAAGCTTGACACGCATCTTTGGTGAAACCAGCGCGAGCACCGGCAACATAGCAGCATCTGCAATGGAACACAATATTATTATGAATGAAACATACGTTGATTCTGCTACTGCAAGGCTCAAGTGGAACTGGGCTGGCGACGTCTGCCTGTCCATTAGTCCATTTCTGGACATCCCAAAGTTCAAACATCCCAATAAAAGTTTTCAATGTTATCAGGTTCGCTGCCTTTCTCATCCAGCCCTACGTAGCCCGCCTGTTCGCGGATGTCATCTGCCCAGTGCTAGGATAGGCGGCCTCTTGGCTTGGTATTTCACCACGATCTCCACTCCTAGGGCCTGGTCCTGCGGCTCTTTCCCATTCTGGCTAAGTGACTTGCAGGATCCACTTGCCTCGCGTGATATTGCTACGTCACTCTGACCCCAGTGGTCGCCGAATCTAAACTTTCGTTTTTAGTCGCGTAGTGTTATTCCGAACATAGCTCTCTCCATACCCTGGTCCAAAAGAGGTGGGAGAAAATCGTCAACCAACCGACGGAGAGACCGATGGTGAGCGGCAACAAGGCAGACCTAGACGAAAATGACCTCTATACGTTTTTGTCGTGATGGCTAGAGGCAGCCCAGGATAGACGTTATGTGAAAGACTAGAGGAGGCTTTGCGCAGCAGAGGAACACTAAGGGTGGTATATTAGAACGCTACTTAAACTTAGTTTAAACAGAGTTCAGACTGTCGATAAAGCAGTGCATGTTTTGATATGAAGGGAGGGATATTCAAATCAAAACATGCACTGTTTTATCGACAGTCGACACTACTAAACTCTACTTAAACTGAGTTTAAACAGAGTTCAAGGAGCTTTCTAGTTTGAACTGAGTTTAAACAGAGTTTAAGTAGCGTTCTAGTTTGAACTGAGTTTAAGTAGCGTTCTAGAATACCACCCTAATATTACAGGCTGAATAAAACATACAATGAAAAGGATAAAATATTACATTGGAGGGACCTGCAAGCGTAGCATAAGGCTGGGTTAGAGCGTATCTATGGGTTTATAACTCTGCCTATCTCGCTCTACGTCAAACAAAAGAGTGAGAAACAAAAGAACTAGTTATAAACCCATAGATACGCTCTAAGCCAGCCTTATGCTACGCTTGCTGGAAGTTGCTGCACAAGACCGCGGGAAGTAATTGCCTGTCTTCGAGCCCTATGTCCCTGGTAATAAGGGTCAAGACAGCATCATACCTGAGCCAGCCAGTCGCTCTTATCGCCGCAGTAGCAGTGCGCCTCGCCCTGCTCCTTGCCTGTCTCCGAGGCCGTGGACGAAGTGGTCGACGCCGTCTGCGAATCGATTTAAGACACTTACTATAAAGGAAAATGATGGAACGTGCGAATTCGCTAACTGTGAAGGAAAATACTGTGGGGAAATCAGGGAATTAGTTAACTTCCTGGTTGGTTTTATTTTTTGTACTTCAATCTCAGTATATTCATGCAAAAACAAACACAATCAAAATATAAACAAAACACAGTCAAACATATTAAACAATGGTTGGTTAGTATTAGTAGTTGGGAATTATTGATATATTGACCTTTTCTTTTCTTTCTGTGATCTAGGCCTAAAGAGAAATACCGCGCTATAATATTAGGTACTATTAACCAATAGGCAGCAAGCTACTGCTAGGCCTGTATTAGGCCCAAGTCCAACCAACACAAAGTCAAACCTCCAACTACAACTCTATATTGTTGTGATCTGCCGGACTAAGATGGCGGCCGTAGACTTTGCTTTTGTCGAAAATTTCATGTATTACTCCACAAAATGCAATAAATAAATAAAATAAAATTGATGGCACAACCATTTTCACATTGATTAAATCCCTGGTTCCTGAAGAAAAGTAACCTGTGTTTCAGGACCCAGTGCCTTCCTAAAAGAAGAATCTACGACTGTCATGTTAGTTAGGGGCTCTGAACTCACGTCGCAGGGTGGTATGAGCTCCTGCTGCTTTCGCCGCTGCTGGCCCAGCGAAGCCTTCAGCCGGAAGAAGTCCGAGCGCTTGAGTGCGCGGTTCTCCGCGGCGGCCACGCGGTATCTTTGGTCCACGCACCGCTTGCAGTGCCACGACGCGCCTGCAATATGGTTGGCTTTTAATAATAATAAATCAATACATGAGAAGAACTAGACGAAAACAATTAGACGAAGAAATAAAGTTGCAAGTGGCGTTGGATTGGTCATATTATGCGAAGACCCGAAAATCACCCCTTCAAAATAACGCTTAAATGGCGTCCAACTGGAGCACGGAAGAGAGGACGCCCTAAAACTACCTGACGTTCGATCAGTGCAACAGGAAGCAAACAGTCTCGGGACGAGATCTGAGAATGGAAAACTGTTTTAAGAGCCCTATGTCCCTGATTAGGGATAACAGAGATTGATGATGACGATTGTCAGAGACATGAGGTGTGGGGGGAATCACACTCCGATTGGCCAGCAGCGGCCCAAAACCGGCCCACCGCCGCGGAAGCCTGCCGTCCCCGCACCCCTGACGTTTCGAAAAGAGCTCCGCACTTCTCTCTTGGACATCGTTTCTGTTAGGCCACTTACTTATCAATATTTTGTATATCTTTTATTTTTATTTTCGGTATTAAACCAGCATTTTATAACCATTTAATATACAGTCCACTTATTGAATTACCTAGTTAGGTTAGGACCCTAACAACGATGAATCAATACATGGGCAAAAATCGGTACCGTAACGACTGTATGAAATTTAATCGTCACAAGATAGACACCAACGCCACAGCAGACCAAGACGGAGAGGGCAGGGCGACTTCACAACCTTTTTGCCGGGATAAAAAAGGGGAGGTCTTTACAGCACTGGGACATTTGAGAGATTACATAAAAAAAACAACACAAGGTATCGAGAATGTAGGGAAATGAATTGGAATGTTAGTTTGCAAGAAAAATCATATTCTGAACACGATAATGGAGTTCTAGACTTAAAATGAATGATACAGGAAAAGAGAAACTGGTGTCGTATTTCATCATAACAAACTATGTATCTAGTAACTTCCAAACCATGGCCAATTTGAGAAAGCATAATACAGCATATTACACAAATGGCAATTCATCATTTATTTATCTCTCAAGCTCACCCACTGCATAGAAATAGGACTAGCCAGTGAGAAGATAGGGTTTTATTGAACAAGATGGGCCTCAGCTTTCATAAGAACATAGGTAATTAGTTTCAGGTTTCTTTCTGAGGACTTTTTTGAGAAATCTGTACCACTATGTTACAAAATCATTGCCCTGTCATGTCATGTATTAGTAAAACATGACAGGGCAATGATTTTTAACGAGCTCATGAGCGCGATAAAAAGCAGTTAGTGCACTAGTAAGTTTAAGACTGAGAAATATCTCAATTTACCGCGCCATAGAGATGGCTGATTGAGGTATTGTGGTCCATCCAGAAAAACCACCAAACAGTCCAATATACTGCTCTCTTGAGCTGGCTGAGGTACTTTACTAATCCTGAAACCGTGGTGCATCCATATAAACCAGCAAACAGAGGCATGAACCACTCACCATTGATGAGGGCATCGACCGGCGGCGTGTGGCACTTGGCGTGGTACCCGCGGCCGCACATGTCGCACGCAATGACGGCATTGGCGGAGCCGGGCGAGGTGGCGCCGTCGCGCCGCTTGCAGACCACGCACATGATCCGTCCGTCGTCCGCCGGCGGCGCGCTGAGCAGCCGCAGCGTCGCCACGGCGGCCCACGAGTGCGTCCCGTCGCCGAACTTGACGAGGCAACGCGCCACCCCCGTGCCCACTTCGCACGAGTCATTGTCGTTGTTTGTACTTAACTCTACTATAGTACCTGTGTGGTATAGATAGAATGGTAGGTAAGTTTGCGTGGAGAAAAGTTACTTATTTAATGCATGGGTAACAATTTGTGTGCTACCATGGTGTTAGTTGAAATATGAATTTAAGTTACATGATTGATCAGTCTCTATATCATTATAAGGATACCAATCTTTGGCTCAGCGGAGGTAGCATGACTTTTATCAAGGCGGATTTATCAGCATTTTTGACGTCTATAGTGGGTTATATATCGTCGAGAGTGATATATAACCCACTATAGACGTCAAAAATGCTGATAAACCGCCATTTTGTTGGATAAATCCGCCTCGATAAAAGTCATGCTACCTCCGCAGGAGTGTCATGTCATCATGTGAGCCAAACATAAGAACAAGAATCATAGCCAAAATATCTGATGATTATGAATTTTTGATACAAACCTAAGTAGTATCGCCCATCCTTATTGGGCACAAGGACATCATCTCCACAATGGAATGGATTCGCATTATTTTTCTCCGTGTTAGTTGTAGAGTCTGGCATGGCATCCTGGGCTTCTTCCTCCTTTTTCTCATGCTTTTTGTTAGCACATGACGGAATCGTTTTGTCTAAGTCGCTCAAGAGGACATCTATCAATGACAACTGTGTGGATACCTCTAGAAACAAAACAACAAAGTCACATATCAACCCACATTCTTTCCGTAGTGAAAATCAGTAAGCATCACTAAAGCAACACACAAATCCCCACTATCGGTAAGGACTACTATATTGTCAAGTGCTTAGAGTTCTCTATTGTCAAGTGCTTAGTGGGGATTTGAGGTGAATTTTGTGTTACTCTTGTCGAGAATTTGAGATATTATTTCAATGGTAGCATGAGTAAAAGCCTTTCTCGGGCATGCATGCTAAGGGGCAGGTGTCAAGAAGCCTGGCTTGAGTGAGAATTTTCATGGAAACAAGCATAATGAGTAATTATGTTTTAAAAAGTTTATTTGCAGTACTGTAGGACAAGAATCAATAGACCAAGCCTAAAAAAAATATATCTAAAAAAGTAATACCTCAGTACTATGCATTATTCTGACCTAAATATGGGTCAACCACATTATAGCTACTATCTCATTAATAATGCTATGTAATTTAAAATTAATTAATAAAGGTAAGTATGATAATTAGGTGTCTACTATGAAAGTGTACTCAATGAGTGATACTCACTTGTATTTTATCCATGGAAAGGTTGGTAGCATAAATAAATAAAAATATATTACATATGTAGGTATATCATGCACCTAGAATAGGACAAGGGAACAACTACAAGAGGAACATTAATTCATTTAAAGCTTGTAAATTATTGAATGTTATTGACATAATTGATGACATTGACTAGTGGTGACTCTATGGCATGGTTTTGGATTTTTCTAAAATGTTTGATGCAGATTATTTATTGGAGATGGTGAAGTAGTGGCTTGAGAGCAGTGCAAAAAGTGATGGGTGAATTTTATAGTGTCAGATTTTGCAGTGATGTGAAGAATGGTTATTGGAAATTGAAGAATTCGAGTAAATTTACGGGAGTGGTTAGTTAGTATCAAAGTTTTGGAATTTAGTTGAAAATTCGAATAGCAATGATCGGCAAGTGACGAACCTTTCTGTCTCTAGAACTAAAAGTTTCAAGAGTTTTCGTAAAATTGCTCTAATAGAAACTCAACAAATGTTTTAACAAATTGCTAATGATAAACAACAGGTGTGGTTAGAATATGACAAAAATGTTAACCGTGAGCTATAGGACAATGAATTTTTCTGTTCGAATCACATCGTACGGCTAGTAAATTGGAGAAAACAATCTTACCAGCGTTGATATCCATTTCAGTATTAGATTATCAGCTAGGAAACGACATCATCAAGCACAAACTAAACATTTATTTTAGCTAAAACGCGAGGCATCGGCGCTATTGCGGCCATTAGAGAGTCGTCAAACGTTTCACCGTTTTCCCGCGACTATTGCTTTTGACAAAAACTCACTAATTAGAACTTAATGGAACAGTTTCACTTGATTGTTTAAGCAAATGGGCCTATTTAGATCTAAAGAACACTGTTTAAAAACTAGGCTTTTACGCAAAAAATTATAAAACTTAAAAAATATCCCTCCAACGTTCCGTGTCTTCCATTGCTTGTTTTTTTTTGGTGTTGCCAGTTGCCACATAACAGCAGTGCAGATAAAAATAAGGATCTATTTTATTTTTAGTAGAGCTACACTATCAATCCTTTGATCAATAGATTGTGACACGCATCGCACGCACGAACTCCATCAGAAAGAGCACAGAGAAAGAGACTGAAAATGGCGACTCAGCTACCCAAAGCCGCCCATTGACAATACTTCCAAATGAACTGGCGAATCGTAGTTTTAGAATCCATTCGTCAGTGTGGAAAACGGCATCCATTGCATCGTCGTCAATAGGCGGTTTTATAACCATCAATCTTAAGTTTAACCTGTGGCATTTTCTCTGTGTTCATATTTTGACGTTTCTGTGTTGTGTGTGACTTTTCTCTTTTCTTGTGGTCTGTGGGTCTGTGTTTGTTTCCCCAACATCAAGTGTGTGTCAAGTATTTTTATGATTTTGTGGATAAAACATAACTTTTGACTTCTAATACCTCAAGAAATAAAATTGTTCAGCGTCTTATCCATAATTTGTTTGAGCTTGCTTTGCTCTTTTGCATCGTCATGGGGAACGCTGGTCTCAAGCAGCACTACGATACAGCATCAAAAACAGGTGTCTTGCAACTATCGGATCACAAACTGAAAGAAATACCACAAGAAGTCCTCGATTTATGCGAAGTTTTGCGCAACCTTGATTTATCCAAAAACAAACTACCAGTCTTGCCTGAGAGCATTGCTAAGTTGAAGAATCTGAAACAGCTCAACATAGAATCAAATAAATTGGAGAGCCTGCCTGAAGCACTAGTCAATATATCAAAGATAGAGCTCATCAATGCATCCAATAATGTAATTTCGTCTCTGCCTCCAACATACAGCAGTTTGAAGAACTTGAAGCAGATATACTTGAGCTGCAACAAGTTGACTGCATTCCCGCTGCAACTGCTGGGTTTGAAGAGCCTGGAAGTCGTAGACATTTCCAGAAATAAAATTTCAGTGATACCAGATGGAATGGCGGAACTCTATGCTACAGAGTTAAATTTAAGCCAAAATGAAATATCAATTATCAGTGAGGACCTTCACATGGCTCCTAAATTGAAAATATTGAGACTAGAAGAAAATTGCTTAAGTTTAGAGGCAATAAGGCCAAGTTTACTAAGAGATTCTAAAGTACATACTCTTAATTTAGACGGGAACTTGTTTGAAGTGAAGCAACTTGCTATGATGGAAGGGTACAATGAATATACTGAGAGGTACACAGCTATGAAGAAGAAAATGTTTTGATGGCCAGTGCTGAAATTATTGCCTAGTTATTTTGTCACAAATTATTATTCCATAGCACCCATATCCACGTGTGTTTGTCTAGTATTTGTGTAGTAAATATTCCAAATCTTAAAAAATCATTGTTTGTCGCACTCACACCCATAACAAACTCAGAAAACAATTTACTACCCCCAAATATTACCTATCAGTATCAATCGTTTCTGCAAAATATAAACTACCTATATCTGTATGTTTTTTGTTTTTGAAATTCATAAAATAAAAGTAACTTTTGAGAATGTTTATACAAAAGAAAATGTTTTTAGGGGTAGCAAAACCTATTTTCCATTTGAATGGGCGCCGGGCGTGACCGCGGTTCACAACCTCTAGTTCAAAATTAAAATTATTGTATATTTTGTATCAATGAGCATTATTCATGCAATCCAGAGAAGCATACATTATTATTAATAAATGTGTTTTGCAAATGTGCTATGATAAGATTTTTAAACTGCAAAATAATTTGTACAATGTACATTATGTTTATCTTTTTATGCAATTATTTACAAAGTTTAAATGGCTTTATGTAAGTATTTATTTCAAAAGTTTGTAAATATTACATTGTAATATAATAGCTATGTTTTGTAAAATAGTTTTTGCAATATCCTTAAATCTATCATTGACTGTTTAATTATACATAACTAACTTATTTTTTAAAATAAATTTTATAATAATGAATGTAACAGCAAATTTTTTTTTTTTATATTTTACTTCTTAAAACAATATTTTACCATTTAACTATCAACAGTACATGTCTGTTACCCCATAGTAGCACTTATTGCCCGTCGCATAAATTCAAATAAAAAAGGGTGTTGCTGACCATAAATACAATTTATCATTGTAGTGTAGTTTAATGAAATGCGCCCAAGGTAACAACTAATCTCATTAGTTATTAAACCATGGCATTGAATAGGTAGGTACTATCGTCATACCCTTTTTTATCATTCTTTCTATTACAGAATTAGATAGATAGATACCTAGATTTATAAAAACGTATAACTCTTATCGGCATATTATTAGTAAAATAATTAGTTTGTCTTAACATCCACTTTGACCAAAGTGGCCAAAATTACCGAACTTGTACCTACTCAAATGGATAAGAAGTAATGATTATTTTTAATACCTATTAATTACTTTTTCTCCATTACCATCATTAATTTTTTGTGCTATTTGGAGAATTACTGTTGAATTTTTGACACATTCGTGGACACTACCTACCTTTTAACGTTTGTACAGCCCCTCTACCGTTGACGCTATTTTTTCAATATGGCGCAATGTATAAAATTAAATATTTCGCGAATTAATTTCATAATTTCACGCATTTTATATTTTTATTGCACAAAATAGCTTTACCTTTGAATAAACATTACGAAGTATATAAAATCAAAGCATGACTATGCAAATTCAAATAGAAATAAATTAAGAAACTTTGGCAATATGAACGCAATAGCGTCAAGGGTAATCCCCCTGATATATTGTATTGCAATTTGCAATAGAGAACAAAAGACCACGTGAGTGTCCGTGAATGTGTTAAATGAATCAAAATTAATTAAGACTTTTTTTTCTCACATCAAATACTTTTGATTTTTTATAGCTAGAGGCAGTCTAACTAACCACGTATGAAAGGAAAATAGAGAAAAAAAACAATTCGTAAATAAGAGTTTTTCTTAATTTTAAGTTTCTTAGTTACGAGATTTTTAATGTTATAATTTATTTATCATCTAATACAGATGTTCTTTTTTTATACAGAATGTTCTAATATAATTAATGTACTTTTTTTTTTAATCATGCTATGACAACAAAATAACACATACTTCTCAGGGTAGAACATACCGACGAACGAAAAAACCGACATTAGGTATGTATACAGGGTAGATCCGGGCAGTATTGGCATTGATTGGCACCCTCGGGTGGTACGGAACCCTAAAAAAGCACCAAGCATTGCTAAATACTGCTGTTAGTTTTTTTCCTCTGTGGTTGGGCTGACTACTACTTGTATAAGTTAGTCACACACATCTATTCAACCAGCACTTTGTCACATAACTTACTAACAAAAGACGGCGCGGGCGCAGCAGCGAGGTCAAGACGAAACTTCAGTCAGCCAGTCGTCAGATGGTCGTCTCTCGTCAGTACAAATTGTGGAACTACGGTGTGCGGGCGTGCGGCCGATGCATGCCCTCTTCTCTGACATCCAAGCTAGAGTTCACGAGTTCTCATTACACAAAATTAATTGTGACCGACTTTTTAAAACTAGTGCGCTGTAAGTAAAGTTTGTACGTTACCTTATTAAGTAGACCGGTGAGTTTTAATTTAAGTACTTAGTTTCTAAATAGTTTGTACCTTCTTACTATTGTTTTCAACATGAGTTTTATTAGAAGTTCTAGATTCTAGATAGCAATTTATACTCGTACCTACTTAAGTTCTTGGTTTATTGATCATGACTTCCTTAGGTAGGTACCTACACAAAACTCCGGCAGGTGCGTAAATCATAGCAACGAAAAAATAAACTAGGTAGGTATGTATTCTCGTACGATTTTATGGTTTTAACCTAAGTAAGGATTTATAAGAATTGTTATTTGGGTAACATAAGTAGGTACTAAGAGAGATGAAATAGAGTGGCGTCCAAAAACTACGACGACGGTCGGTGGGCAGATCATCAGCCATTTGGTCGGACGACATCGTTGTGTCGGTGGAGGGTCCATGGATGCGGATGGCGAGGGATTGTGAGAGGTGGTGTGAGGGGTGAAATGCCTTTAGCCAGCAGTTGGCAGAGTTGGGTGTGAGGGGTGAAATGCCTTTACCCAGCAGTTGGCAGAGTTGGGCCGATGATGAAGAGGGATGAAACTTTAGATTAAGGTCTACTAGCTACTGGGTCTACTCTACTCTAACTTTAGATCTACTACCTACCTTCTAATCTATGCAATTTAATTTTAAATGTGTTTATGTACGTTTTATTCTAGGATCATAGAACAGCTAAAAGTGGCCGTTATTTACTTGTGCAGGATTCTATGATCAGAGGCTAAAGTAGTTTTTTGGATTGGGGGCGCACAGTGGTCGATTTGTACGATTTAGGCGGCCAAAAGTCCATTTCTCAAAGTTAACTTATAACAAAACAAATTGATTCCCGGAAAAATAGACACCCCGACTGCCCAAACCCCACCCCTCCCCAGTTCCTAGAACTGCGTGCGCGCCCCCACAGGTAGTCAGAACTTGATCGTCGCGCAAGCTGTACGCGTTCGTTCTCGACACTCTTAGCGCAACCGATATTCTAAAGTGAATATTTCATTGGATATTATTCAGTTACAAGTGAAAGTGATGGAAGTCGAAAATTCAGGTAAGCTCCTTCAAATATAATTTAAATTAAGATAAGGAATATCAATATTTAGTGCAGTTACAACGTATCAAAGATCGCCCTTTTTCATAGAAAATATTATCATTTTTTTATTTTCAATAGTAAAAATGTTGTACTTCCGAGACCGTCCGAGTTAAATTCCTTATGGTTTCTAATAGTATATCTCTTTGAGCAGATAACCACAAAAAAAATAGCCACCACCTTTGACCACTTCGCGAGAAAAATAATAATTCATTAACTTAGGCAGAAAGTGAGAAAAATTCCTTTTTTGTTTCTTTTGCGTTAAAATTCCTTTTCGTTGTTCTAGGTTCATCAAGTTACTCGGGCATGGAGGTAGTAACTCGCAGATATCTTTTTGATAAGATGATTGAGGAAAACTCTCCATCAATAAACGACAAATTGGAATACTTACAAAATTATTTGTTAATGTCTTACGGGGACTCCGACGAAGACAAAAAGTATATAAATCATAAATTTTCATATTTTAAAACAGAAATAAATAAGAGATGGTCCAAAGCACGCAACACGCTAGAAAATTTTCTTATAAGCAATGATGCATGGTTAGCAGGAACGTTCGAGATGCCCATAAAAACGCATAATAAGTCAGGACGACCTAGCAAAACATTCAGTGAATGTAGTGAAAGAACTAAAAGGAGGAAAACAGAAGAAGTTCGCTCCTCTGTAGGCAAAGAAGTGATAGTTCACGCAGCGCAAGTAATTTTACAAAAAGAAGGAAAAAGAAACGCCTCGCAAGTCCTAAAAGATATTACAAATTCGCCTGCAGCCGCAAACGAATGTAAAAAAAGACATTCCAAATCAAAGGCACAAGATCCCCTTACGCCTCGGGAGGCACTGCGAATGTGCGTGGACGCTGATTTGACACGAAGTCAATATGAAATTGTGCGAGCAAGCAACAGAAGCTTTTACCCGTGCTACGAATTAGTGTTGAAGGCTAAACAGGAATGTTACCCACCCAAAGAGACGCTACGAGTGACCGCTTCCTGTGCTGAAAGTGATCTACAATCTTTGTTAGATCACACCGTCACGCGATTATCAATTTTCCTCGAAGAAGTACTAATGACTCTTACAGAAACTGAGAGAAATTCCTTGCAGATTATCTGCAAATGGGGTTGTGATGGTTCACAACAAGCTCAATACAAACAAAAGTTAATGAATGACGCCGACTCGGATGCAAATATATTTTTGAGCTCATTCGTGCCTCTACAAATTGTTTGCGGCGAAGACAAAACAAAAATGGTTTGGCAAAACCCGACTCCTTCTTCACCACGATATTGCCGCCCGATACGATTCAGATTTATAAAAGAGTCTACAGACATTACAAAAGATGAAATAAATTACGTTCGGGACAGTGTGAAGTCCCTAAAAGCCACGGAATTGGAACTGAATGGGCAAAAATTCTCGGTTAGCCACAGTCTTAAAATGACCATGGTGGACGGCAAAGTTTGCAATGCGGCGACTGACACCAAATCAACGAGTAGATGCTACATATGCCGAGCCACTTCAAAAAACTTTAATGACTTAAGTAAAAAAAACGAAATTCACCCAGAATCGCTTGAATTTGGCCTATCAACTTTACATGCCAGAATTCGATTATTCGAGAGTATTTTACATTTAGCTTATAAATTGCCCGTTGGGAAATACCGTGAAAAAAGAACCAAAGCAGAAAAGATGCTAGAACAACAAAAAAAAAAAGAGATTCAGCAAAGATTCAGAGAAGAAGTAGGTATCTTGGTAGATATGCCAAAATGTAATTTTGGTAACACAAATGACGGCAATACTAGTAGAAGATTTTTTGAAAACCCACATCTGGCTGCTGAAATAACGGGAATAGACTTTAATTTTATTTATAGAATTAAAGTTATTTTGGAAGCCATATCAAGCGGTCACAAAATAGATGTCCCGAAATTTGATGAATACGCCATGGAGACAGCAAAACTGTATGTAGAGTTATATGGTTGGCATTCTATGACTCCTACCATGCATAAAATTTTGGTACATGGTGGAAAAGTTATAGAAAATTCTCTAGTGCCTATTGGTCAACTTTCGGAGGAAGCTGCAGAAGCTCGTAATAAGCACTTTCGCTCATACCGTCTAAACTTTGCTCGAAAGTTTTCACGCGAAGACTGTAACCTTGATATTTATCACAGGTTACTCTTGACATCAGATCCACTCATCAGTTCAATGAGAAAAAAAAAGAAGATCCGATCAAAACCATTTTTGCAGGAAACTTTGGAGCTTTTGCTTCCTGCAGAGCCAAATACAAAAGGCACTTGTGATAAATGCATGGAAAGTGACGGTGAGGAAGAATTGTCTTTTAAAGAGTAACATAACAATTTGTATGTTAAACTTTCATAAAATATTGTCTTATTGTTTATGATTCGGTACCTAACATTGTAAGTAACATTTAGTATAATAATGTGGTAATAACTGTTGACCATTTAATTTTAGTGTATACTGTATTTTTTTGTCATCCATATTTTATTTTCAATTTCAATAGGCATGCAGACTGTAGAGAATAAACATTTTTTTTAATGTACGGCCGTCTTTTACTTAACAAATTGTGATAATTCTTAACCCAAATATCAAAAACTACTAAGCCGATTTCGATAATTCAAATGAACTCAAAATATATATTTTACACCAAAGGGAGAAAATAAAAGAAAGAAAATTTAAAAACATTGGCGCTATTTACAAAAATATTTTCACAGAAATGTTTTTTTGTATAGAAAAATACGCTTTCAATGAAACGAATAGGGATAAACATATATATTCACTCTAAAATACCAGATTAGCATTTGTTGTCGTATTTATTACTGAAATAAAGCATAAAATAGTTTTGGCCGCCTAAATCGTACAAATCGACCACTGTGGGGCGCTAGTGAGCCTATACCATTACCATTTACCACCATCGAACTAATGGATGATGGATGACGAATTGACGACTAATTTATAAACCTAAAACTCTCCTTTTTACTCTACTCTGAACTCAGAGTAGTTTCTATAACCTGTGTACCTATTAATCAAGGTAGGGAGATAGGATAGGAGATAGGTATACACGGTGGATTTTTGAGACGGGGCAGTAAGGGCAGGTACCTTAACCGTTATACTAGTTATAGGAAAACGTTCTTATGACTCTCTCCATAACTTTTTGAGATATTATAAACTGCCTTCACAGATAGAAAAAAAATACGGTCACCGAAAAAAAATGTACATGTAATAAAATATTATTAGGACCATTCCATTTTGCCCCACCAGAGATGCCCCACTGGTGGGGCAAAATGGAATCGCAAAAAAAATAATTCCATTTTGCCCCACTGGCCACCCCACTGAGTGGCTGGTGGGGCAAAATGGAATTTAAATTCCATTTTGCCCCACCAGCTTTTTATAGACAAGATTATTCTTGGCGAGGCTGACTCATTACAATGATGCATTCACTGTAGCCTAGCCTAATTTTATAATAAATCGGCGAAAATAAAACTAATTTGTTAGATTTACTAATTCGTTTATTTGTTTAAAAAAAAATAACTTTGGTATATTATTATGGTATCTAACATTACAACATTGTTAAAATAGTACAACATAAGACAAAGACCGCTTATAATTCTGAATAATCATTTCTATAAAATATGTGTCATTTATGAATAAATATACATAGATTTGTCATTTTAAAATCTATACAAAACATTAAAATAAAACAATTAATTCAAGTTATTGCTTTCTTGATTAAAATTAAATATCACAAAAAATACCTAAATAAACGTTTGCTTGTTTCCATTGTTGTCCATAGCTTAATCAGTCTTTTATAATACTAAAATATACATATATGCAAATAGTACAGTCACCCGTAAGGTCTTAAAAGATTTAATAAAAGTATTCAAATTGAGGTTTAAATGTTAAAAACTATACTAATTGTACAGGGTGTTTCAGAATGGTCTTGCGACTGAAAAGAAGTTTGTAATGGAGATAATTATGACAATTAATGGAGATATTAACCTGAGTGAAATCTCGTCAGTAATACACGCTAGCACTCTACTCGGTTACAATACGGGCGACTTTACAACCTTGAAGTCGTGATACCAAGTTAACTCATTTATTTTTAAAACATTTTGTTTGGTCCTTGGTTGATAATGATAAAAGAAACTCGTTACAGCTTGTGTCTGGTGGTTTTATTTTTTAGGTATTTTCAAACATGACTATAAAATAAAATTTAATGATATTTTTAAATGGAAAGTGGTTTCTTTTGCGCGATCTCATATAAATTAAATAAGATTTTTATTTCATACTCATGTTTAAAATACCTACAAAATAAAACCGCCAGACACAAGACAGACCAATCAGAATCTTGAGCTGACTTTGACGGCGGACTTTGTCAAGTACTTACAAGTAAAAAATATATAAATACAACAAATAAAAGCTAGAAATTGTTTATAAAAAAATAGGCACACTTCTCCTATGTATGCACTCCCAAATTGACGAATCATTTTTGTAATTTTTTTTTTTGCAATTATGGTGCCCAGCATGAAGAAGTTTTTCTTTAGCTTTAGAATTCTTAAAAAAAATAATGCACTGCCTGTACCACTTAAACACGAAGCCATTATTTTCACTCAAACAAACCTAGTCAACGGTTGTAAGCAAACTGATAAGAATCCAGGTAGAAAAATACAACGTGCACCGGGTCCTTTGAATTACTAGAACAATAGACAGCGCGGCGCCAAATAACCAATCAAAAAGTAGCATACCCAAAATGGCATCATGGGCCTCGACCTTGGACGGGTAAAAGGCTCTTTTTATAATTTTTTGTATTTTATGCAGTAAATTTTACACAAGCAAAGGAGCATCAAAGTGTCACTCTGTCGAAATGTACTCTGACTTTGAAGACGTGGCTATAATAGATACCAATTGGAGGCTATTAGTTCTTAGCCACAGTTTTGTTTTACCACAATTTTGGTGTTCATACAAAATTGTGATTAAGAATGGAAACAAGCAAACGTTTATTTAGGTATTTTTTGTGATATTTAATTTAAATCAAGAAAGCAATAACTTGAATTAATCGTTTAATTTTAATATTTTGTAAAGATTTTAAAATGACAAATCTATGTTCATAAATGACACATATTTTATAGAAATGATTATTCAGAATTATAAGCGGTCTTTGTGTTATGTTGTACTATTTTAACAATGTTGTAATGTTAGATGCCATAATAATGTAACAAAGTTATTTTTTTAAACAAATAAACGCATTAGTAAAGTTAACAAATTAGTTTTATTTTTGCCGATTTATTATAAAATTAGGCTAGGCTACAGTGACTGCATCATTGTAATGAGTCAGCCTCGCCAAGAATAATCTTGTCTATAAAAAGCTGGTGGGGCAAAATGGAATTTAAATTCCATTTTGCCCCACCAGCCACTCAGTGGGGTGGCCAGTGGGGCAAAATGGAATTATTTTTTGTGCGATTCCATTTTGCCCCACCAGTGGGGCATCTCTGGTGGGGCAAAATGGAATGGTCCAAATATTAAGGTAGGTAGTACAGTCGGCCACACGCTAGGATACCCCTTTTTGTTCGATTGGCGCCCTAATGCCGCACGCAGTAAGAGCTGCCATGGGGTATCTGTGACTGTGGCCGACCGTACCTGCTTTTACTGCCCCGTCTCAAAAATACACCCTGTATAGGTATTGCTATTGCTATTGCTATTGACCTGTAATATCGACCAAAGTAAAAATGGCGTGCGTGACTGATAGTGATAAGGTCGCACTCGCAAGTCGCAAGTACGGTCAGCAACACGGTAGGATAAATAGATAAACGTTTATTTAAAAAACCAAAACACACACAGAAAAATAAATAAAATATAGTGATAGCGATGATAAACATTGATCGTAGTAGGTACATTAACTTAACAAATCTAATACAACACAGTAAAATTTAATTACAATAGTTCCAAATCATGGAGCGTAGTGTGTATCCCGGCAATACATATACCTAAAGGCCACAACTTAGTGCGTGTAATTCCCGAAAGGCAAGAACACTGATTTTCAGTTGTAGTTGTAGCCCTAGATTAGGTAATCAATCTATAAATTGATAATATAGTAAATTGAATACTACCTATATCTCCGTAATTGGGCTTCAGAATTTACTCATCATTTGGTGTATGTAACTAATTCGCATTCGGTTTAGCCCCGAGTGGCATCACAATATTCACAATAGATAAAGTACAGGCCACAGACTTTATAATTAAGTACAGGCCATGCCCTAGTCTGGGGGCCCACCAATGTATCTCTTACCTACTTATGTTACTCACTTTTCATTTTCACCTCCCTTCTTACCAGAAATACTTATACATATAGGTACCTACCTAAACTCGGACTTTCATCCAGTCATAGAATTGTGACAAGTCTGTGCATCCAGGCATTCATTTAATAGAAAACTGAGTTCTTAATCTGCAAAATAGCTCCATAATCTTTTAAATCTGCTTGTTTACCGAGCACAGAGCGTGACCTCAGCGCGCTCAGGCGGATCTAGGTACATTCATTTTACACGCGGCTTGTCTTGAAGACGTAGGGAGGTAAAAGGCGATTATCTAAGTATTCCTCAACAAACAACATACTTATCTAGGTAGGTGCTAGGTATGACTCCAAAGGTCTACCTAAGGGATTACCTATCTACCTACTTACTTATCTTTACAGCAAGCACGATGTATTCCGTTGCCGAAAGGCGTCCCTATCTATTCGCATCACGTTATCAAATTAACCAGAGTGTTAATCCTTCTTTTATAAGATTGCCCCCTAAAGCTAAAGTACCTACACACGATAACAAGCTGATCACACGCACGTTACCTTCCAAAATTATATGAGGTAGGTTGGTAGGTAGGTAGCTTAAGTCGGAGGGGTAGGTACTTGGATAAAGGTGTTCTGTGGGTAGGTATACCTAACTTGCTTCTGAGTTCTGACCATGGTCAAGCAAGGTGGATTAGATCATGATTTTTGTGTGTGATGGAATCAAAAGCTTGAACCCATTTATTGGACCAAGAGCTAGACAGACGACAGGCGACAGCTAGACCCGGAGCAGTCGCACGCACGCATACGCGAAAGCCGACTTCGGGTCATAGCACGGTGAAGCGGCAAGCGGGTAGCGTAGCGATTTTTATAGTTATTTTTCGTCCTAACCTTATTTTTGTCTTTTTGTTTCAGTATTTAACGAAAATGACGGCCTTCAGCGTAGTGTTGGGATGCGTGATGGCGCTTTTAATTATATTATTTACAATTAGTTCGATAGCAAGATATTATATAAAGGCAAGTACCTATCTAAGTACCTAAAGCTCTACTGTACATCTAAGTATGGGGTGGCTTTTAAATTAATGCCAAAGTTGGCAGTCTTTCTACACAGCCGTAGAAAACCCTTCAAAGGTTAGCTAACGAATTAAAAGTCATTATAAATAATGAAAATACCTTTTTCATCTCCCACGCTCGGAAAGTTTTCTGTTACTAGTAACTTACGATCGTGTAAAGGCCGGATTTAAACTATCTGCTTTTTAGTGCGCTTCGAAATTTGAACGCGGCGCCGGGAAAGTCTTTCCCGCGCCCTATGGTGTTGAAAAAGAAAAAAAACACTGGCCGTTTAAGTAGATGCCAGATCCCGACGGAAAATAAAACCTCATTCATAGTTCGTTTACACGCGTACTTTAGCGAAAGTGATTGTTCGTGCCCATTCTCTATACAAAACAGTGAATGTAAATGGGGCATAAGGATCTTTTAAAAAGGTAAAGTCACGGAATAGAACATTCAGAAACGCGGTTTCTTCTTTCAGGTTTTTTCAATATTTTGTACACTATATTTATTATTAATACCAGTAAATAAAAAAAATGCTTCGCTTCTGTTTTATCAAATAAATAATTATGTTTTGGTTTCTTAAATACATTTTTTCAAACGATATTACTAATTTCATTTTTTATCTCCTATAAATTTTTAATTTATATGGTAAAAGTTCAGAATGCATCCGGAAAAAAAAACATTCTTTTATTTACATTATTTTTGTGTCTGGATAAGTAAACTTCAGGAAATTATTAATAAAACGAATGGTTTTAATACCAACGAAGCTCAAAATTTTAGTGCGGCAGCCGTAACTACAGTAAAATTTGCTTTTAAAAGGAACTTATTTGACTCACCTGTTTCGCCTGTAAGTAGTTGTCTATAGAGTTTTTCCCGCTTGGCTAACAAAATCATTTCCTCGCTTCTGTGAGATGAAAAGTTTTGTGTTTCGCACGAATGCAACATTATTTGCGTCTCGTGCTTCTGAATACCTCGCTACGCTCAGGTTTCTTTTTTTGAACCACTCGCTACGCTCGTGGCTCAATTTTAGAAACCTTCGCTAGCTCGGTTTTCAATACAAGCACTCGCCGCAAACAATAATTTTGCATTCTTGCATAACAAATAACTATTTTCAAATGTCAGCAGGCAAAGGCCTAAGCAACAAAGACGAGTTGTCTACTGACAAGCATCAAGTCATTGAGTGATCTCACATGTATCTCCAACTAGTCCAACTCAATGTATTGTGTGCGTGTTTGCGAATATATTAATAAATTGCAATCGTATTTGTCAACAGTTTACACTATTCATTGTGCTATCAGCGGTATTCGCGACGGCACCGATACCGCTCATGCTGTTGAAACCTTTCGACCCAAAGAATGCACTGTAAGTACCTATTGCAAAGGCTTACTATAACATTAAAAAAGCGAAAGTTTGTAGGTAGGTAGGTACCTATGTTTGGGATTGGATTGATGGATTTCATGAAATTTGGTGTTGATAGAGATTACACACAATAATTAACACGTTATCATCTAAATTAAAGCACGTTAGCTATAAAATAGACCAGTTTCCCTTCGCCCGCGTTGACATCGATAGCGTGTGCGCGGACGAAGTCGCAGACAAAAGCTAGTCTTCGTGTAAGTACCTACCTATTTTTATACACCGTGGAATTTTAGTGGTTTTAAAGCACTAACACACTTAAAGCAAGGTATTTAGTTGCACTCGTGATTCTGAGCCATATTCCAAAATTTTACTTCAAAACGAGCGAAAAAAAAAACACTTCCCAATACAAACGGCTATCGCCAATCGATACCATTTGTATGGAGAAGTGATTTTTTTTTCGCGCGTTTTGCAATGAAATTTTGTATTTTGGCTCAGAATCATTAGTGCAACAAAATACCTTCGGCTTTAAAACCACTAAAATTGCACGGAGTATTTATTATATGAATGGGACTTTGGCTCATTATAAATAAGGTAGTAGTTATTATTATTATTACTTTGTAATCATGTATTATAAGTATGTTACCATTTTCATATGATTGAAAAAATACAATAAGGCGATAAGGCAATCAATCCCCGCAAAACTTGCTAATGCTGTGATGAAGACGGGGTTGCTGTTTACTTAAACGTCAACAAGGTTCCGTATTATTTGTCTTCTCATGACCACATAAGTTCCAAAGGGAGCCTTTAGTTTCTAGTTTCGATGAATGAATCAAGTGACTGAATAATTTAGTCTCGTGAAGTCGTCACCTATTTCTAAATCAATCTGTCTACATACTTACCTACCTACGTATTTTGTTTAGGGAGTTAGGAGATCATTGCAATAAGTCTATGATTGCAAAATTAATAAAGAAGAAAGATGTAACAAACAAACCACTTTTCTGTTTCACTGTTTGAACCAGTTTCTACCTAGGTTATCGGAGAATCGAGTTATCTGTTCAACCTTGAGTTTTTTTGTTTACGCAAAATAATCATAAGCCAACCACTATTATGGGACAGATACAGCACCGTAGGTTTGTATTTTCCATTTACCGAAAAACATGTCAATGTGTTTTTTCAAACCAAAAAATCTGTTAACTGCGAGTCGGATTCGAGTGGAGCAGGGTCTCTATAAACTCTACCTATATATAAATACTAATAGTTCGCCCACAACTTTGAACTCGCGATGTGTAACTTATGCTATCACCATTCGCGCAGGCGCGCGGGCATTGCATTTATAAACTGTGCTGTGTACAAGGGCGTCGCCAGCCGATGGCGCAGGGGGGGGCAAGTTGTCTTTACCTACTACAATTCATACTTTTCTCATTCTCTATGAATGAGAAAAGTAGGTATGAATTGTAGGTAAAGTCGACAGCACATGAAGCTTTTCACTTGTACTACGAGCCTTACATCTACAGCCAGAGCGTAGTTGAGCGTACGGAATATTAGGAGTGGAATTGGTGAATTCATTCGAGTTTCGACGTACGGGAATGATTGTTCAAGGCTTGAACTTCAAGCAAATTAACTCAAAGACTTAGGACTTTGGTTGCATTATATTTGGCAACTTTTTTAGAATCTCTAGGGGGGGGCAGCTGCCCCTCCCTGCCCCCCCTTGGCGACGCCCTTGGCTGTGTACATACGACAGCACGTCGACCTTTACACGCTAGCACTCTACTCGGTTACGTTACGGGCGACTTTACAACAAAAGTGTACAGTCTGACGTGCAGTCGTGTGTACAATCCCATAGTTCGACGCTCTGCGCCGTATGATTTTTGCTTACCCCAGTGTTGTCTTGTCAGGATCCCAGCGGCGCTGCTGCGCGTCTCCGCGCGGGTCCTCGGGATCCGGTACAAGGTACAGGGCCTTGAGAACGTCGACAACGCGCGGGGTGCCGTCGTGCTCATCAACCATCAGAGCGGGCTGGATCTCTTTGGTAAGGACCAAAAACTGCTAAAGCGGAGATGAGACGAGAGCGGTTGATCATGTTCCTCAACTATAAAGGGAATGGTCTCCTCCTCAGCAGATGTTAGGTATGTCTGGGTACCGTTTTGCGGAGACGAGACGCGAAGAGCGGGTTATCATGCTCCTCAACCACTTATAAAGGGAAATGTTTTTTCAGCAGATGTTATGTTTTAGTACCTACCGGCCGATTCCTATTCAAGTTTACCGACGACGACGATGCTTGGACGATGTTTTGCTAGCGAGATGCAGGATGTAGCGAGAGCGTGGTTGGTTAATTTGTTTTGAGACCTCGCTTAGCTATAGCTTAAATTGATAGAGATAAGAGATTTCTTCCAGATAACTTATGAATGGACAGAACTAAAAGCGGTGAGAATATTACAGCATTAATATTAGCGTTAATATTACATATAATTAGGAAGAAAAATAATTTACTTCGAAGGTAGAGTATTGTGTATCATAAAAGCGATGATTCAATCTGTGTGCTAATCACAAAATTAAATCGTAAATAAACGTGACGTAACAGTTTCCCATAACCTACGCAGTTAAATCTTGCATTGACTTACACAACCATGATAAACAAAACCAAAACCAATGGAATTTGGTCCACATTGATGTCGTGTTAGGGACGTGTAGTGTAGAGTCACACTGACTGAGTCACACGCCTAATGTACTTCGAACTGACCAGGGGCCTTAGCCTGTAAGACAATGGCGGGTCAATGGCTTCCCGGCACAAGGACAAAACCGGGCTCTCCTCGTTTTTCTCCTACAACCAGAGAACTAATCCTCTAGAATTAGAATCAAAATATTCTTTGCTGTACTACAAAAACATTAAAAGGACAGACAGCGTTAGCAAATCGTAATTGAAGTCGTCACCTGACAGCCCATTTTGGCACCATTGTGTTACAGGCTAAGGGCCCAGGGCCCTTAGCCTGTAGGTAACGCAATGGCGGGTCAATGGCGTTCCGGCAGAAGGACAAAACCGGGCTCTCCTCGTTTTTCTCCTACAACCAGAGAACTAATCCTCTAGAATTAGAATCAAAATATTCTTTGCTGTACTACAAAAACACTAAAAGGACAGACAGCGTTAGCAAATCGTAATTGAAGTCGTCACCTGACAGCCCATTTTGGCACCATTGTCTTACAGGCTAAGGGCCCAGTTTACAAAGTTGTTTTATAATTTGTACTTAAGTGCTATTTTGCTCTACAATCGTGCTAGGTTACGGACTTAAAGTAATAGTGGATAGATTTTCCCTAGTTATCTTGGGATTCATAGGGTTACCTATAATTGGTGAAACTGCTTTGTTATCTGAGAGGATGGGCATAGATTGCTATTCATATCCCAGACACTGCAGCGTCTAAGTCGTCACTTCACTCATTTCATGACACCGGACTACGCTGTAAAAACACCTCATATTGCCTGTACTACTTACTTATGTAAGCAGGCCCGGATTTAAGGGGCCAACCGCCCAGGGCCTCCACAAGAGAGGGGCCCCCACATAAATTGAACTTATTAAAAAAACAGTAAAAAAACAAATATGCAGGCCTTGTTAAACACTCATTCTAGCACACAAATAGTCGGCATTCCATTAGCAGTGAAGCTAACCATACATCAGCATCAAATTTTTCTGATTGGAAAATTAAAGGGTTCTCGCAAAGACAATGGGGCCTCCACACCTTTGTTGCCCCAGGGCCTCCACACTTCTAAATCCGGCCCTGTATGTAAGTTATGAGGATTGAGAACGGCGCGCTTTGCCGCGCTCACGCCCATACCTACTAACGGAGAAAACGAAGAAACAGTTTTGCTACACCTACATAAAATATTATCTGATTTCGAAAACGATTCTCACCACAATCAATGAAATCGGATAATATTTAGAGGTTGCAAATAGTGGCGTAGCTAGGTAAAAAACAAACTGGGGCCCCAACTAAGGTTTTATCAAGACCACGGGAAGGAGGACACAATCATCCTTGGCCAATGTCTTGGCCAAGGATGTCGTGGGCAGCGCTCCTTAAAACTTAGATACCTATTTTATGTGTAAATAGCTCGGTTCGAGGGGGCCCCCTGAGCTTGGGGGCCCCGGGGCATTGCCCCGCCTTATCCCTATGTAGCTACGCCACTGGTAGCAAAACTATTGAATACTTCGTTTGTATGGGAGTGAGCGCGGTAAAGACTTAAGAGGCCCCTTCAGGACCGTGGGAACCCAGTGACGGCCAAGCGCGTGGAACACTGTTTTCTATAGCTGTTTCACCCAGAGCGAGATGGGGCGCGGGAAAAGTGAGAGGCAATGCGGCTGAATGAGTACGTGTGTTCGTGTCCTTTCGCGAGTATCTAATTGTAGTTGTAATGTAATAGATCTATTTTCCCAAAATTTTTCGTAGTTCAGCTGCCATTTCTACATTTTATTAGGTATTTCAATTTTAATTTCTGACAAGTACAACACATTATTGTAGTTAGACTACAATAGACAGTTTAAAAATGTAAGTAAATAACAGCTGAAAGTAACCCCCTTTTCGGCGCGAAAAACGCATCGATCTAATTTCTTTTAGGCTATTTTTTTTATTATAAAAACTATTTGCAAACCTCCATATTGGTCATCTACTAATATAAATCAAGTTTCAGCAAAATCCAGTCTGTAGTTTAGAAATTAAACCGGAACTACGTTTGTATGGGAAAATGGTGCTCTAACGCCCTCTTAAGGTTTTAAGAATGTCGAACGCCATCCCCAGTGCTGGCGGTGCTGTGGCCGCTGATGGCGCGCTGCTCGGTGGTCTCCAAGCGGGCGGTGCAGTACGCGGCACCCTTCGGCACTGCGGCGTGGCTTTGGGGCACCGTCTTCATCGACCGAGGGGCCCAGTCGGCGCGCGAGGCGCTCAACAAGCAGTCCAAGGCGGTGCGGGAGCAAAAGGTGAGTCTTCTCAAACTGTATCATGGTGAACTTCCGTTATAGGTTACTACTGGGTACCGGGAACAAAGAGTTGGAGAACCTGTGACATTCGACATGGCGGCATGGCTTTGGGGCACCGTGGGCCGCTTTGGGGCGCTTTGGAGCTTTGGGGCCTTGCAGGAGCAAAAAGTGATCCTATAATTAGCCATTCATCAGCATTCTTCTATGAGAAAGTGGGGGATAGGTACCGCTACTAATAGAAGGACTGCCCCGGCAATCTCTAAAATAAGCACCATAATAATTGAACGAGCGAGCGAAGCGAGAGAAATTCTCCGAGTCTACTGGAACAATCCGGCGTTTGGATGTATGTTTGTATGTATGTATGTTTGTACCGACTTACTGCCGGAGGAGCCGCACAGACAACGTCGCATCTTCAATTCTTCACATAATCTGTCCTGATGCTCCAATGTCCTGTCTGGCCTTAAGCGCGAACAAGTTGGCGCGTTTTTAGGAGCGCGAAGTTTGTTTGACGCTTTCGACACGAGAGAAAAATAAAAAAAAGAGGTATTCTTCAGAGTATTTCGTAAACGGTTAAACTTACTTGTATATAAGTATGTCGGTGTAGCCGACTACCTAGTTCGACTTGTATCATAGAAGTTGTATGTGCAGTGCTTAAAAATTATTCAGGCGGTTACAGAAAGCTCCTGTTATACTAGATCAGAGGCCATCAGTTTATCACTTGTTTCAAGGCTTTTGGTAGTCGGGTTTTAGTTTTAACTTCTATTTTGGCCATTCAAACATTCTATTTTATATACCTACTTAGCTTTCGGTATTCGGTACGTAAATATCTAAGTACCTAGGTAAGTAATAAAATAACCAAGTTAAGGATAAGTCTTATCGATATTAAACATACACATACCTACAGGGTGCTAAAAGACCGTCGCCCGACAGGCACGCATAATATCTTATCTATAGGTACCTATATACGCTACTAGACACCAAAACACTTTTACTTTTTCTATAAATTATTGCTGGGAAATTATTTTCGTTTCAAAATTATAACCTTTGGGTTATAATTTTGAAAAATATTTTATGGGGTTCCGTACAAAATGTATGGGGGAATTTTTTGGATATTTTTGCCATTTCTAGTACTCAAGCCTCAGTTGGTTCCTTAGAGTCTTTTAATCCCTACACGAAATACATAAATAAATTACTAAACGAAATATTATATGCTGCCATTTATAACTCGACATTGAACACAAATCTGCAAATAAGTTAATTTTGAAAGGACTTTCAACCTCAAAAACCCGTTGATTTCCCATTCCTTGAGCAAACATTTTAGTTATGATGCGGGCAATAAGTATACGTAGTTTCCCGCGCCGCTCAGCGGTCTTTTTACACCCTGTATAAGTAGTATGGGTAGGGAAGGGACTTTATTACTTATTGCATGCAATAATTTAAGTTTGTTTGATATTTTAATGACGCACTATACATATTATGTTTTGGACGCGATGCGTGCGACCTTTATTAAGATAAGTCTATCTTACGTAAGTTGACCTACGCTTGAAAGTATATTGGGGTATAGATAGGGTACCGCACGCCTAGTTAGTTACATAGGTGGGTGGGTGCGGTCTCCAAACATTTCACATGCTTGTTGCATCAGGAAGGAAGGTACTTAGAGTAGGTACTTACCCACCTAAAAACATTGAAAAATGTAATGTAAAAGTATTTATTGACACCCGTTGAACAAGTACAAGTAGGTACCTATGTTTGGTGTAGACGTACAGTCGGCCACTGTCTCAGATACCCCTTTTTGTTTGATTGGCGCCCTTATGCCGCGCGCGGTAAGAGCTGCCATGGGGTATCTGAGATTGTAGCCGACCGTACATTTATTTTTATGATATACAGGCTACACTATAGGGTCAGCCCGTACAAAAAAGAGGGGTGTTAAGTTTGACCGATATGTGTGTGTGTGTTTGTGTGTGTGTCTGTCTGCTGTGGAACCGTAGCCGTCGTAGCTCTTAATTAAGTAGTCGGGTAATTTGGATGCGGTTTTTTTATGTGAAAGCAGGTTTTCAAGCGAGTGTTCTTAGATATGTTTTATCAAAATCGGTTTAGCCGTTAATGAGATATGAGTCGGGTGCATTTTAAAGTAGTTAATTCGTACTTGTAAATGACGGAGAAATTCGTTAGGTAAGTAAGTAATAAAATTAAATATCGATGCGTTAATATAAGCTTTGTTGAAAATAATTATATACCTTCCTACAAAGTCCAAGCGAATCGCGGACTAATAAAAAACAACAAACTTGTTTTCCAAAGTGGGGGCCAGGGGCCAGTGGGGTATCTACTTAACTACTAGTACAATAACTACTAAAATATTCAAAATAAAAAAACCCTCGACCTTTTAACTTCAAATTAAAATATTAAAATCTGAACCGATTTTGATGAATCATGTCTAAGAACATTCGCTAGATAACCTGGTTTCAAATATTAAAAAAAACACATCCAAATCGGTTCACACACTTAAGAGCTACGGTACCACAGACAGACACACACACATAGCGGTCAAGTTTATACACCCCTCTTTTATACTGAACCGATTCCATGCAGTGCAGTTGATGGACTTCTCAAGTCACGAAATGGACAAAAAGTGAAGCTTGTTTTTTTTTAAACCTCATTATCTCGGAAAACCGTTGATTTCCCAGGCATAGTTCCTTGGGCAAAAATGTTCGTTATGATTAGGTATGACAATACGTGGTTTTCCGCTTTGTTGGCCGTCTTTTTACACCCTGTATGTTTGATTTTTCCTTTGAGCAACACGGTTACCGGGATTATCCCATCGTGAATCGAAATCGTAGCATGTTCAATTGAAAACTTACTTGGGTACCTACTTCAGTACCTAACTAGTTAAGTATTTCAAAGAACTATTCTCCAAATTCCAGCGGAAACTCCTGCTGTTCCCGGAGGGCACGCGGCACGGCGGTGACAAGCTGCTTCCCTTCAGGAAGGGCGCTTTTCACGTGGCAGTGGACGCGGCGGCGCCCATACAGCCCGTCGTAGTCTCCCGGTACCACTTTCTGGACGGCAAGAGGCACCGGTTCGGGTCTGGTGAGTGTCTGCACTCGCTACTTGTCCCTCAAACTTCTAGTTCAGGGGGCCCCTACCCCCTGATCTTGGGGGCCCCAGGACATTGAAAAAAGGAAATACATTTATTGCCCCGCCCGCCTTGTCCCTATGTAGCTACGCCACTGAATGTAGCCCGTAATGCAACTAAAGAGAGTGGATGCGTGTAAGGGTCGACGTGCTGTCGACTGTTGGTACCTACTCGTACCTTTAGGTACATACTACACAATAACAAAATCACAAAACTACTTACATAATAATTTACTATATTAGGTCCCTCCCGAAATTGACTCTACACAAATAAATGTCCCAGTACTCGCAGTATAGCTGGGCACGGCCTTCTCTACATGAGAGTTTGATCTGTCAGCCAGGGGCCTTAGCCTGTAACACAATGGCGTATCAATGGCGTCCCAGGTAGAAGGACAAAATCGGGATTTTTTCGTTGTTTTCCTACAACCAGCGAACTAATCCTCTAGAATAACAAAAACATTAAACGGAACGACACTGGACCGACAGCATTAATAAATCGTAATTGAAACCGTCAACCGGGAGCCCATTTTGGCACCATTGCGTTACAGGCTAAGGGCCTAGGACTGGCGATTTTTGCGAAGTTTCATACTTACTCACTATAATTATCCGTTATATAGGCGTTTCGTAAGTTTATGGTAGGTTTACATAATGTTAAAATTTTATTTAACAAAAAGTTGTAGTAGGAAGGGGTTTCTTTCTAGAATTGATTGCACCACTGACCACGCGTAATGCGCGCGATAATATTCTCTCAAGTTCAACCAAAGGTCGGTACAAGGTTTGAGTGGTAGTGGTAGAGATGACGCGACTTGGGATGGTGGTTAGTGCTAATAGTTAGTGTGTTAGCATACAAAGCAGGTAGGTGGCTAATGGGTAAAGTTTTAAAGGTGAAGTGTTAGGATAAAGACTAGCAAGTAGTAGGTAGGAAAGTAGGTTAGTTAGACTTTGTAATAGACCAATAAACCCAAGAGGTAAGTACCTACCTAATTAGGTACACACGACAGCACATCGACCTTTACACGCTAGCACTCTACCCGGTTGCGTTACGGACGACTTTGCAATAAAAACGTATAGTCTGACGTGCTGCCCTGTGTACTTATATAATTCTGGATAAGTAGGTAGGGTATATACACACTACACAGTTCACAATGCCAGTTGGTATGTAGGTCCTATTTAAAATTATGTTTGTATGTGGACAGATGATTTCGAGAGGGTGATTTAGGTCC